>CAMPET010000029.1:409253-460695 GCA_946803715.1 Beroe ovata | reverse complement strand
ATCACGCGTAACAAGCCACATGCGTTACTCATCACGCGTAACAAGCCACGTGCGTTACTCATCACGCGTAACAAGCCACGTGCGTTACTGATCACGCATGACAAGCCACGTGCGTTACTTATCACGCGAAACAAACCATGTGCGTTACTTATCGCACGGTATGACACAATTGATGATCATCCCTGTCCCTAGGCTCAGTTGCCGTTCGGTGTAGTGGGAAGTAACACGCTGCTAGACATCAATGGGAAGAAACTCCGGGGTCGAATGTACCCCTGGGGGATCGCTGAGGGTAAGTGTGTGTATGCACGTGCAGATTTGCGCGCGCGCCACACGCTAGTATCGTGTGTTTGTGTCATTTCACCCTGTAACCTGACCCGACTCAAATAGAAGGCCCCACTGTCCCACCCTAACCTGACCGATCCCCCAGTTGAGAATCCCGACCACTGTGACTTCATCTTTCTCCGTAACAACCTCATCCGGACACACATGCAAGATCTGAAGGATGTAACTAACAATGAGCTTTACGAGAACTTCAGATGTCAGAAACTGGCAGCAGTTACCTCAGTTAACCTTGACAACAAACTAGCATCGTCCAATAGGTGTGTGTGTGTGTGTGTGTGTGTGNCAGGTCGCTTTTATTCAATGTGCTCCTTCAATTTAAAGTAGAAGCACGGGTCTGGGGGCGCAGCCCCCAGAAGCAAGACGTTATGTATGGAAGGGCGAAGTGCTTGAATATATTCATCCGAAGTCCAATTTTTCCTGAGGGTACCTGACTTGCATGTATTAGGAAGATCCCGCCTAAAGCGAGCAGTTCTCGATCACGCGCGCGCGTGCGCGCGGTGGTATTTGTCTCCATTTGTGCTAACGCACTTCTCGTCACCATAGAAAGTTCGAAAAAAAGTATACGCGCAATCCGTCCTAGTACAGAGTGTCGACTAATTTTGATTGCATAGAATCTAACCACGTGAGAAGTGATTTCTCCTATTTGATCAGTTGCTGATCAATCTGGTGCTAACAAGTGCAATAGCCTATGATATTGCCAACACGAGATTTAACTGCATTGGAATACAGGCGGCCTGTGAGAGTATTATCAGTGTGTCTATGATGGAGATCTGACTTAGGAATCGAGAGATTTTACTGTTATGGCCTCTTGACAAGTCTCTGGCATTGAATTCGAGATTTACTATGTACAACATACATTGCACGACAGCCACAAAGTTTGGCTCGAGTTGTAGTCCAAAACCAGGGTAAATCTCGATTTTAAATGTAGTTTATCAGAAACACACATTTCCATACAGATTTCATNAATAGATCCACTACTGAGTCGCTAATAGATCCACTACTGAGTCGCTAATAGGGTCACTACTGAGTCGCTAATTGGGCCACTACTCAGTCGCTAATTGGGTAACTACAAAAGTCGCTAATTGGGTCACTACAAAGTCGCTGATTGAGTCACATATCAAGTCGCTAATTGAGTCACTAATCCAGCACTAATTGGGTAATAATTGGATGACTAATTGGGTCACTTACCAGTTCGCTGATTGCGTCGCTGTTTGCTTCGCTGTTTGCTTCGCTGTTCGCTTCATTGTTAGCTTCGCTGTTTGTGTCGCTAATTGCGTCGCTAATTGCGTCGCTAATTGCGTCGCTAATTGCGTCGCTAATTGCGTCGCCAATTGCGTCGCCAATTGCGTCGCCAATTGCGTCAATAATAGGGTCACTAATTGGGTCACTTATTGGGTCACTTATTGGGTCACTTATTGGGTCACTTATTGGGTCACTAATTAACCCGCTTGTTAGGTCGCTTGTTAGGTCAACAATTGGTTCACTGATTGGTTCACTAATGGAAGTCTTAAAGAAAACCCTAATGCAAACACTAATGCAAACCCTTATTCTAATACTAATTGGTACACTAATGGAAGCTTCAAGGAAAACCCTAATACAAACCCTAATGGAAACCCTGATGGAAACTTGACAAGAAAACCTTATGGCAACCCAAATGGATGCCGCAAAGAAAAACTAATGACGACACATGTGGTGACTTTTGGACACTTGTGGACACTTGTGGACATTTGGCGACACTAGTGGTGAGTTGTGGACATTAACGGACACGAGCGGTGAACTGTACACATTTTGGGCTCCTTGTAGACACTTCTGGACACGTGAAGAAATTTTGGAATCTTCGAGGACACATAGGGGTACTTGTGGACATGAATACACTTTAGGACATTCGGGAACACTCCCAGACACTTGTGGACATTTCGGGGGACACCAGTGGTGACATTAAGACACTTTTGGACATTTATGAACATTACGGGACACTAGTGGTGAGTTGGAGACACTTGGGGACACTTATGATGATTTTTGGTCACATGGGGCTACTAGTGGTGACTTGTGGACACTTGTGGGCACATTAGAAACTTAGGAATCTTCGTGGACACATAAGACACATGTGGACACATGTGGACACATGTGGACACTTTTGATATTAGGGAACACTCGCGAACACTCGTAGATATTAAGGGACACTAGTGGTGACTTGTGGACACTTGGTACTCTTGTGGTGACAAGAGGACACTTTTGGACATTTAGGGACATTTAGGGACATTTAGGGACATAAGTGATGAGTTGTGGACGCTTGGGGACACAAGTGGTGAGTTGTAGACACCTGGGGCTACTTGTGGTGATTTGTGGACACTTATGGACACATGAAGACACTTGGGAATCTTTGTGGACACTTTGGGAGACTTGTGGACACATGAGGACATTTTTGGACATTCGTGAGCACTCGATAACGCTTGTAGATACTTGGGGACATTTGGGAAACTGGTGGTGCCTCGTGGACACTTAGGGACACTTGTGGTTACTTGTGGACACTTGTGGTAACATGATTACACTTTTGGACAATCGTGGAAATTGGGGCTAATTGTGGTGACTTTTGGACACAAGTGGTGAGTTGTTGACACTTGGGGACACTTTTGGTGATTTGTTGACATTTAGGGACACTAGTGGTGACTTGGGAACACTTGTGGACATTTTGGGACACTTGTGATGAGATGTTGACACTTGGAGACACTTTTGGTGTATTGTGGACATTTTTGGGCACTAGTGGACACTACTGGTGATTTATGGTCACTTGTGGACACTAGTGGTGAGTTGCAAACACTTTGGGCTACTTGTTGTGGCTTGTGGACACATGTGGACACTTTTGACATAAGAAAACACTCGGGAACACCCGTCGATATTTGTGGACATTAAGGGACACTAGTTGTGACCTGTGGACACTTGGGGACACTTTTGGACACTTGTGGACATTTAGGGACACTAGTGGTGAGTTGAGGACACTTGAGGTTACTAGTGGTGAGTTGAGGACACTTGAGGTTACTAGTGGTGAGTTGCGGACACTTGGGGCTCCTTGTGGGAACATGAATACACTCGGGAATCTTCGTGGACATTTAGAGATACTTGGACACATGTTGACACTTTTGACATTAGGGAACACTCGGGAACACTCGTCGATACTTGTGGACATTAAGGGACAATAGTGGTGACTTGTGGACACTTGTGGACACTTGTGGACACTAGTGGTGAGTTTCGGACACTTAGAGACACTTGTGGTTACATGTGGTGGCTTGTGGTGGCTTGTAGAAACTTTTGGACACATGAAGACGTTTTTGAATCTTCGTGGACACTTAGGGATACTTGTGGACAACAGAGGTCACTTTTGAGAACACTCGGGAACACTTGTTAATACTTGCGAACATTAAGGGACACTAGTGGTGACTTGTGGACACTTCGGGACAGTTGTTGTGACATGAGGACACTTTTGGACACTTGTGGACATTTAGGGACACTATTGGTGAGTTGAGGACACTTGAGGTTACTTGTGGTGAGTTGAGGACACTTGAGGTTACTAGTGGTGAGTTGCGGACACTTGGGGCTCCTTGTGGGAACATGAATACACTCGGGAATCTTCGTGGACATTTAGAGATACTTGGACACATGTTGACACTTTTGACATTAGGGAACACTCGGGAACACTCGTCGATACTTGTGGACATTAAGGGACAATAGTGGTGACTTGTGGACACTTGTGGACACTAGTGGACACTAGTGGTGAGTTTCGGACACTTAGAGACACTTGTGGTTACATGTGGTGGCTTGTGGTGGCTTGTAGAAACTTTTGGACACATGAAGACGTTTTTGAATCTTCGTGGACACTTGTGGACAACAGAGGTCACTTTTGAGAACACTCGGGAACACTTGTTTATACTTGCGAACATTAAGGGACACTAGTGGTGACTTGTGGACACTTCGGGACAGTTGTTGTGACATGAGGACACTTAAGGACGCTTGGGGACATTTGGGGACACAAGTGGTGATTTGTAGACATTTAGGGACACTAGTGGTGAGTAGTGAAAATTCGGGGACACTTGTTAATACTTGTGAACATTAAGGGACACTAGTGGTGACTTGTGGGCACTTATGGTGACATGAGGACACTTTTGGACACTTGTGGACATTCAGGGACACTGGTGGTGACTTGTGGACACTTGAGGACACTTGACGACACTTGTGGTGCCTTTTGGACATTTGTCGACATTAAAGGACACTACTTGTGACTTGTGGATACTTTGGGACACATATTGGCACTCGGGGACATTTGAAGACACTGGAGGACACTTGTTAACACTTGTTGTGATTTGAGGTCACTTGTGTGCAAGTGTATGGTGCATGTGCGTGCGTGAATGTGCTGGTGTGCACTGTGTCTGTTTGACGCAAAAAATCGAATCTCACCGCACAACTACTGAGCAAGCTAAGCTACAGAGATGATGAAATTGATGAATGAAATGGAGTGCATGAAATTGATGAATGAAATTGAGTTTAGCGCTCGATTCTGGATATTTGCTTGCGCATGGTGAGAATTTGTAACTCATGATACTGGATGGAGTGAGGGATTGAATTAAATTGAATTAAATTAGCTTTTTTACAGCACAATTATCATTATATTTTCTTCAGTTATAAAGAATATTTACAGCACAATTATCAAATATATATTTTCTTCAGTTATAAAAGACATCACTCGGGTTGTGATGAAGGACATGCCCCAGGAAATCTTTGAGACTGTTAACGGAGTTACCTACTAAGGTCTATGACACACGCAGACAAAAAACTNACAGCTGGTCGAAATCAGGAATTTTCTAGGCATATAGCCGGATGGCCGCTTTTTGTAATTTTGAAATTTTTGCCTTAAAGAGGAGTCTGAGCACATTTTGCTAATTAATCAGAGAAGCCATTTAGATACATATGAATTCTGATCCAAATAAGGTGAAAAACTCGTCACCAACCAACCCATGTCCAAAATAGTGTAGATGATCATTTACATAGGTTTGTCATTTATCAGGTAAAATGTTGAGAGGGGGATCAGACATGAGTTAATTAGCTGGTAATAAAGTGCTCGAAGTGATCAGTACTAGGCCAGAATTTGCCCAGATCCCCTGCTGACCACTAAGGTACTGATTCCCTGGGTCAGGAATTAATCAGTAGGGAGTCAAGAATGGGTCAGCAGCGGTGGCACAAAGGTGTGCAATATCCGGGTCGTGTAATATCCGGCGTGAGTGCAATATCCGGCGTGTGTATAATACCCGGTGTGTTTGTAATATCCGGGATGTGTTTCGTGTCCGGGGTATTTGTGATATCCGGGGTGTGTGTAATATCTGGGGTGTGGAATATCCAGGGGGTGTGTAATATCCGAGGTCGGTGTAATATCCAGTGTGTTTAATATCCGGAGTGTGTGTGATCCGGAGAGGGTGTGTGTAATATCCGGGGTGTGTAACATCTGGGGTGTAATCTTGAGCCTATAACCAACACAGGGATAGCCGGGCTATTATAAGTCCATGATATGTGCATTGCTCCGTTTTGGCTACGGATATCACTATTACAGCACACATCACATGAAGTAAGATGGTAGGAGAATAAAATAACTAATGGTATGACATTAATACCTACCTACGACATACCCCACACTAAAAGTAGTAGAAAACGTTCCTTGTATAAATTTCTATAACTTTCTCTTTCTATGATCATCTTTGATGCATGTGGACGATTCTGGAAGACAAAAGGGAAAAAAAGGCCATTCGGCCAACGGTCAGCTGGCCGAAATCAGATTTCTTTAGCCAAATTTCCGCTAGCAGTCGGACCCTCCCCCAAATTTAGCAGGTTCTAATACAAGGCTCAAAAGACTGGAAACGTACACGTATGCGTACTTAATTCAAAAAAAATCGCATAAGCCGTATCTTGAGCCAATTTCCCGACGTATCTAACAGCAGAGCTCTAGAATATTGATTTGATCGAGAGTTCATTAGGGACCGTTAACATATTACGTAATCAGCCGAGGGGGGAGGAGTTTCCAAATGATTATGCTTGATTACGGAGGAGGGGGGGTTTTGACCTTGATTACGTAATCAAGACTTCTTGGCCCTCGACGCCTGTCAAGTCTTAAGTTTGACATGCATCATTTTCTCTGATTCGGTTTACGTGTGTGTCTGGGTGTGTCTATACCTCTTGCGGGTCACGTGGTATATCATGGCTGTAATTATCAGATCACGTGACACTTCAGCAGTGTTTAATTAGCTAATTAAGCACCGATTTGAAACACAAGTTATAATGACGTGACTGATTATATCATAGGTAAGCGTATAATCACTGTTCATAGCTAGCACTCACTGTGCTCCCTTCTACCAAGCGTATACTCACTGTATATCTCTAGCACTCACTGTGCTCTCCCTTCTACCGAGCTTATACTCACTGGATAACTCTAGCACTCACTGTGCTCCCTTCTACTAAGCGTATACTCACTGTATATCGCCAGCACTCACTGTGCCCCATTTTACCAAGCGTATACTCACTGTATATCTCTAGCACACATTGTGCCCCATTTTACCAAGCGTATAATCACTGTATACAACCTAGCTTAGTACTAACTATAGTCCCTTCAAAGATACACTTACTGTGTATGCTCTCTACTGAGCGTACAAATTCAGTACTCCACTCCAAAATGGCCAAAAGGCTCCACCGGATACAATACTGTGAATAACAATCGGCATACTACGCAATCAAAGCCGAAAGCAACCTATAGGGCGAGTGTAATTAAGTCTGTGAACATCCTACAAGCATGTCTGTCGAGTCCTGGATCAAAATGTACAAGGTTGCCCCTCGACCTAGAGATCTAAACACTAACAGACAGCAGAGCAAGCCATTTTGCCCCGACCCCCAATATGGTTGTTATCCACCAGAGAAGGCTCTATATCATATGCCTTTGTCCCTTTCCGTCAGAAGGGGGGGTTGGGCCGTGATTACGTAATATTTCCCTTCTGAGAGGGGGGTTTGTGCCTTGATTACCGATGATTACGGAGGGGGGAGGGGGTAAAAAATGGCCGAAATTTTGATTACGTAATATGTGAACGGTCCCTTAAAAGTTTGGTAAGAATATATTACGTTGTGTACCTTGTAAGTCGCGTTCTCGTTCCTCTGCTGATCTTCTCCTCTGTTATACCGTGCCCTCCGATGTTTCTTCGACAACCTATGTCCCCTATGGTCCTCTGCTGACAGTTGTACCCAATAATCTGTGATTGCATATTGTGGGTGTCTACTATCTGTGTGTGTGTGTGTGATTTAAAAGGTTTATGTTTACAAGGTGTATGTGTATGACGTTTGTGTGAAATCGCGTGTTTGTGGCTGTGCGTCTGTCTGCATAGGTTTTTGTAAGTGTGTGAATGTGTTCGTGTTCGTGTTACTCTTAATGCGTATGAGTTACGTATGACGTATGTGTGATGTGTGTTTTTGCGGTGATGTGTGTTTTTGCGGTTGTGTGTGTGTATGTGTGTTGGTTTGTTTATGTTTATGTGTATGTGTATAACGTATGTGTGAGTTTGTTTGTGCTTGTGTCAGTCTGCTTTTTTGGGTGTCTATGTCTGTGTCTGACTCTGAAAATTGTCACATACACTCTCTTTCACACCTTCGCATTCGAAGACAAAACACAGTAAAACACTCATTGCACCCGTCCACCTTCACACCGCCACAATCCCTCTAACTTACTCGCATACAAACTCTCCCCACTCCTTGCTCACATTTGACCCTGAAAACTCAAGCTGATACTACATTCGTACTTACATACTCAACAATGTCTGTAAATTTCTGTAAATACATCATGTCAATAGAGAATGGTATTTCTGGGGAAGGGTCCATGAAGAAAAGCAGAAAAAAAAGAAGAGCAGAAAATCAGAAAATCACTTTAATCGGGAGCAGGGGTCTGGGGGCGCAGCCCCCAGAAGCCAGAGGTTAAGTTCTGTTCGATAGGGTGAGATCCCCCTATTGCTGCCCTGATATATAACGACATTATATTGCTGTATAGAAAGTTGTATTACAGTATCTCAGGTCGTTTCAATGTGCTCCTTCTAAGTAAAAGAAGGGGTCTGGGGGCGCAGCCCCCAGAACCCAGACGGTAAGTTCTGTATGAAAGGGCGAAGTCCTAGAAAATATTCATCAGATATCCACGTAGCCAGACATTTTTTCCGGGGGGGCCTCGGCGAGCGAAGCGAGTCGAGTTTGCGCAGCGAGCGAAGCGAGCAAGCAACGGCAGGGGTATGGGGGCGCAGCCCCCATTGGGGTCCAGGGGCAACGCCCCTGGTCGGGGGTCAGGGAGGCGAAGCCCCCCGGAAAAATTCTCAAAAATAGAGTGTTGTAGACGAAATCTGGCATTAAGGAAAATATCACAGTAACGAAAAAAAGAGGAGCAAAAAAGTTATGCAAGAGTAAGTAACTGAAGAAAATGCGATGATCTGAGCCGTTAGATACACATTTGAATTGCAGAGTACATGGCTTTCATCTTTTAATGTTTGTTGTAGCAATGGAAATGTAGTGGTTTTAGGGCAGTGCCCCGATATGAGATATNGGGGAGAGGCCCCCAGAAGCCAGACGTTAAGTTCTGTATGAAAGGGCGAAGTCCTAGAAAATATTTATCAAAGATCCACGTAACCAGACATTTTTCTGGGTGCCCTCAACGAGCGAAGCGAGCAAGCTGCGGCAGGGATATGGGGGCGTAGTACCCATTGGGGTCCAGTGGCAACGCCCCTGGTCGGGGGTTAGGGGGGCGAAGCCCCCGGAAAATTTTTCAAAAATACAGTGTTGTAGACGAAATCTGGCATATCACAGTATGAAATATGAAATCTGAAAATATCACAGTAACGAAAAAAAGAGGAGCAAAAAAGTTATGTAAGAGTGAAGAAAATGCGATGATCTGAGATACTAATTCTAATTGCAGAATACATGACTTGTATTGTTTGTTGTAGTTATGGAAATATAGTGGTTTCAGGGCACTGTCCTGATATGAGATATCAAAAGGTACTGAAAAAAGCAGGAAATTATCTTTTATCACGAGCAGGGGTCTGGGGGCTGCTTAGTTTATCTGCCCTGATGTGTAACGAACTGGCACATAGCCAGACATTTTTTCAGGTGGCCCTCGACGAGCGAAGCGAGTCCAGCTTGGGCAGCCAGCGAAGCGAGCAAGCTACGGCAGGGGTATGGGGGCGCAGCCCCCATTGGGGTCCAGGGGCAATGCCCCTAATGGGGGGTTAGGGGGGCGAAGCCCACCGGAAAATTTTTCCAAAATAGAGTGTTGTAAACGAAATCTGGCATTAAAGAAAATATCACNCAACTCAAATTTCGCTCCAGCTGCTACGATCAATTTCTTTCATGAAATCTGTATAGTAATGTGCAATGATTCACATGGCTGTCAGAATATAGTAGTAATGCTGAGGTATATAAAGCTACAAATACAGAACGGGCAGTCATCTGGGGCGAGTTGAAGTATTGTGCTTCAAAATACTACCTACAGAGAATACAATTACTAGAAATGGATGTTTACATGGCCTCAGGACGAGTCTTAGCCATTGAACTCGAGATTTACTATGTGCAAGAAACGTTGCACGGTAATCAAACTCAACAGACACAAAGTATGGCTCGAGTTGTAGTTCAAAACCAGGGTAAATCTCGATTTTCAATGACAGTAACAATGTGGTCTATCAGAGACACACATTTCTATACAGATTTCATTGTTCTACACTATATTGAGTGTTGAATGTGGGATAGGAAGCTGAACAGCTACTCAAATTTCGCTCCAGCTGCGACGATCAATTTCTCTCATGAAATCTGTATAGTTATGTGCAATGATTCACATGGCTGTCAGAATATAGTAGTTATGCTGAGCTACGAATATGCTACAGGGCAGTCATCTGTAACGAGTTGATGAGGGGCAAGTTGACTATCTACCTAGAGTACAACGGAAAAACACTGTTCTACGTTTAGGTTCATGTCTGTGTGTCAGTTAGCGGTTTAGAGGCTGAATATAAATTAAAAGCGTTTCTTTGCCACATTGTTTTTAAATTCGGCCATAAGATTTCTGCTGATGTACGTTGTACTGAATGTTTGATGTTTTGATGACTTAACTCACCTCGACTGGTAGCTGTGAAGTTGAGGACACCTCGTGAGACTTTGGATGTGTCTCAATCAGGATTCAAACTACATCGATATCGGTAAGTTGGACTTGGTCGCACTATCAGCCACAACTGAAGTTATAGTCAAGATGAGCAAATAGACCACACTTATGTGCAGTTTCATGAGCCCATCGTAAGATAGGAAAATATCGCCGGGATATGTGAGCTATCATATCTCATGGGCACTGGTAAAACCCAGCTTATTTAATACAGTTATTAATACAGTCTCACAAAAGATCTTGGGGATCTTACCTTAGTGTGGCAGGCGATAACTTGATTCACTCAGCATTCATGGAGTTGCCTGACCATCTGGTAGCACACGTCACTGAGAGCTACGGCTTACTCCCATTAAGTAGGTCACCCTCTCATCTGAGATATGGTCGTGAAAAGAAGCAACTTTATCTTGATATCCTATATTTGCGTAGATTGATCTTAGTTGTCAGTGTCCAGGCAAAAATTGAGACTTGCAAAAACGAAAATGAACTCACCTTACAACACCCTCACGGGTTTCATATCTCCAAGAACAAGGATTCCCAGGATTCAGACTCTTAAAAAGACCAGATACTGCAGAGAAGGAAAACAATGATAGAGGATTGCAGCAGCAAGCTTTCGTTTATCGGAATCTGAAAAAGTTAATTATTTCAAGACATTCACGTGTGAACATGAGTAGGATTTAGTGACAGTCATCAATAGACTTACACTAGAACTTACACTGATAGTGAGGCTGCTGTTTTCATCCTGTAAGCAAGAAATGAAGACCAAGTCCAATTACCGAATGTGAGATCTACTCAATTCAAACTGCTGCCACACACAAAGTCATAAAACCTGCTCAATGATTGACAATTTGAGTTAACTCAATTTGACACTAATCTTTCAAAGATAACACCCGCCGAACTAACTATGCTAAAATCTCAATCAGGATATGCCTCGCAAACAGCAGAGCTGACGCAAACATAGAAACGGAAACGTGTACTAAATGGCGTGGAATGAGGTGATTCTAGAAACGTATAGCGCTCGATTTTTACTAGTGTCAAGAAATGCAAAATTCGATCTTCGTTGCGTCATACGTTATACTGTTTCAGCGCGCGGCGCCAAAGTCGATGGATGAACAAGTTTCTGTGGTTCAACTGGATCATAGAGAACGAGATTCATTGCTAGGGTCACTGTACATTGATCATGACCCCTTTCCATCATTGTATTCCTTTGAACTAACTAAGATTGACTTGTCGGGCGATTGACTTGTCGGGCGATGCCAGACCGCTGATGCAAGCCGCAAAGCGGCTTGCGTCAGCAAGCCGCTTGGCTGTCGATGATAGCCCCTGTCGAGAATTTCATTGCGCGCGCGCCGCAAATCATTCTCGCTGGCGCTCGCCGCTTCGCGGCTCGCGTCAGCTGGGCCTAGCATCGCCAGGCAACAAGCCGCTGAGAATAAGTCTGAGAATAAGTTTGCGCCGGCCGCGCGCGCGCGAAACGAAATTCTCGACAGGGTCTATCATCGATCGACTAAGATTGACTAGCGATGCACGGATGCATTTATTATCTGCTATGTCTTATCCATTACACATTAACGGATGCAAAACACAAAAGCTTATCCCTAGCGTCTGACGCGTTCGCGTTGCAGCGAAGATGAATCGAAGCCTATGTTATATATTAGATAGGCATATTCGGTTGTCTGGCGATGCTAGACCGCTGATGCGGCTTGCGTCAGGCGCTGTTTGAGAATAAGTTTGAGCCGCTGTCTGAGGATAAGTTTGAGCCGCGCGCGCTAGACGAAATTCTCGACAGGGGCTATCATCGATCGACAACTTATTCGGATTTCTTTGCATTCTCGTACTAGCAAAATTAATCTCCCGTGGCGATTTCATCCCTGTGGTCGGGTGCCGGGGTTCAAGATTGAATTATGATTGCGCGGCGCCGACGGTTGGGAAAGCCCTACGGGTAGCATGTCGATGTACATCGACATGTGTGCACACGTTGCGCGCCCCTGTTCTACTCAGTGAACTGAAAAGTCGTAGAAACTGAAAAGTCGTAGAAACCACGGAGACGCGCAGCGCGCGCGGAGTATTTGGGTCACGCAGCGCGGGAACATCGACATGCTACAGGGATATATTCATTATTCATCATCAATCATGTATGTTACCTTTTCTGTTGTCGAAATTATTGCGTTGCTCATACAATCTGACTAACTTTGCTGAAATTGTCGATAAATGATAGCACCTGTCGAAAATATTGTCTCGCGTGTGGCGCGATTCGCAAGCCACTGCGGAGTTGGCGTCATCAGTCATTGATCCAGCATCGCTTCACGCTTGGCAAACGCTAAAGCAACCCACCTCTTGATGTGCAGTATTTAGGATCGATCTCTACCGAATATTATTTCAGATTTGCCTTATCATTTCTGTTTCCCACCTACTCGATCATGCAAATTTCAGCTGCACTGCATCATTGCTCAATTGCTGCCCTAATTTTGCCAAGTTGTGCAATTTCTCCCTAACAAGCATTGTGATAATTGAACTCAATTTTCAATTAATTATTTTGTTTATTTATTAATGTTGCTGGTTGATATATGTAACAGAGGTAATGTTATTCATTTATTTTTATATGAAAAAAAATATATGTATCATGTTGAATGTTTTTCGACTTGGGACAGTCATGAATAGCAGGCAGACCTTGGCAAGTCATAGAACTGCACTTGTTTTCTGTAAATATGATCAATGATTTCCAAACTTTTATGTACTGTTCTAAGAGTATATTTCCTTATTCTCACTAACATTTGACTATTGATATAATTAGGCCACAAGAGGGTGGCCTTATTAACATGCTTTATGACTGGCAATGTGCCCTCCCTTAGCAAACCTGAGAAGCTTCTTGAAGTATGCTTAATTACATAATAGTCGCTGTAAAACATAGTTTCAGTTCAATTCAATTGTTAATCCTGAATATCTGTAGAAGATGTTGAGTATCACTGTCCCCCCACTCATGAAGAACATTTTGAAAGACATAAACAAGGCTGTCTTGAAGGAACAATCTTGTAAAATTGATCCAGATGAAGTTATGGACAGGGATGAGATACTTAAGTTTATAGCACAGTATCTCAACACAATGACTCGGTTGAGAGACAGCACTGGGGAGGTTTGTTTCTGCAGACGTATACCTATAAATTGGTTTTAAACTTAAACCAATACCTAACTGTTATTAATCCCCAGAATCCTCTGGAGGTGACAGATCATATTGAAGCTTTTGATAATGAAGAAGAGCTTGACCTGCATATTACCGAATCTGACATAACAGATGATCCAAAACCTGTCAGCATTGTGAGTCTGCATAGTCAGAAATCTGAGCCAAGGGTACAAAATAATTGTCCTCTCCAGGACAATATGAATATTGATGTCAAGGTAGTGACTGAAGTATCTCTAAGTATTGAGAAAAGTGATATTGAAGGACAGGAAGTTATAGAGCAATCTGAACCGGTCATAGAAAACCAAGGAAGTGGCAATGATAATGCAGATCATGAGAATGAATGAGAAATTAAGAATATCAAGTGCGTCCAATGTACATGTGTATTGGACACACTGTGTCAACTGGTAAATTATTTACCGTAAATATTTGTCCATTGTGTCCATTGGACTGAATTACCAATTTGATGTCCATCAACAAGGGCGAATATGTAGACATTGGACATCGAAAATGGACAAAAATACCAAATATTCATGATGAGTGGATTGTCTAATGGACGTCCAATGGACGTGCATTAGACGTGCATTAAACGTGCATCAGACATTTTTTTATTGATGGACACAGTGGACACAATTACAAATCCTTTTGTCTTTTGCCGAATATTAAGTCAAAACTCAAAATAGGGTTGGGAATATTGCAAATACTTGAGCCGATGGTGAATATTTCTTCTTCTCATTTGTATAGTAATTTCGAAACGACTTTTTTACTGTTTTCTAATGTATTCGTATTTTTATGGATGAGAATATTTGTATGTAACATCAATTTTGTTGTATTTCGTACTGTCTGTCCTCTGGCACATCATGTTACTAAGAGTTCTTTAATTGTTGACAAGTATTTATGATTATTATCCCTATACTACAGTAGCCCAGCCATAGTCAGTATGCAACATCCGAGTGGACAAAGTTTCTCAACGGTTTTTGGTAGTTCTAAGTGTCCCTAATCAAAGTAGTTAACTGCCGTTTGATGAATCGACGTCCTGGGGGGTGCTAGGGCCACGCCCATTTTAAGCGCAAAGCGCACAAACGCAAATGTCCATATCTCAGCTTCTGAAGGTCACAGGAAGATAAATTATGGCTCAAAAGAAGCGCAATGGACATGTTTATATGAGTGTGTACTGTAACTCTAAGCTCCAAACCCTTTACTTTTTGAGATATAAGCAAAAAACCGATTTTTGGCACCTGCGGTTCTGATATTTCTGTGTTGCATGATATATCGGATTCTGAAGGTCCTAGGGAGGTAAATAATAGCTTAAAAGAAGCGCAATGGCCATGTTTACACTTTACAGTAGTGTTGACATAACTATAAGCTCCAAACCGTTTACTTTGTGAGTTGCGATCAAAAAACCCATTTTTTGTCTCCAGCGGGCATCAATATTACCCTATTGGAGCATCATAATTTGGCTTCTAGAGGTACCAGCAAGGCAAATNCGGTAGCGTCTTAGTGGCGCCATACTAGCGCCGCGGTAGCGCCATAATGGCAGCATCATGGCGCTACAGTGGCGCTCCGGTAGCGCTATCATGGCGCCATATTGGCGCCATAGTGGCGCCGAAGTGGCGCTGCGGTGGCGCAATAGTAGCGATGCGGTGGCATTCTAGTGGCGTTCTAGTGGCACTCTAGTGGCGGTGTGGTGGCATTCTCGTGGCGTTCTAGTGGCGTCGCTGTTCTGAAGAATGCCCCTTTATACAATCAAATTTGGGATTATGTACATTATACAAGGTATTGCATGTTGTTAAGGTGCTTATATGGTTAGGGATCGTTCACAGATATTACGTAATCACGATTTCGGCATTTTTACTCCCCTCCCCTCTCGTAATCAGCCGTAATAATTGCTGATGGCTAAAACCGCCTCGTAGAAGGGAACTATTAATCACACACCAACAAAACTGATGTCATTTACCTTGTGGCTGATATATCCGGTGTAGTAACATGTGTTATTTTGGGTGTTTTCCCACACTTATTGTATTATGTCACCCTTTTTCAATCTTGTGTCACACATATTATGTCACACTTTTTTCGTATTATTTTACACTTCTTCCTTATTATGTCACAATTTTTCATATAATGCCACACTTTTTTCATATTATATCGCACTTTTTGCGTTCCGAAACTCGGTAAATAATATCGTTACTTAACACGAAAGTTGAGATAACATCAAGTTTTGCCCTCGATGAGAACAATCCATTTATTGATTGATTGAAATCCCCATCCTGGGGGTTGCCTCTTTTATGGGCGTAAGAAAAATTATCAAAATACATTATTGGAAATACATGATTGGGATGCATGTCAACCCATTGTCTTGCAGATTGCCTAGACTTTTATAATTCTGTCTTGATAACGTAATCAATGGTAAAATACCTCCTCCCCCTGGTTGATTATGTTGTACTATGTGATCGTAATGTGTGAGAAATAGATTCACTATTATATTATTATTCAATATTATATTATCATTGTTTTTATCCACCAATCTTTATTGTACAATGTAGGTGGAGTGGTTATGAACATATCAACAGAGCGAACTCCAAAAAGAACATACAATCTGGCAACCAATTATCTCTCCCACAAGAAGACTCGTGATCAGACTGTGGTTTCCGAGAGGGAACATCGACCCCACATCATGAAATATCAGAAAAATGTGGGTATAGTAAAATTTGTACTGTGGATTCTGTTCTCTTTATTGAGTAATCCCACACCCGATTTTGCAGTTGTGGAGCCAATCTGATGAAATTGACCAGCTCAGAAAGGAATTGCGTCTCTTGCAGCAGTCAAACACCCACTATGAGCAGGAGACTAGACTTCTCAAATCGCAGATTCAGTCGCTCAAGTGCAGGAATGAAATTCCAGCTGCAAGAGACTTGAACAGAGACTTCGATACGGTAAGTTTTAATACGAATCTTGCAGTTTTCCTCTGATTCATGCGAGCTCAACAAATGAAATACATCATTATTTCATACAACTGAAGTGAGTTTCATCTTTGCGAAGAGAGTGACAAGTTGGTGCTTGTTGGCATTTATTCAGCTTCTTGGGTTCATTGTTATCTAGTTTGTAGTATCAAGTCAATCGGTCCATCCATGATCTCTCTGATTGTCCTGTTTTTAGGAGTTATATCGGAAAACTTGGAAACCGATGATTTAAAGTCCTTATTAGATACCGAGAGGTTAGGTAAAATCAAAGTATAAGATTTGAAGTCACTCATTTACTTTTACCGGTGAAGAATATGAATATGTTTGCGTCTTCGGCGTATAGAACAAATCCGTGTGATATGTGATGTTGGGTACGTCGTTAATGTAGATAATGAAGAGCAGTGGGCCGAGAATGGCCCCCTGAGGGACACCCCGCTTAATAAATTTCTTGGTTAATGCTCACATATTTCTTCTTTTTTCAAGATAAAATAGTAAATAATTATTCCGTAGGATTCTAGTTTTCTTAGTAGTATTTCCTGCTCGATTGTGTCGAAAACATTGCTGATATCAACAATTAGTAGCATGAAATCAACAAGTTGTAGCAAGTCCGGGTTCAAATCCGTGTGAATGCCCTAATTTTTTCCACCCAGCCTGGCCGCGAAGCGGCCTAAAAAGGCATAAGGTGGTTAGGAATTTGGAGATTTTGGTGAAGATAGTGGGGTTGGTAGGATGGTCGTCTGCGGACTGCGGTGGTCCCTCCTTTATAAAACACGCGGGTCGGAGCTATTTAGTTTTACGAGTTAATTATAAATGGTTTTGTGCGCGCGCGACCATTTCAAAGTGTTGTAATAGAAACCACTCCGCACGCAATTGCATGCGCGCAATCGCAAAATAAAATTTTTAACTAAATGACCAGTTTTATGAAATGCGCGGCGTCGTAGATTGGCCGTTGAAATAAGGCAAAAAGATCGCGGAATTGGCAATGCGGCCCAATTACAAATTAGCCAGACCTTAGAACAATAGAACTTAAATTTTAACCCGATTGCTTTTATAGGCTGGGTGGAAATATAACGCCCGCCTGTCGGGAATAACGGGCGTAATTCTTGTTGAGTTTTACCCTAATAATCAGTTCGTCTTGTTCATGATCTCATTCACACGAATATACCCATCTTCCAGATAACCGGCATCAGCCCGTGTGCATTGTGTGTTCCCTGGTAGTTGTAAAGGAGGGTGAATGATGCGTGTGTAAGCTTGTGTGAGTGTGTACGTGATATGAATCATTGCAGAGATGAAAATGATTCATGTACATCAGTTTCTCAGAAGTGTTGATAAGTTTAAATCGTTATCCTTGTTTTATAACTGCTGATATTACTTTTATCTTAGTTTTATAACTGCTGATCTCTTCCTATTGCTAGTTCAAGAGTGAAGTGCTCGATGAGGTGAATAAGCTGAGACAAGAGTTTGGCTCTGTTTGCAACAACAGCTTCAATGAAAAAGAGATGAACTTCTTTAGGAAGGATTTAGACAAAAGGTTAGCTTATACATTTCCCCGAAAAAGTGCCTTATGGTCATGAGCTGTTTATTTTTGATATTGTACCCATTGCTCTCTAATTCCATACTTCCATAGTGAACAACGACACACACAAGACATGCGAGAATTGAAGAATGACATTGAGAATATCAGAAATAGGCTAGGTCTGTAGCCTGTAGGTATTGTGTATGAACACTGAACTATTGAAATTTTGACAAGTCAAACGTGGACTAATTTATAAACCCATTGTCAGTGAAAGTTGAAATAGAGAGTAAATCAGTGATGGCAGATTGCAAAGACTGCTTAAGAAAATGTCAGAGATTGAGTAGTGATGCGTCTAACTTCTCTGAAGCTATGCGTTACCAAAGTAAAGCGACCTCATCTCAGCTTCAATCACTCAACGACAGCTGTGCTCACTTGTCAATACTCAGGTAATTGTACTAATAATGATAATCAATAGACCAGTTGCACTACGGCAGATTGGGAGCTCTACTCCGGCTGCACGCGACCGGGATGGTAATCAAGTTGAGAGTCCCTCTACAGAGCTGTGCTCTCTCAGCCAGATGGTGGGCCTAAGAGTAGAGCAGTGCTCTCCGAAAGGGTTGCAGGAAGCACCTATAGAACAGTAATGAGTAACGGCGACCAATGACCATGCATTGTAAAAAGTGGGGCAATGTCGGTCTCAAATTTTGCAGACGAAAACGTAACACGCGATGCAGTTTTGCTGATCTCCGCGCTATGCTAACAACTACTGTAACAGAAAGTGATCGCGCGCCCGTATTGCTGCAGTTCGAATTGTCCGCTATTATCATGATTATGCACTACAATTGTGATTGTGTGTGTACCCTGCAGGAACTCTGTGAGCGATTTAGAGGAACGTATCTCTAGCTTAGAGGGCCCAGGGAGTCGACAGCACTATTCCCCATCAGGTAATTGCTTTGCTTGTCGATACACACGCAGTATAGACTCTAATTCGTGCTTGAAAACGTTGAACGCAACGCCCCAAATCATTAGATTCAAAGAGAAGTAGCTATAGCGCCGGCCAAACTAGAGGCTCTAGCTATGTATCAGATAAGTTGCTGCGAAGCCGGGAACTCCCAAAGAACGAAACATCTGACAACCTGGACATCTCACTTGGTCAGAAGTGATTCTATAATCATTGATCTTATTTCCTTCCCTCTTTTTTTTTACAAAAAACGCATTGGAGAAGAGTTGCAGAGATGAGCAAAATGTGTCGAAATATTATCTCATTACTCAATACTCATCGCACGCAGATTTGAGTTTGCTCTCTGATGAGGTTACGACTGATAAGAGCCTGGATGTTTCCGATGTCAGCACATATAAGCTAGGCAGTATGGCCGAGAGTAAGTATAATAATGTATGATGTACTCGACACTGCAGATATCTACCTCCACTCCATTACACAATGATGATACAGGTGTAACGGGTTCACTGGATTTGATAACAGACAGCATGCTATCGGATGACGACTGACACATTAGTGATGAGACAACTATCAGCAGTGTTCAGCATACTCAGAGTGTACACTGTGCTTATTGTATGGAACAGTCCCCCCCCCGTACTATTGACAATTCCCCTTATAATCCAGGAACAGATTCATCTATTTCATATCAATGAAATGCGTCCTCTAAGTTTTTTTCAGAAAAAAATGCTGATTGTAAGCAAAATAAACATATTTTACAGAAAAACAAATCAATTACAGTATCTCTTGTTCTATATTTTAGAAGCACTTCCTGTGGACAATGCTGGGACCACTCTCGTCATACTCCTGCTTGGAGATCCACATCTGCTGGAAGGTGGACAGGGAAGCAAGGATGGATCCTCCAATCCAGACGGAGTATTTCCTCTCGGGAGGAGCAATGATCTTGATCTTCATGGTGGGTGGGGCCAGGGCAGTCACTTCTTTCTGCATTCTGTCCGAAATGCCTGTGGTGCGTTGAACATCAAAATATGGAATATGGATTTTTGAAGGCAACATTTAAAAGTTAAAATCTTATATATTGTTTTTCATATCCCTCAAATCATGTAGAATGATTTGTACTTTACCTGGATACATGGTAGTTCCGCCAGACATGACTGTATTCGAGTAGAGATCTTTCCTAATGTCCACATCGCACTTCATTATGGAATTGTAAGTAGTCTCATGGATTCCTGAAGATTCCATCCCAATGAAGGAAGGTTGGAAGAGGGTCTCTGGACATCGGAATCGTTCGTTGTTAACCGTTATCACCTGTCTATAGCGTGTTATAGATTAGTACACTGGCCTTAATTCTGAACGTCATACCTACTTCATGTTGTACTTGATATTTGACTCACCCATCAGGCAATTCGTATGATTTTTCTAAGGAGGCCGATGATCCGGCAGTCTGCATCTCCTGCTCGAAGTCAAGAGCAACGTAGCAGAGTTTCTCCTTGATGTCTCTGACGATTTCCCTCTCGGCAGTGGTGGTGAAGGAGTAGCCACGCTCAGTGAGGATTTTCATGAGGTAGTCAGTGAGATCTCGTCCAGCCAGATCCAGACGAAGAATAGCGTGGGGAAGGGCATATCCTTCATAGATGGGGACTGTGTGGGAAACACCATCTCCAGAGTCAAGGACGATACCGGTGGTCCTACCAGAGGCGTACAGGGACAGGACAGCCTGGATGGCAACATACATGGCCGGGGTGTTGAATGTCTCGAACATGATCTGAGTCATCTTCTCCCGGTTAGCCTTGGGGTTGAGGGGAGCCTCAGTCAGGAGGACGGGGTGCTCCTCAGGGGCAACTCTCAGCTCGTTGTAGAAAGTGTGATGCCAGATNTACTTCCTGACAGCCATTCGAGTTTTGTTGAGCGTCCTCCGTCTCCTTCAAGAAGACCCTTTGTATTTTGCGCAAGCCGTGCGTAAAAAGCACACAGAGTAGGTATAATTGAGCCGCGGCGCGTAATGCGCGTCACCTGCTAAATTTCCCCCTACCCTTGCCAGGGATAAAATCCCGCCAGCAAGGGTAGGGTGAAATCCTACAAGATGTTATCAGGTTATCTGTCCACTGTTTCTTGCGCGCGGCAAGATAGCAATCATTAGCATCCGGGATGGTTTTTTCCCTACCGTCGTCCTTGTCAGATGTTACCTGACTGTGCACACGTTGCGCGCCCCTGTCCTACTCAGTGAACTGAAAAGTAGAAACCACGGAGACGCGCAGCGCGCGCGGAGTATTTGGGTCACGCAGCGCGGGAACATACCTGACCTGTTTCTCGCGCGAGCGCGCCTTCATCGAAGGCCTTCGATGAAGGCGCGCGCGCGCCGCGCGCGAGAAACTGAGGTCAGATAAATTAATCTGACAACCGTCGTCCGTCGTCGCCGCGGCCGCGCAATTGTCATTCCTTGGCCAATGGTCGGACCTTGCCAGGGATAAAATCCCGCCAGCAAGGTGTTATAAACTTGCTGCTGTGGGGGTGTGATTAGTGTTACCCTTAAGTGGCTGGGTACATGGTTGACAAACTTCATGGTTAGCTCGCCGAGCTAATAGCTCGGTATTCCGGCACGAATGCGTATCTCAGGGCTTCTCTATTGATTCAATCTAATCTCAGGGTTTTACCATTGTTCGGTAGAGCGTATAGCCTCGGCCAAATGAGGCTCGAAATCTCAGGGTTCGGTTTAGTTCGTGCCACGTGTTCTTAACTGAACAGGGACAAGGCTGTCGCTGATCGCGGTTAGCCGAATTAGGACAGGAAATGAGACAAATGAAAACAACCACGTAAAAAGGGGATAAGGAGGAGAAAGTTCCTCTTTGTTTTGGATTTATGTTCCATTTTTATTTTGGTTTGGTTTAACAGAATCATAACACGAAACGTAATCAGTATTACGGTACAGTAGTAATATTTTGCACTAGATCTCTAACCAATGATACTAACTAACGGGACTGATATTCTNTTGCTCTGGGCCTCGTCTCCAACATAAGAGTCTTTCTGTCCCATACCGACCATGACACCCTGATGTCTTGGTCGTCCTACAATGGAGGGGAAGACAGCCCTTGGGGCATCGTCTCCAGCAAAGCCAGCCTTTACCATACCGGACCCATTGTCCACGACCAGAGCAGCTACATCATCGTCCATTGTGCAGTAGACAAAAGTTTCTAATATTATTCAACAGACGATTTGTGAAATTGTGAAGCACATACGAGCCCAACAAGTTAAAACGAGAGACCAAGAATTCCCGGAATTGTCCTTGAAATGCCCATATAAGGTTATAAACTCGCGATAATCTGCAAAGTTATTTGCGTCGCTTTTCAAATATCAAATCTGCATTTGCGTGCCGCGCACAGCTTCGAGCTTGCGCGCGGCGCTTTTCAGGTGTCTTCGAGCCTCATAGTCATTCGGGCACATTTACATGCCCGGATTTTCTGTACACTCTTCCATAAAAAATGGAACAGCTATAGATTGCAGACTACAGAAAATCCGGGAATGTAGATGTGTACTGTAGTACTAGTACTAGTAGTAGTACTATGTACTGGTATTGTAGGATTTTACCCTACCGTCGGTGCGCGCGATTTTCAATCCGCGGGATAAAATCCCGCCAGCAAGGGTAGGGTGAAATCCTACAAGTACTGGTAGCACTAGCACTAAACTACTAGTACTATAGTAGTAGTTCTACTACTTATAAGCATTAGCAACGAAGAAATGAACTTTAGCTTTATAAGATTAAGAAAAGGACGAGATTAAACTCGATTGCTTGAAATCGAATCAAAAACAATTACATTTAGTTTGTTCCCGCGCTGCGTGACCCAAATACTCCGCGCGCGCTGCGCGTCTCCGTGATTTCTGCGACTTTTCAGTTCACAGTGACAGAGTAGAACAGGGGCGCGCAACGTGTGCGCAATTTAGTTTTACAAAATTATCGATATAATATACTGTAATACAGTAGCGCCTTTCGTTGCTCTTCATAAATGATACTGATAGAATTAGACACTCGCTTATCATACTCATAGTGTCAAACAATAACAACTATAAGGCATAATCCCATTATTCGGATTCAAACTCAATTACATGGACCGCACAGTTTTGCGTTCACCTGCGCCATTGTCATTCTATTTCTGTCTAATCTGTCTTTCTATTTGATTATTTGAAGTGATATGCGAGTTTTCACTGGGGTTATGTTGGTCATCGCGGGGGGAATGGCAATTCCCTACCAATGGCCTCGAGAGGGGGGCTACTACACCAGGTACTGAGTCTCTGCTCACTGCTCTCAGTCATTGCTCAATGCTTAGTCGTTGCTCGTTATCAGTTAAGTTATTGACCCGAATTCAAATTAACAAATAAGAACCTAATTAACTAAACTAATAAAATAATTACTTTCAGTCATTATGTTGACTGGTACAAGGGTTCTTCAATGACCACTGTCATTATTTCCGCCCCCCACGATGGATGGTTGAGACCGAGCAGCATCGACAACAGAGAACGGGTACTCACTACTCACTACTATTAGTTACCATGGTTACCCCTGGTATTGGTAACCATGATTGTGCACCATCACCATGGTTACAACGGTGGTTACCATGGTAACCCCTGAAAACTGTGGTTTCACGTGACAGTTATCATAGCACAAGCAGTTATTGTAAACTACTGTTACACGTTTCTCCCCCTTACAGGGTTGCTACAATACCAAAACGCGGACATGCGATTGGACTTGCAGTGAAACAAAATACAAGAGCAGTTCCAAGTGTGAAGCCGCTGATTCAGCCGACTTGTACTCAGCTAAACTGGCAATGGAAATCAGAGATAGTGAGTGGCAAATACAATATGCATGCGATCTATATAATCACATCACAGTCTGTCATCACACTGAAACTACTCAAATAGGCCACCTTTGCTACTCTGCAGGACTTTCTAAATCCCTCTAATTTTTGTGCAGGAATTGCGAAAGAGACGGGAGAAACTCCTCATCTCATCGTGAATAAGCTGCACAGATCGAAACTAGACCCGAACCGGGAACGAGAAGAGGCAGCAATGGGCGATTTCCAAGCTGGGACAGCATTCGACACATACCACGGCTTCATCAGGAAAGCACACAGTCTGGTGAATGAAGCTGGAAACCCAGCCGTCCACTTTGATGTCCACGGATACAGCTCCCACAAGGACCTCTGGTTTGAACTTGGTTATCTAATTCACAACTCGGATCTAGACAGGGGAAATCTCCGGGCGTCAGACTCTTCTATCAGAGCTCTGGCCGGCCGGGCTGCAGAGAGAGGAGTCTCCTTTACCAGCTTGGTGAGAGGGGGCGAGAGCCTGGGTGGAATGTTCCAGAGAGCTGGATACAAGGCCATCCCCTCCCCAGCGTGGCCCAGTCCCAGCAGCGGGTCACACGGGAAGTACTACAGGGGCGGGTACACGACCGAGACGTGGGGATCCAAAGACGGGGGAAGCATCGACTGTATCCAGATGGAGCTCCCACCCGAGCCTAGGAAAAATAGTGAGGAACATGGACCCAGGATCGGCAAGGTACTGGCCGATTTTGTCAACAAGTGGTACCCTTCCTACTGATGTACCCTTCCTACTACCTGATCTTGACGTGATATGAATAACGATAACATTTGATTTTGACGTGAAAAACGATAGCATTTGATTTTGACGTGAAAAACAAGAAATTATTAAAATATTTGCCGGAGAGAATTCGCGCTTTCACAGGCATGCAGCTTTACAATATGTTCTGAAGAAGTGCTGAACATTGTGTTTGGTCGAATCCTGATAACATGAGTAGTTTTACTCCTTCATCAACAAGTTCGTGTTCAATTAGATGCCGAGCTATGGTTCTGATTGAGTCTTCTTGTACATCAGCCAAGATGTCTTTCAATCTGCTCCTATTCGTATCTACTCCAAGCTTCACAAACCTAGGAGTAGTTCGGGTAAGTAATGTGGACGTAATATTGCAAACTGTGGTATAGAACATTCTGGCAGCGTTTGTAATAACCTGTGTAGGAAAGTGGTGGAATACGTGTAACCCTCCTCTGCTGTAACTTCTACCATTCGCTGCCAAAACACTGACAGTGCATCCCTGAGCAGAGACGCTCGGTCCTGACCAGCGTCCTCCCCCTGCCTCGCGGAGCTGGAACAGTGTCTTTTCAGAGCTGGTCTCGACTGTTCTGTAATAGTAGAAGCATGTGAGAGAAATGCACAGGGGACATCATGTGTACATCATGTGTACAGTGGTAATGGGCATGATTACACAGAGAAACAACATTTGAGGTATTTTTCCGACGGAATAGCTCTAAAAGTAAAATTTGTCCAAATTCGGATTCTACGTCCAGGCCGGACACTCATTTCATCTCACTAATGATAGCTCAAAAAAGGTCAAATTTCCACAAGGGACTAGTAACCATAGTTGCCATAGTTACCTGGGCTAGTGTTAGGGGCAGTCAGGGAGACGTGAGTCAAGTAGAGGTCGAGGGAGAGAAAAGTGAGGTGAGCCAAGCACCAGATGTAGGAGCCCCAATATATCGGTAGTCCCTCTTCCAACAGACCTGGAAAATGGAAATAATATCACGGAAGTATGACGTACACGAGGATCGGAGGAGGTGTTGCTACTTACCGGGAATTGTGTTGCTTAGCAACCAGGGAACGTATCTAGGATCTGATTGTAGAAACAGTGCGCTGCAGAATACCGTATGCTTGATATCATCTGCAAGTATGATTTGACATTGTATGAGGCCCACTTTACGGCGAGAAATTCATGTACTATGAAAAGCCGCTCATTCAACATACCCCCTACATAGCAATGAGGCATGAATGGTGTCTGCTCAGAAATTTGATGTTCCCCGCTCCCAAATTTACCAGAAACTATCCCTGAATTAGTTTGGAGCGATTGTTTGTACAATACCTGATAGTTTGATGTTGATGGTCTGAAGCGCTGCATTGTAAACAATATCGGAAGTGTTGTCCAGCGCAAACAGTTGGGCAATATGTTCCAGTGTTGGGTTACTCCTCACCTGCAGTGTAATACAGTAACTCACTGGTCTGTGTCTGGCCACAGACACTCAAATCATGATTTGTGATGGTGTGTTCATGGATTATAGAAGATTGGTGTTGCACACATTCACAATATACGTATTTTCATACGTTAACTCTCTCTCTCTCTCATCTATTTTAATACTGACTGAATGACGTGGCTGATTCTCACCTCACTCCACGCTTTGTTGATAGACTCCCTGGCAGAAGAACGTTCCACTGTGCTCACCCAAAAAGTGGACTTTGTCAAATTCTTCTTGTCTTTGACCGATATTGTCGTGTTCAGAATACGCTGTAGAATCTCTATTCTTTGAGTGAGGAGAATTTTAGACGTGCCCTCGGAATAAGCTCTCAGAAACGGTTTCATTAGGTAATACTGAAAATGAAAGTTATCTTTAAAAACTCATAGGTTTTGATATGGGTTTAAATATGGGTTTAGATATGGGTTCACGTATCACGTTAGAATGTGCCGACCATGGTCCTCTGTTCCTCGTGGGCTGTTTCCTTGTAGTGGAATAGCCAATGAATAGCCACGAATACTGGTGCCAACATGTAGTCCTTGAACATGACTGTTTGTTGCGTGAACACTTCATCTTTGATTAGCTGCGAGAGATATATAGAGTTGTAGCTCACAGAAATCATAAGAGAAGGGGCAAATGCAATCCATGGTTTTGGCAGTTGTGCTAAAAACCAATCATTGCGAGGAATTCTCTCTCACCTCCCCCTTGAATCCATTGATAATGTCATTGAGTGCGTCTGGTATTGCAGTTATGATATTGTGTAGCGAGGTAGTGTCCAGCTTGCAGTCGGAAGAGAAGAATTTGACAAGCATGTCCACGTTGTCTCTGTGTGACGTTGGGTGGGGCTCCGGGTGTAGAAGTGGGAGGAGGGGTTGTAGGGGGTTGTACAGTCCACACACGTGACTCCCCAACCACCGACAAAATGTCATGGACGCAGGTACTATATGAGATCCAAACATCATACAGCACTGTATGAGCAGCAAGCATGACACATCAAATAGTGCAATTCTCGTCTTTTCATCCTCACAGTTATTCTGAGTTCGGATCACATTGCATATTCCCGTTATCAGGGTAGTGAGTTGTCCCTTGGCTGCCGCCACGTAGAACATCTTGTCAAATACTTCAGTGAAGTTAGAGGATGAACAGGTCAGGCTGGAAAAGAGAGATAGTATTTGGTTTGCAGGGGATGCTGTACTCAATACCTCACATACCTGAGGGGAGATTGGGAATAAGAGCGCACTTTTCCCTCAATCGGACATAAAGCACATTCAAATCAGTACTTGTACCTCTTCTACTGAGCGTTCTGCATTTTGCAATGTTTTGACAACATTGGATGACATTTGTTCAGAGTGCAGTGTCTCTTTCAACTTCTCAAAAGTGGATGTTGAAACGAGATTGCGTCGCAGAACCGATTGTAGGAATGGAATAGCAATGTTCCAGTCAGGCATTGCACACACAGTGGCCCACAGCACGTCTTGTTGCATCAAATGTATGATGACTGTTTCACTTTGTTTGGTTTGGGGGAACAACTCCGACAAAACACGGGGAAATTTATAAAGGAGCATGGCAAGTGCCAGCTCCCTGCAGATACTGCTCTCCATAATGATCTGCAGATGAACTTTACCCCATTCTATACATACTTTCTGTAGTGTGCATCGGTAATAACGAGCTGCAATAGAAAAGTATGCAGTTGTACAGAGACTGCCATGACAAAGTATGTCTTGATATACAAGTTGTTTGCATGGCAGATTGAATATTGTATTCTGTTTGGGTTCGTCAGCAGTTCCACAGTGAATCCCGTCTAGATACTTGACAAAGGAAACGAGGGAGGAGGCCAGTGTTTTCTTACCATCGTCTGAACCTGTGCAAATTGTGTGTGCACACTTGGGTCGAAACAGGGTAATGATACAGTGTACACCATAGTTCATGGATTGGACGATTGAATGAGAGTCGCATTATAGTTACGATGAGAGATAGTTAGTAAATTCTGTTTTGACTCTATTTACAAATGAAAATGCGTCTTTTAAAGACGCATATTCATTTGTAATGATACAGTGTATACCACATGATTCAGGGTAATGGTACAGTGTATACCACTGCTATCAACACTGGCTGACTGCAGCGTGTGTATAGTACTTACAAGCATCTAGTGGAATATGAATGTCCAATGCAGCTGTCGACAGAGACTGCCATCTATTCTGGCCACAAAGTGGTGCGAGAGCTGCCAGAAGCGAATCACCAACCACTGCCTTTAGAATAGCCGTACATCCACTGAAAAGCAACAAACACTCCTTCTCTGTATCTGTAGGAGTGACAATGTATAGTGTACATTGTATACAGTGTGTTGGCATGTGGGGGTGTGTGTAGTATACATTGTATACCACACGTACATACATACTAGTGTAAAACATACACACGCGCGCGCGGCTGCGTTGCTGAAGTGTCAAAGAAAAGTCACCGCGCCAGACGCAATAAACTCCAGTGTACACAAATTAACCCGAAATGGCAAATTGTGTGTATAGCACCTATAGTATAAGAATGTCTATAGGCGGGGGCGTATAATGATTGTTACTCACTGAATGATAGCTGTTTGATAGCGTTGACCTGCACATCAACTAACCATTTAATGAGAGCTAACAGTGTAGCTGGGATCATATCTGCGTTATCAGGGTCCCTTTCATCCCTGACACGCCGCAGTGTCAATGTGGTATCATAGTGTTTGTGATACAGTGTTTGTGTGATATCATAGTGTTTGTGATAAAGTCTTCATATAACAGTTTTCACATGAAATATAACATCATGTGTGTGTGTAACAACATGTGTGTAATTACAGAAGTAGAACTAGTATGGAGCTCTTTTTTTACCTGAGAGTAGATATGTGGTTTACAATAGTAGTGATGAGACTGTTGATTATGTCGAGAGTACCACTTTTTACCCTGTGCAGTATGTTAGCCAGTGTTAGCCAGTGTGTGTATGGAATAGTCCACAGTTAACTGTGACATGAGTAACACTCACTTCTTTGACAGAGAGATGTGACATGCTAAACAGAATAAACTAGATCTAATTGTATCTAATACCGGTCTGGGAGTTACTGACTCAGAATGCACTAAACACTAAGGTAGCTATACGTAACTATGAGTTACTGACTCAGAATGCACTAATCACTAAGGTAGCTATACGTAACTATGAGTTACTGACTCAGAATGCACGGCCTTGATGAACACTGACAATGGCAAAATTCCGCATGCTATGGACAGATCCAAGTAGTGGATAAGCTGGGAGTTTGGTTTCCGTCCCACACACAGCAACTCTAGAGCAACACCTGTGAGCAACATCGGGTATGAGAACATGCTGAAAGTGCTATAGGAACATTTCAATGTCAGCAGTTCGGTATCAGAAGTTGATCTTTGTCGTTGTATATCGAGTAGAAAGAGTCGTTGTGTCATTCATTTATCGTTTTAACAGTGGTGTGTGTCTGTGTGTGTGTGTGTGTGTATGTATGTGTGTGTATGTGTGTATGTATGTGTGTATGTTTGTGTTGTTCTGTGTCTGTGTCTGTGATGCATGACATAGAGCGGTGTGTGATAAGTTTCCCCCTCATACTCACAAGAGAATTTGTGGGGGTTAAAGTTGTCCCCCATTTGCATGATTTCTCTCAACCATTGATTCTCGTTCCATCGTTCCCGCCACGCTCTAAGCAGGATCCCGCTCTCCACCTCGCTAGTCATCGACTACAACTCTCACTCAGAGTTACATGGTAAACAATAACAACACGTGTAAACACATGCTATATCTGTTACAACAATAAAACACACATGTATGGCTATTTGTTATGAAGTGATGTAACTAAATCGGATAATTCCACGACCACCCTACTCTGCCCATTATCCACACAACGCTCTACTGCACGATAGCAAGCATCGAGAAGAACACCGTAACACTGTGCTCCACTCAGCGGACCCGACATCTCAGCAATTGTCCGCCAACACACGTCCTCTGACACCGCCAGTTTCCTTGACAACGCTTCAAACACCGCCACTCTGGACTCTACATCCCCTCCCACCGTCACCTCTACGCTTTTGTCTAGTCGGCCAGGTCGCAAGAGAGCTGGGTCCAGCAACTCGGGGCGATTAGTGGCAGCTATCACAAACACGCCGTTACCCATAGCGTCCATTTCCGTTAGCAGCTGCGCTACTACTCTGTCCATCACCCCGCCAGTTCTGCGGGGAGCTATAGCATCTATCTCATCGAAAAACAGAACAGCGGGAGCCTTGGCCCGGGCCTTGTCAAATATGTCCCTGACATTAGCTTCGCTCTGCCCCACGAAACTGTTGAGTAACTCTGGACCCTGTACATCAATGAAACTGAGGTTACACTGCGTTGCTATCGCCCTGGCAACCATTGTTTTCCCACAACCAGGACTCCCCCACAGCAGGAGTCCGGACCGGTTCACGTTGGGGCCGAACAAGTGTCCATATTTGAGGGGGATGTCGATAGTTTCCTCTATTTCCCTCCTGACATGGTCAATACCCCCGATATCTGCCCAATCAGTACTCGAAACACTGCTCACCTCCTCTGTTAACCTCAGTTTGGCCAGCATTTTCTCACACAACACGGGGGTGATAGTCTTACTATCATTCAGTCCGAGTCCCAGCTCCTTCTCCAGCTCACTAACGAGCTTCAGAGCGTTCCTCAGTGTCATTTTAGCCAGGTTCTTCTTCTTGAGCACGTGTAATATGTCAGTGCAGGAGAAGTGATCACTGACAAACCTACAGAGAGTGTCGATGCTGGGTTTAGGAACGATAATACAAGAATCGAACAGGTTTTTCACCGGCATTGTGACATCGTCAGTATCACTGCAGCTCCCAACAATATAAATATCGCTGCTTATCTCACTGATATGACTGATGAATTTACTGATAGCAAGAACCACCCTAGCGTCATGTGATGATCCGTCTCTAGTTCGCCCCATCAGCTCCAGCTTGTCCATGTATACGAGACAAGGGTGTGATAGTTGCACGTGCGTTGTCAAGTGAGATAACTTGGTTTCTATGGAAGCGGCCGCTTCACCACAGTAATCAACTCCACATGCGTGTACCAGGCCAACTCCAAGTAGACCAACTGTCGCTTTCATTAAATCCAGCTTACAACTCCCTGTAAATTGATACTGCTAGTAATATGACATTCCATAGGTATCTATCATTATCAAATCAGATAACATTTTTAGTAAGTATCTGTGTTACATTTTGAGCAAGGAATCCAAAATTTCGCCTATTTGCGAATGAGTTAGCCCGGAAATTCCTTCGAAATCACATATGGGGACAGATCACAACATATAAAACTTACCAGTTCCTGCCACTAGGATTAGTGATCTGAATCTAGTCAGCTGAGAAATGATAAGATCTATCTGACTGGAGTAGAAAGTGTCGATTTTCCTGTCTGCCCTGAACTTGGGTATTTTCACGTGAATATTAGCTGCTTCGTAGAGTGAAGTTATGTGAGAACTGATGTAGAAAAAGGAGGAGATCTCATTTTCTCTACAGTGTGCAGACACAACTTTGAAATGGGCCGTGTGATACCGCTGCATGTAATTCTGGTCACGGGACACATGTTTTAGCCACGTGGCAAGTGGCACATTTGCAGGCACAATTGCTGGTATCTCTAGAGAAAACACATGGCCCGGGTGCAGAATTCGCGGAGTTTCAAAATAAACTTTCAGATGTTCGGTGAAGTTTGTGTCCTTGTAGCTGCCAGCTCGGATGAAAGCTATGGTCACGGCAGTGGCTTGGATAGGGGATACAGTGGCAGAGGAGAGTCGGCACTGATCCCCTACACTATCGCCGAATAGATTGCGATACTGTAGAGAGTTGAGAGGTGGAATGGACTTGGTAGCCGCTTCTCTTGGGATGAGGATAGTTCCACAGTCCGAGATCAGTGTACTGCAGGTGTCAGGAGGGGGCTCGGGATCCGTGAGTTTGCGAGCAAAGTGCTGGAACTCATCTACAACGACTCTCACTGATTTATCCATGACTCATATCTGGAGATTTGATTGATGAGAATCATCACTGTACAATAAATGAGATGTGGGCACAGGGATATACGGTAACCATGGAACAGGTTGTCAGTTGCTGTCGTACAGCTGTAGTCATAGAAACGAACATGAGGTTAGTGATGTTCGATGCAACAGTACAAGAAAAGCAGTTATTTTGAAGGATGTACATTGTATACAAGTCAAGGATGTACAACATACATTGCAAATTGTAAATTGAATAGTGTATACAAGTCTCATTCATCCCTTCCCCTCCATGAATGACTCCTTCATTCTGTCGAGTGCAGCGTGACTGTTCGTTTCGAGCCGTGCATTCTGCTGCCTCNTCTTGAGCACGTGTAATATGTCAGTGCAGGAGAAGTGATCACTGACAAACCTACAGAGAGTGTCGATGCTGGGTTTAGGAACGATAATACAAGAATCGAACAGGTTTTTCACCGGCATTGTGACATCGTCAGTATCACTGCAGCTCCCAACAATATAAATATCGCTGCTTATCTCACTGATATGACTGATGAATTTACTGATAGCAAGAACCACCCTAGCGTCATGTGATGATCCGTCTCTAGTTCGCCCCATCAGCTCCAGCTTGTCCATGTATACGAGACAAGGGTGTGATAGTTGCACGTGCGTTGTCAAGTGAGATAACTTGGTTTCTATGGAAGCGGCCGCTTCACCACAGTAATCAACTCCACACGCGTGTACCAGGCCAACTCCAAGTAAACCAACTGTCGCTTTCATTAAATCCAGCTTACAACTCCCTGTAAATTGATACTGCTAGTAATATGACATTCCATAGGTATCTATCATTATCAAATCAGATAACATTTTTAGTAAGTATCTGTGTTACATTTTGAGCAAGGAATCCAAAATTTCGCCTATTTGCGAATGAGTTAGCCCGGAAATTCCTTCGAATTCGGATTCTACGGCCAAAATTAGCCTGGAAACACTAACTTTTTGAAATTTTTCTGGATGAAAATTTTTTGGTCGTTTTTTCTGCCCATGTGTCTTGGGTCCATGGGATTGTCTTTTTTCAGTTTTTCATGTTTGGGTGGAAAATATAAAGAAATTTTTTGCCCGATTTTCACGCAAATATGATTGATTCCTATGTATTTTGGGACGCTGAATCGATTTACGTTGGAATTCAGGGTCTATCTGACTTCCCTGAACCGTTTGCAATGTATGATGTTTACAGGTATACACTATACAGTGTTATGGACGGGAACAGATCACAACATATAAAACTTACCAGTTCCTGCCACTAGGATTAGTGATCTGGATCCAGGTCTAGTCAGCTGAGAAATGATGAGATCTATCTGACTGGAGTAGAAAGTGTCGATTTTCCTGTCTGCCCTGAACTTGGGTATTTTCACGTGAATATTAGCTGCTTCGTAGAGTGAAGTTATGTGAGAACTGATGTAGAAAAAGGAGGAGATCTCATTTTCTCTACAGTGTGCAGACACAACTTTGAAATGGGCCGTGTGATACCGCTGCATGTAATTCTGGTCACGGGACACATGTTTTAGCCACGTGGCAAGTGGCACATTTGCAGGCACAATTGCTGGTATCTCTAGAGAAAACACATGGCCCGGGTGCAGAATTCGCGGAGTTTCAAAATAAACTTTCAGATGTTCGGTGAAGTTTGTGTCCTTGTAGCTGCCAGCTCGGATGAAAGCTATGGTCACGGCAGTGGCTTGGATAGGGGATACAGTGGCAGAGGAGAGTCGGCACTGATCCCCTACACTATCGCCGAATAGATTGCGATACTGTAGAGAGTTGAGAGGTGGAATGGACTTGGTAGCCGCTTCTCTTGGGATGAGGATAGTTCCACAGTCCGAGATCAGTGTACTGCAGGTGTCAGGAGGGGGCTCGGGATCCGTGAGTTTGCGAGCAAAGTGCTGGAACTCATCTACAACGACTCTCACTGATTTATCCATGACTCATATCTGGAGATTTGATTGATGAGAATCATCACTGTACAATAAATGAGATGTGGGCACAGGGATATACGGTAACCATGGAACAGGTTGTCAGTTGCTGTCGTACAGCTGTAGTCATAGAAACGAACATGAGGTTAGTGATGTTCGATGCAACAGTACAAGAAAAGCAGTTATTTTGAAGGATGTACATTGTATACAAGTCAAGGATGNCCCCTACCTGCCTTTTTTTTCCCATACCTAATACACACCCTAACTCACATACACTCACAACTACAAAAACCCACAAAACAAAAAACCCAACACACACACTCACACACACACATACAACACAACACACACACACACACACTCACACACACATACAATACCTTGATAGGCTCTGCGCTTATGGACAGTGGTCCGAGACCCCCATCGCTCACCATCTTCTGTATGTTTCCCAGCTGATTTTCAAGTGATAGAAACTTCTCACGGGCTGGAAAATGAACTGTATAGTATACAGTGTATAGTATACACTATACAGTGTATAATATAGGCACAGTGTACAGTATAAAGTGTATAGTATACAGTGTATAGTAAACACTAAACAGTGTATAGTAGGTATACAGTGTATAGTATACACTATACAGTGTATAGTATAGGCACAGTGTACAGTATAAAGTGTATAGTATACAGTGTATAGTAGGTATACAGTGTATAGTAGGTATACAGTGTATAGTATACAATGACACAGTGTACATCACGCTGCTTGTTACGAGTATGAGACAGTCATATCTGATATTATTGCTCATAGAAACCATACGAGTATTATGCACTGTATACCCGGCTAATGGCTATACAGTGTATACTATACAGTGTATACTATACAGTGTATAGTGTATAGTATATAGTTAGTGATAGTTGTTTATATCGGATCCTACCCTTGTGCGACGGTACTGAGTGTTCTGTGAGTGCTGATAACACTGATACCGTCTGCTGACTGAGCACTTTCAAATTACTCGACACCACCAGTGGATCCATACAGCTGCAGTGAGAGACACAGACTTTCAGAGAGAGAGAGAGACGTTAGCTTGTGTGCCAAACGATAAAAAATCTACCCGGGTTGAACTAGAAAACCTTATTCTAGGTTTTCTAGGAAATTCAAAGATATCTTAATAAATCGAACTGGATAATGTCTAAGTCGGACTAACAAGTCCTTCCTTCTTTGGTATGTGGACGAACCACTTGAAGTTTTTATAAATCCACTTTTGATCAGTAGGGAAGATTGGGAAGAAATAAAAGGCTTTGCTTAATTTTTTAATTTCTAAAGGAAGCGGCTAAAGTATATTTATATTCCATACAATGTTAATGAACTAATGAATAAGTATCAATAATAATTCAAATGCCATGATGTCACTACTTACTTTTACTGTGAGCGAAGATAAATACTTTAAAAAAGCGGAAAACGTACTTCATAGACTTATCCTTTTAGATCACTCTACAACAAAACAGCTAAGTTACTCTTCAACTTATCACTTCTTATCTATACTAGAAGATCTTTGTGAGATATCTAAAAAGAGAAAATATTATATATATTTCCGAATGATAAAACAGTTGACATAAAATCAGTACACGTGTTTGATCAAAGTACGGCTTTGAATCACGAATTAGGTCTTGCCTGCAATGTGTATCTGCACTTCAATACTACCTATATCATAGAGAAACAGCAGTGAGGTAGCTGTGAGGTAGTTGTGAAATTGCAGAATCGATGTCTCTTGATAGCAATGAGTCGTACTTTGATAAAAGATCTCACGTGACAACAGTCAATAACAATACATGTGTGCAATCGGTGGTGTGAAAACGATGTGACTCGCAATCTGTACGACTTGATAAGGTTGATGCATTTTTCAATCCGATTTTTATTTGATTCTGTTGCACACACATTCTAGTTAAATACGAATAGGTAATAGTGATAAAATATAGTCGTAACGATAATACATACCAGCATCAATAATATATCAGTGTACTATTAACATGCGGATTAAAGATAAACTAAAACAGCCGAAAATCTTGTTTCAGCTTCATACGACACATAACATTTGATATCGATACTATCAATAAAGAAAAATGTTGCACGTGATTCGGTTGCGATCCGATCCTCGACAAACTGTTTCATCCCGCACTGAACTCAGAAAGCCGGCTTTTTTCGAAATATATCGCTTTTCAATTCGTGCACACGCCAAGTTTCTTGTTTCGACGTATACATGAATCATAATATTCCGTACCTACATCTTAAAATATTCCGGCTCAATAACTAAATTAAAAGTAAAATAATAGTGCACTTCATACAATAACTGCGAAGTGCAACTAAGTAATTGTCGCTACTACTTAGTTAACAAAGTTAATGATCATGGTGTGTTATTCATACATCGCGGATCCACACATTCAGAAAACAGCCATCCGCAGCTCTCTTTGTAAGCTGAGGATCGGTTAGGTTTGGGGTATACAAGTAGCGAAATTGTGTCCTACGAACGTTTTGGTGAGTTTGACTGGGCGTGTTCCTGGGTCCTGAGCACATCTGCGTCATGCACGTCTCCTTCCAGCACTACACGCTATGTTTGGAACTTTGTACAATGTACACATTATATTGAGTAGTCTATTTGAAAAGATGGAACATTACTCCTTCGTAATATATCACGATACGTAAGAGTTAGAGAGCTTGTAAAGTTGTCAGGAGATAAAGTTTGTATGATCAATGTTTGCATATTAAGTTTGTATGATCAATGTTGGCAGGTCAAGTTTGTAGGTATGATCAATGTTTGCAGATAAAGTTTATAGGTATGATCAATGTTTGCAGATAAAGTTTGTAGGTATGATCAATGTTTGCAGATAAAGTTTGTATGATCAATGTAAGAGTGGAACGTGGTGTGTTTACAGAGAGTTGAATCCCAGGAGCACAGATGAAATATCGACGGAGGATGGCAAGCACAGGTTAGATTGGTCGGTGTTTCCATCCACATCGGGCATCCAGGAGGAACAGGAAGAGGCATGTCCCTCCACTGGGTAGTGCATGGAGTTCGGGGGCATGCTGCTGAACGATGTGGGCGGAATAACGGCCCTGTTGAATGTTGTGAGATTATTTGCATCGTTAGGCAGAATTTCATTTTGGTACATGACCCGTGACTCATGGTCTGACGTAGCAGTGGTCGCAGTGCTATAAGTTGTACTGGTAGACACTGCAGTTGTAGCGCTGCTGGAACTAGATTCCTGCTTGAATTGCTGTCTCTGCTTCTGTCTCCTCACACGCTCAGTGCTTCGTCTCTTCTCTTTCTCCTCAATACTCTCCATGGACCTCCTCCTTTTTGCACGTTCCCGGTTTCTCTTGTTGATTACCTCTTTGTGCTCTGAGGACATTTCAGAACGCTTTCTTCGCTGTCTCTCAGCAGACTTCTTGAGTCGATCCGCTTTCTGTTCTGCAGTTTCATTAGCTCTACGATCACGACATCGCAGCTTAGACTTCTCTTTTTGTATCAGGTACTTTTGGTGCTCAGTAGCTAGATAGTCCTTGGCTACTGAAAATAGAGTGTTAGAAGGTAGAGCAATTGCAGTTGCTGTAGCACTTGAAGGTCTAAAATCTTTGTTAAGCTTTGGGCTGCTTGAGTAAGTTCCAGGGTTCACAGGAATGGGGAAGCTAGCAATGGTTGAAGGAGCGTTTCGATCTTGCACGGCAGTGGGAGCCGCTGCAGGTGATGACGCATGAGCGTCAGGAAGAGTGACGTAGGGAACTCCCCCGTTGTGAGGATGTGCTTCTTTTGCTGGAATGCTATGAGGTAGGAAGTTATTGGCAGAATAACTTGCTTCATTGAGGCCATATGGCATCATTGGGGGTGCCCGTGGGAAAGAGCTGTAACTTACCCCAGCAGTAAAGGAAGGGTGACCCTTATGCGGCAATACAGGAATTTGTGGCATGTATTTTGCATCAGTGCAATTCTTTATGAAACTTTGTGGGAGAGTGGGGGTAGGGATAAATTGAGCACTGTGAATTTGGGGGATACACGAGTCAGATGTTGAGAAATGGGGATTGTTCGGATTCTTTTCATTTGAAGGCTGGGATAAAGAAATCAAGATGTTGCCATTCTTCAAATCATTGATGTTCAATTTCAGCATGTTTTGAGAGGTTGGAATTGGCTCACATTTGGGCGGAGTCTCATTTGAAGGTGGGGCAGGTGATCTGAGCCCTGCAAAAGCTGGATCAAGAAACAAACTGGACAAGTTGAGACTGATATTATTTGAGTGTGGCATATAAGTAGAAGTTATACCACTAGGGCCATGAACCATTTGGGGAGAACTCAATAACTGAACACAACTCTGAGCAACAACTTCTGGACCCAAGTTACTCACTTGCTTTATCAAAGCACGCTTTTCTCTCATTCTTATACGGTCTTTGATCCTTCTTATTTCCTTTTGCTCTTCAGTTTCTCGAGCTCTCCTCTCCTTTTGCTGCTTTCTTGCTGCTTCTCTATGCACAATTTTTTCTTCATCAGTGAGATTTTGGCGTTTCAGTCTCTGTCTCTCTGCTCCTCGTTCTAGTCTAGCAGCTCTTTGTTCTGGAGTTTCATTCATCCTTCTCTTTTGTTGCTGTATTCGGTGCTTCTCGCGCACTTTCTGAATTTGTTGTTGATATTCCTCATCTACCACTTCATCTTCATTGTTCTCATTATCATGAGAAGCAGAAGCATCTAGTTTACTGTCAGAACTGTCACTAGATCTGTAAGATTGGTTTTGATCATTGTTGTCATATGCTTCTTCATCCACATCTGAAGTATAATGCATCATTCCAGATATCTCATCTTGTGAAGAAACTGAGCACTCATTTGTGTCAACACATTTGAGACCTCTCCCATCACCTGAAAAGATGCATCAGTATGATCTAAACTTACTGCAATTGTATGAATCAAATTTCTGACCAACAGTTTCATGTGAATTCAATAAGGATACAGAATAAGAAGGTTTGTCACCAAATAGTTGACAGAGAAGTATATACCTGTAGCAGAAGAGGGAGGAGTACTGATCTCTCCTGGAATCAAATATAGGTTGTTGGCTTGCATGAGGAATACATAAAATGGCCTATATGGATTATCACATAAGAGTTTGAGATTTAGAAAAAGTGCAATATACAAAATCCTCAGGAAAACACTGCATTATCGTCAAGTTCAACAAATACAAGTCTTAATTGCCAAGTATGACATGACGAACAATTGATCATATTCTATCACCCTGAAATTTGTCAAAATTGTCCAAGCAAACCATATAAAAGCTTAAAAATAAGGGATCATACTTCATGAAAAGATAAATTTCAGAAAAGAAAGATTCTTTTGAGACATCAATCGAAATAAGGGATCAATTAGAAAGTAAAGAAATAAATAACCAAAATACGCTATACAAATAAAAATTAAGATAAGGAATATTTGCCATAGTTGTCAGATGTTACATGACCTGTTTCTCGCGCGAGCGCGCCTTCATCGAAGGCCGAAATGTTTCGGCCTTCGATGAAGGCGTGCGCGCCGCGCGCGAGAAACTGAGGTCAGATAAAATCTGATAAACGAGCGCCTCCTTAAATAGTTCTTCGCGCGCAAGATAATTTGAGTGCGCGTTGTATGTATGATTCAAAATGAAATTCTTATCATACAGACAAGGTGTGCACACGTTGCGCGCCCCTATCCTACTTGGTTAACTGCGCGGCAGCTTAGGTCACGAAACGTGAGAGCAAGTCAAGATCTATACAATATTGGATACAATGAGCAGTGGCGGAGTGAAATTAGGAATAATCCTAAAAGGACAAAGTTCGTGAATTATCTGTTCCTTGCCAAAAAGTGTGAATTTTGATCTAATGTTTTTTTATTTACTGGAAAAGTGTCTTTATGGAATAACTATATTTTGTTCAACAAATACTTAAGGATATATTTCTTTTTGCCAGTTGTTTAAGCAAAACAATGCTAACTTTCTTGGGGTGGATGTGTCGAAATACATCTAAATAGAGTATAGTATTTATGCATTTATATTTAGAATAATTAGAAAGAATACTTTTCCTCCTTATGCTGCTTGTAATTCACTTCAACAATCCTATTTCTGTTCTATCTAAATGCTTCAAGTTGGTCCATTATCTAGTTATCACTTCATTTTTCCATGTCACCTCTTTCTCCCAGTGGCAATACACTAGGAGTCTCATTTGTAGCAATTTCTCAGGTGGTAGCATAATGTCTGACAATTTCAAACTCCTAATTTTCATTCATTTTTGGCGTCAGAAATTGATTTTGGCATGATTTGAAGGAATTGCTAATGTGCTGCTATCAAAAGGGTTCTACTGCGAATCTGCAGCAGAGATCCCACGTGCAAATCTAAGTTGTGCAGCAGTTACCAAAGGTACATGCTCAAAAACCATATTATTTCAGTGCTTTTTTTCTCGGGCGCCTGTGTATTGACTATTAATAGGGATTATATTCATGTTTTGCACAACGTAACTGTGGAATTTTCCGTCAAGTTTCACATAGCATTCATGTTTTTTTGGGTAATTTTGGACGCTGATGATTTATGACAAAGTTTTTGATCCATTTGGCTTACCTGCAGAGTTATGAGTTTGAATTGCTAGTAGATCTTGTAGCATTTTTTTTGCGAGATTCTTGTTGGTAGAAGAAAAGTCATGTATTGCCGCTGGGCTCATTCTGACACTCACTGTTGGGCATATCCTGTAAATATCCGGAGCTTTTATTATTTAAGGTCAATCCTGTTTAGAAGGCTCAATTCAACCATGGGTGAGGAAGTCAAAGAGAAGAAGCCCAATAAAATTGCTGTTGCCTTCAAAGAGTTTACCAGGTTCCTTTATAATCCTGATGATCACACTGTTCTCGGAAGAGGAGGAGAAAGTTGGGGTAAGTTTAATCCCAGGCTTCAAAGAATATGTTCCTAACGATGATATATATTCACCAACATATCAAGACAAACCTTTTGGGAATTTCTAACAGGGAAATGTGGCTGTACACATAAATTATGTTTTGAATATTCAATTATCAATTCTCACTCACAGTTCTCCAAGGAACACGTGATACATTTTTCTCATCTATTGTTATGTCATGAATGAATTTTCACCAGCATGTCACAACAACCTCACCTTCATCTTAATGAAGAATCTCCATTCATCATACAAAAATGTTTTCAACCATTTAAATCATTCCTCAACTCAAGAACCAAGGAGGAGTGGGGTAAATATGCGAGCCTCAATTTATGCTCTTTAGAACTGTGAAAATATCATTTCATCCTATCATTATCAACTCAATTTTTGTGTACTCACAGCAGCAAATTGTATCTGTATCTTGTTTCCATCTCAGGTAAGATCATAGTGTTCTACTTCTTCTTCTATGCTGCACTGGCTGCATTTTTTGCAGTCTGTCTCATAGTCATGCTCCAGACTATTGATCCCAATGTCCCGACTGTGACTGGTAGAACTAACAAGCCAGGTGTGTTTCTTTTCACTCCATTTCCTTATGAAGTCACATTGTGCGTTAATGCCAGTTGCTCTACCTTTGCCACATGCTTTAATTCCCTGAATTAAACTCCTCAATTCGCAGTTGTTGCTATAACTAATGGATATCTCTACACTATGGACTTCAAGAACGATAAAGTTTGGGAAAGTTACAACTTGGGAATTGCTGGCCTTGTTGAGAGATATGGTTAGTTGTTGCCATAGTAATACCTTTATTGCCAAATAGCTGTGAGATAACGTCTAAGTATCATCATTATTAAATTCACAAAAGCCATTTATCAGAAGCAAACACGGCAAATGATGCTACAAAACTGTTCACATGGGATGCTGCTTCCCTGATGGATTGTGCTGACCAAACTTCCTTCATAAAGAACACTGATACCGAAAAGAGTGGATGTTTCTTCATGGGATTGAACAGGGTAAGTATAACAGTCTATCACACAGTCTATACCAGGGAATCACTAAGGTGATAGCAGTGTTGTAACTAGCAGTGTTGTAACTAGCAGTGTTGTAACTAGCAGTGTTTAAACGAACATTTTGCTGTAGCAATAAAACGAAGCGTTGATCTTTTGTATTCAATTCATCTGCCATGAACCATACATGTGGGAATTTCGGTTTAATAGGAAACTGTTAATCAACCACCCTTGTCAATTTACAATTGAAATATGCAATTTCCAAATTTTCTTGTAATAATACCATTTTCGCAGATGTACAAGTGGGAGCCATTCAATGCCAGTGACGCTGAAAATGCAAACAAACATCTTTCCTTCAAGTGTGCTCTTGACGTTGGAAAAGCTGGAAATGGAAATATGAACCCCCCGGTTCGTATTTTTCATAACAATCTGACTACTTATGATTGCTTATAGGAAGGTGAGCACAGTACTAGAAATAGAATATATAATCATCTTGAACTCAGTTCACGATGGGAATGAACCCTCCCTACGCCGAGCAAGAACTCGAGACTTACTACCCCTGGACCTCCATGACTGAGTCCGGACTGCAACCGGTGGTGGGACTGAAAATTACCATGAACAGTGAGTNCCCCCCCCCCCCAATATGCCCCCACCCCCCCTAATTCTCGTTTATCCGCCTGAGAATATAACCCATACAATATTTTAAGGTACCCAAGGTAAAAAGCGTTCGGTAAAATGAGGGGTGTACACTGTTTACACTGTATATTCTTCACTGAAAGTGGGATCTTTCAAGCACTTTTTATAATAAAAACTATCAGTATTTTTGGGAATAATTTTTTGTCAAATACGGAAAATAACATTCATTGAATGAATTTCGTATAGAGCACATCTCAATGTGGGTGATGAAAAGCAGTAATAATCGCTGATAAACACGATTTCATTCGGGGGAGGAATTAACCCCCTCCACCCCTTTCGGACAATCGTGCGTTGGGGGCCCTATTTTTGGGGGTCACTTACCTCCCTCAGAATTCCCTTACTCCTACCTGTTGGCGCCTCGCGTACCAGTTATCGTACGAACCTCGATGTGGTGATTAGTAATTCCCCTGGTCATTCCCCCTTCCTCGCAGTTGAGCAGATGAAGGCGACAGCTGATGATCAGCTGACAAGTTACATCATGTGTAACGCTTACCTACGCAATGAGGACGGGACTGAGGAAATTCTGCCTTCCTCCCGACCAATGGAGCTTACCGTTAAATTCAATAACGAGTAGTGTGCTCGACTACGCTGATATAGCTGACTCTCTGATGGATAATTTATATATTTAGGCGCCTAGTTTATGTTTTATATTGCAATTATTGATAGAGGTCTTCCAGGCTTGTTCACCCGTTATTAAGTTGCATAGTAAGTTATTTCGTTGCGTACTATCATGCATTATAATGTATATTGTATATTTCACTAGCTTCTCAGCGATAAACTTCATTCACGACAACAGAGGCCGCTCTGTCCCACTGCATAATATTGTTGTCACTATCCCATCTCCATTATAATGTGGATTATGAGCATTATCGCATTTTATAGAAGTTATAATGCTTTATGTGATGGTGTTACATATGTCTTTAATAATCAATTATCGAACTGCCTCATTTTACACTGGATTCAACCCGTCGTCAAATCTCCCTGCTTCACACTTTTGTCAATTCTCGCTGCTTCTACAGTTCTGCAACAACATGCATAACACTTACATGTGAAACTTGGATTATAAAAACATTGACAAAAAGGGTTTAAAAGCGCGGCAAACATGGTTTAATTTCGCAGCGTGTAGAGAAGTCATGAATGGTCAGTAGAACTGTCAAGATGATTCACTCCCCTGACACACACACACACACACACACACACACACNCCGTCTCACTCAGAGACTCACACACACACACACACCTCCACACACACACACACACACACACACACACAGTACGTACATGCGTGTGTGAGTGATCTCTGATAAGTATAATTACTTAATGAGGTAAAATTAGCCAATGAGTGATGTGACACAGTAATTTTATCTCGCCGGATGTGACTTGTGTCACGTGAGCACATGGTGACGCTTATTCTGTGTAAATCCTGTCCAGCTTAATGACTGACCGCAATCTTCGCCGCTTCCCAAAAACCAGCAACCCTCTGCAGTGGTTCCATATTGCAACCATATTGCGGATCAGTTTACAACTGGAACATAGCATAGAAGGGGCTAGGAGTTGATTATGGACCTGAGAAAATTGAATCAGATACTGGGATTCAATAATAGGATACACTTGAGTTCTGAGGTTTTGGGGCAATAATGATATAATATTATAATGGTGCCATTTCCCCTCCCCTCCGTGAGAATTAGGATGTTAAAGAATTGGTAGTTTTGTGATAAATTCTTAATTAATTCTGTAATTCGATATGCCGGAATGAGGAAATTTATACTCAATGAAAATAACTTGTGCTGATTGGTTGTTAGAGTCACGTGAGTGCGAGCGTCGTAGATATGTGAATACTGAATATGTTTATGTGGGAAATGGCTTTTTGTCTCATTCTTAACATGAGCTACACACACACACACACACACACACACACACACAAAAAGAAAGACAAATTGTGTGCTAAATGTACGCAGTTGTATCCGAACACTGAACAGTGAGCTATGTGTGTGTACATTTGCAAATGACATTCCTAATTGGTATTTACATACTACGTTGTTGTGGCAACTTTCATCAGCGTTTAGGTAACAAGCGATTTTAAGACTTGGTATTAAATGCCGCATATCTGTAAGTTAAAGGTTAGCATGACTATGATTGTATGCGTCTGCATTCATGTAAATGATGTATAACAAGCATCAAGTTAATAATTCCGAAAATGATTATCTGTTAGATATGCAGGTGCTGTAACCTTCCAGATTAATCTAGGAATTTCTGCCGTCCTTGAATCAGCAATCTGGGTCCTCTTTAGAGTACCATTCGTACGGTGTAGAGGATCCTTTTAATCCACGTTTCCAATTGTCACATTGGCTCTCATCATGGAGTATCTGTCAAGAAAATTTGCACGTGTGACCGGAGTTACGCTTCCTCTTATCTATGGCTTCATGTGTTACAGTGAAAATTGCGCATCTAATTATCGCCGTAATCATGATAATTGATGGTCAATTAGGGAGAACTGTCGTCACCTTTCATATCTTTCATACTATGATAGATCCCCCTGTGGAAACGTAAACATTCGGAACGCGCATTGTGGAACAATTTGCGACAAATTGGAAAGGGTCTTCTTTTTTCGGACGTATTGTACGAAAATTCACTAGTTGTAGGCTTCCGATAATATGCGCGTTGCGCGCGCGCGCAGTTTGCAATTGCTCTCGATTCTTGTTGCTTGTGCGGAATGTTCCCGCGCTGCGTGACCCAAATACTCCGCGCGCGCTGCTCGTCTACGACTTTTCAGTTCACTGAGTAGAACAGGGGCGTGCAACGTGTGCACAGGGCGGAATCAGAATGCGTGTTCCCGCGTTGCTGCGCGTCCATTCAACGACTTTTCAGTTCACTGAGTAGGACAGGGGCACGCAATGTGTACACAAGAATGCTTCATCCTGGCCCAGTGCCATGCCGCTGCTGCGACGGGACCATCAGCAGAGATACTCGATTACGTTGTAGGGTTTTCCCTACTGTCGGCGCCGCGCAACTGCCATTCCGCCCGCCCGATAAAAATACAGGGTTAAGTCCTGTGAACAAGGGTAGATAGAAATACAATGACATGAAATGCCGGAAGAACAACGGCCGCCGCGCGGAGTATTCGCAAATCGGGTCGCACTTGCCGGATGTTATCTGTCCACTGTTTCTTGCNCTCACACTCACACACACACACACACTCACACTCACACACATACATACACACACACACAAAGAAAGACAAATTGTGTGCTAAATGTACGCAGTTGTATCCGAACACTGAACAGTGAGCTATGTGTGTGTGTACATTTGCAAATGACATTCCTAATTGGTATTTACATACTACGTTGTTGTGGCAACTTTCATCAGCGTTTAGGTAACAAGCGATTTTAAGACTTGGTATTAAATGCCGCATATCTGTAAGTTAAAGGTTAGCATGACTATGATTGTATGCGTCTGCATTCATGTAAATGATGTATAACAAGCATCAAGTTAATAATTCCGAAAATGATTATCTGTTAAATATGCAGGTGCTGTAACCTTCCAGATTAATCTTGGAATTTCTGCCGTCCTTGAATCAGCAATCTGGGTCCTCTTTAGAGTGCCATTCGTACGGTGTAGAGGATCCTTTTAATCCACGTTTCCAATTGTCACATTGGCTCTCATCATCTGTCAAGAAAATTTGCACGTGTGACCGGAGTTACGCTTCCTCTTATCTATGGCTTCATGTGTTACAGTGAAAATTGCGCATCTAATTATCGCCGTAATCATGATAATTGATGGTCAATTAGGGAGAACTGTCGTCACCTTTCATATCTTTCATACTATGATAGATCCCCCTGTGGAAACGTAAACATTCGGAACGCGCATTGTGGAACAATTTGCGACAAATTGGAAAGGGTCTTCTTTTTTCGGACGTATTGTACGAAAATTCACTAGTTGTAGGCTTCCGATAATATGCGCGTTGCGCGCGCGCGCAGTTTGCAATTGCTCTCGATTCTTGTTGCTTGTGCGGAATGTTCCCGCGCTGCGTGACCCAAATACTCCGCGCGCGCTGCTCGTCTACGACTTTTCAGTTCACTGAGTAGAACAGGGGCGTGCAACGTGTGCACAGGGCGGAATCAGAATGCGTGTTCCCGCGTTGCTGCGCGTCCATTCAACGACTTTTCAGTTCACTGAGTAGGACAGGGGCACGCAACGTGTGCACAAGAATGCTTCATCCTTGCCCAGTGCCATGCCGCTGCTGCGACGGGACCATCAGTACTATCAGTAGAGATACTCGATTACGTTGTAGGGTTTTCCACATGAGCTAATTATTGATTTTAATTAGGAGTATTCACAAGTGATGATGTATTTCCTAAATTTATCTTATCTTATCTTGTGGCCTGGGAACATGCGCGGCATGCATGGCAGTCATAGCATCAACATCAAACATGGCTTTGTTTCTCCATTGTGCATTGTACATTGTAGAATTTCTTTCTATCCTCATTGGCGGAGTCACAATTGTGTTTCGCGTCGCCAACGGTAGGGAAGAACCTTACAACATAGTGCATTGTTTGCACGGATCTGTCAATTGTGTGTCTTCTCGTGTGTCTTCATTGGCCTTTGAACGAAACTCTCAACAAGTTCTATCAGTAATCAAAAAGTTTTCCTATATCTCATGAGTTGAGATATGCAACAGTTATATACCGATTTTGTCATTGATCCTATTTATTTAATCTAATTTTATTACGAAGTCGAATACATTTGAAATTTCAACTCCACATATTTCAAACATGAAACAGTAAATGTGTTCATTGCAACAGTAGTCAATTAAATATTCCATTATATGTCTTGTCAGTTAGTGCTATTCACCAGATCACCTCCTTCCATTGCACTTACTTGTAAGACATATTGGCATCTGCCATCTATGCTTATTGCCTTTGGATTTGACTCTGTTCTCTTCTTCAGGATAGAATGGAATCACCCTCTGAATATGCTGAAGATGATCTTTCCCTCAAGCGTAGTTCTGAAGATTCCATCCCCAATGATCCAAAACGGATGTGTGTAGAAGATGGCTCATTGGAAGATGAGCAAAAGGAAACGAGAGGAAGAAGGTCATCAAGGAGATTACATGATGCAGATGAAGAAGTAACCCAGGTCTCAAGACCAAAGAGAAAGTCAGGGAGAACAAAGCAAAGTGATGAGCATGAGGATGAGCATGAGGAGGAACATTCTCAAAATGGTTCAGCTGCGCAGGAGACTGAGGATAGGGATACACAAGAAGAAGTAGAAAACCAGTCTGAAGAACAAGTTGTCTCTACAGCTACAAATGAAGCAGAACAAGTAGAGCCACAACAAGATGAAACAGATCTTACTGCTGCTCAAGACAATGATGGTAAGGGTGTTGTATCATCATACAGCTTATGATTTGAAATAGGATTTTGTATTTCATAATAATTCTATGATAGTAATTGTTAAATATTGAGGTGTAATTCTTATCTCATTCAGATGTTGTGGAAGTGCTAAAGCAGGCAGAAAAAGAAAAGCCAGAAATGATTGTTCTTGATGACATTAATAATGATGATGATGTGAGCAAGTGTTTAAGATTTGACAGTTACTACTTTGATTGCTGACCCAATGATTTCAAAGTACTGACTTCTGAACAGGAAGGGCCTGATCCAGATGAAGTCCCAACAGCAGAAGAGAAAGGTTTCTGGAAGGCTGTCGAAGAGAATCCCAATGACTTTGCCAGCTGGACCTATCTTCTCCAAGTTGTAGAAAAGAATGTGAGTCCATTTCCCAAACATCAGATCAAACACTTATTTCAATTCAATTCAATTCAATAATAAATTTTTACAGCACATTACCAAGATATAATTTCATACCTAGATATGTGGAGCTTCAAGTTTGTGCTGAGGGCTAGCACCAAGTCAAATCTAAAATCTGTTAAGAGGGCCACCCACTATTACTCATACTATTACTCATTAGTAACTCCAATATTTACGATTTTCCAGGGAAAGCTGAAGCAGATTAAAAAAGCCTTTTCCTCTTTCCTGGAGCTTTATCCATATTGCTATGGATACTGGAAGAAGTATGCTGATCAGATAAAACGACTAGTCTCAAATGAAGCAGCTTTTGAAGTAAGTCAAGTCACAATAATTGGAATTAATCATTTGTCAAATGTAACTCCCCATTGATCCCTCGTCAAATGGAAATAATTTTATTCAATTTGCCATCTACCCACACAGATTTACAACGAAGCAGTGTTGGCTATTCCGCTATCTGTTGACCTGTGGACCTACTTCATTCACTTTATTGCTGAGTGGAAAGATGGGGATGAAATAGAGATCAGAAAGTAAGTCAGCACTCAAGCGCGAGTGTAGAGCGAGTGTAGGACTATTGTTGATTATTTTCAGATCATGCAACTCCGGATGTGAAGTGAACCTGTGTCTCTCTCAACCTGACCTGAATCATGACTCTTTGTTATCATTAGAGTAATGAATCTAATTCCAGCTCTGGATAGCAGACACGACGTGTTAACATGTAATGTGTGTAACCCCAGCAGTGGGTGTCTCTTAGGTAACGTGCTGCACCTACACACTGCACGTGCAGTCACAGGTAGAGCCGTCACTGAATTCCCACATTCTCGTGTTGCCATGGAAACACTGCTCTCGTTATGATCTCATTGGTAAGATTTAACATTATCTACAGCCCTGGTCCCGGAATACAAACCGGGACATCATTTTCCCGATTTTCTAACAATGTGGTGGTTGCAGGATTTATCGACGTGCTGTAGCCACATGTGGACAGGACTTCAGGTCTGATAAAATCTGGGAAGCGTTTGTAGAGTGGGAGAAACAGACTGATCATTTTCGGGTGCTGAAATTGTACAAGGAATTCCTAGGGTGTGTCATTCAGCGACATCAGCACCACTTTGACAAGTAAGTATTGTGTAGGCGCCAGTCTGACATAGACCTCTCCTTTCCGCCGACATATGACCCCCGGCAATTGTCCTCTCCATTATTATTGAACTCCAAGATTTAGATGAGTGAATTTGAGTGAACACTAGATATTGTGATGATGCTACACAAGAGCACTGTCTGTGATAATAAGCCTCTGGGAGAGACGATATGGTTCACCTAGGGTCCCCCCAGATTCCGAGAGTGGATCTTCTTCACTCCTGTGAAGGATATCGTCACTATGGAAGATGTGAAGGTGCTCCTCGCAAAGCATAAAGAGCAGGCAGACAGGGCCCGCGAGGAGAATGCTAGGAGAGCGAAGGAGGAGGCAGAGAAAGCGAGACTCGCTGCGGAGGCGGAGGAAAAGGCAGCAGAGCAGCAGGTTTTTACCATGGTTACGATGGTTTCAAACAGAGTTTTACAAACAGTAGGATTGTGAGCGCTTGTCATTTTTCTTAAGAATCGAGCTGAATTAGGTGTGTTGATCACAGATTTCTTGTTTGCTGAGCCCTCTCCCTCTCCAGAGAATAGAGGCTGAAGAAGAGGAGAGAAAGCTGCAGGAGGAGATCAGACGGATGCAGGAGGGTTACAATGCTGAGGAGGAGAAAACGGAGGAGCAGGCAGATGAGAAGATGGAAGATGCAGAGCAAAATGAGGAGGAAAACATGAAGACTGATGGGGATGTGCCGAGTGAAGACCTGCCCAAAGAAGATGCTCCTGAACCTGAAGCTGTAATGGAGGAACCGGTTATCATACCCCACACGGTGGACACTGAGGAGCCTCTACCAGACTCGCCAGAGGCGCTTACTGCGAAGCAGGAAGCAGCAATCAGGGAGCAGATACTTTTGGATGTGGCTCCCATTCACGAGGAAGTTCTCATAGAGTTGGAGGAGGTGTCGCCATATGAAGAGGGGATCAAGAGACCCTACTTCCACGTCAAGGAGTTGGAGAGGTTCGTGTTGTCTGATCTCAATCAGGGTACGACATCATCTTGCTGTTATTAACATTCCAACTCCCATCTTTTTCCAGAGTTCAGCTAAAGAACTGGAAGAACTACCTGAATCTTATCATTGAGAAGAAAGACAATGACCGCACGATCATACTATTTGAGAGATGTCTCATTGCTTGTGCCTTCTACGAGGGTTTCTGGATCAAGGTATACTACGCTCGGGGGGCAGGCTAAATTTGCTAAAATTTTGGCGAGCACTTTTTGAGTTTGCAAAAATTATGCACTCACGGTCACGCTCAAATCTTCAACTAATAACATTTTCGATGTATCTAGTGATCAATGAAACTTTATCATGTTGAAAACAGATCAGCACGCTCACTTTTTCCAGTACATCAACTTCATGAAGAACATCGATATTGAAGAAACCCGAAGGATTTACCGGCGAGCCTGTATGACACACCTCGTGAAGAAACCCCAAATTCACCTGAATTGGGCAGCATTCGAAGAGGCGCTCGGTAAGTTGCTTCCCTCGTTAAAAAGGGGGGAGGAAGCACATGATTACCTTATTACAGCGGTACGCGGTCCTGTGAACCGCCCCTATCACTACTATTACTACTTAATCGTGACATTGGAGAGAGGGGGGCTGTTGGAGAGAGGGGGGGCTGGTGGAGAGAGGGGGGGCTGTTGGAGAGGTGGCCTAATTCCGC
>CAMPET010000029.1:357659-381898 GCA_946803715.1 Beroe ovata | reverse complement strand
CCCCATACTCCCCCAGACAAGTTACACGGAGGTGGACGAGAGCGGAGTGGAGGTCGTGGTGTTGGGGGCGGATCTGCCGGGTCGGGAGGAGGAGGGGGACCAGTTGGAGCCCCTCCCCGTGGTTATTGCGTGGGAGTATCCGGAGAGTGAGATGCCGGTGTTCTTGAACATTGCGTATCTCTACTCTGGGTACTAGCCATGCGCCGTGTGTGTGTGTGTTTAGCTAGAGTTGGACTACTTTGTTTTAATTCGGACTTGATCCTTCAGTTACCAATATTTATGACGACCCTACGGTCTGATGTCGTTGGTTTTCTTGTTGGTCTAGTTCGAATCTTTCGCTTAATTAGGTTAACTTACCTATTAGAGTTATGATAGATATTCTAATTAGGTTATTATTTTGATTTTCATATCGGCTTGGAGATGACACATACCAGATTTTCGGATATTTATGACGACCATTTCATGGTCTGATGTCGTCCAATATCTGGTAGGGTCACTCCGATTTTTATATGATTTTTTGATGGAATTCTTTCGATTATAGTTGAGAACTGGATATTTATGACGACATCTTATGTCTGATGCTATTCGGTCTCTCCAATAACTAACAGCTAAATTTCAGGGAAATTGAAAGGTGGGTTTTTTTCTGAAAACATCATTCCGAGATATTTTCTTGGCTCCAAATTTACATCCCTTCCCTCAGGTGAGAATCTGAGACGAAAGACGAAAATGACGGAGAAGATTTCACAAAGACACAAGAAGACATCAATGATTTCATCATCAATTTCATTTTCTCACATCCCATAACAGTCCATTATTTTGTTCTATTTTTTGTCTTTCTAGCGTGGGCCTTAGACCCTTAGTAAACCACTACATCAATATGGTCGTCATAGGACGCGTCNTCAATATGGCCGTCATAGGACGCGTCACGTAACCTAACTAGTCCTGAAATGACGCATCACATCTCTCGTCTTAACACACATCCCAGACCCCTGACTCCAGAGTCATGAGCCTTGACACTACTCCTCGCATTTGACACCAACCCTCACCCATGACATCACTCCCGACCCTCGGTTACACTCCCGCCCCTAGATACCAACGCCGACCCTAGACACCACTCCTGACCCTTGACACCACTCCTCACCCGTTACACCACTCCTTATCCTTGACCCTTGACGCCAATGCTGACGCTGGCGACTTGACATCATTCCTGGCCCTTGACACAACTCCTCACCCTGTACACCAATCCTGACCCTTGAAACCACTCCCAAATCTTGCCCCATAACCTTACCTGCAGCATATCCGACACTCAAATGTCAAGTATGGTGACTCTTAGAGACTTCACCGACTTCAGTGTACGTGGAACTGTCAGTCCTAGCCTGGAGGAAAATGTGTTAGGAAACATAACACTGGTTATTTCACTCGTATTCAGTTTTACCATATACCAACAATCTTAATTGATGATTGATATTTAATATTTTTGAAACTTATCAACACTACTTATAACAATCAAATTTTAGATGTTAACCAATGTGAAGTGAGGAAGTGCATTTCAACTGGTAGGTAGCGGGGTTCCAACCCCCTGCAAACATGGAGGAACTGAATCCAACTTTGTTCAATATGTCTGATACCATCTGACATCTCCAATCACCAAAACTTTAATTTCAGGAGATTAAAAGGAGCCCGACTTTCTTCTTCGAGACGAAGGACTTCAATCCGAAATATTTTCCCGTATTCCCAACTCGAAACTAACAATTCTCTTTATCAGGCGACTAGGCGAGAATCTGCGACGAAAAAAGATGAAGAGAAAAAAGAGAAGACGCATTCACAAGAAGACACTAGACGACATCATTGAATTCATGTTTTCATGGCACATTTCACGACAAGGTAGGGTCAGATAGGGTCATGCAACGCATTAAATTCAATACTTAATTATAATACACAGTGAAGAGCCGCGCGCTCGAAACGCCTAGTCCACATCTTTTAGACAAATAGGTAATGTGCATATTTTACGAAGGAGCAAACCAGTTTCACGTGCGTCGCCAATTGGGGCAAGGTTTCGCTTGTTTCGCTACCAACCACTGCTCGATTTGCTAAGTTTGAAGAATGAAGTTTGTGAAGACCGTGAAGAAGATGACGAGGGAGCTGAGACAGAAGAAATCAGATAGAGTATATGTGTTCGATGAGGATGTTGTCAATTTGCGCAGATCTGTTGACAAATTTCGCAAAATGACAGCAGCCTTGGGGCGGACCCATCTCCTTCACTAGATGGAGAGAGTTCTGGAAAGTCTGGTTGTGCTGATTCGGCGAAAAGCGGGAGAGGAAACTGGGTATAACGATGTTCGAGCACGAGGAATTCACCGTTCAAGACAAAATCCTCATCTTGATATGAGAGTGACAGGTTTTTGAATCATATATCGGGTATTCTTCAGTACAGCGGCACCTCGAGAAAGCCACTGCAGCGCTAAACAAACGCCTAACCCATAGAATAAGAAGGACTCCTATGGAAAAGGTTTTAACATTTTGATGGGGAGGCTATGCAGTCAAAGAAATTTAAAAAGGTGATTATCATTTGATTCTCATTGTCAATTGAATCGTTATCAATCTCATGGTCAATTACAAAATCGTTATCAATGGTGTGACGTCAGAATCACTTCCAAGTGATAAGTTTGAAGTCACAAGAACGCGCGTGGCGCTTGTGATCGGATGAAGTCCAAGAACCACGACAATTGCGCTGCGCGCGACGCAAACAAATCTGATAAACAGCGACCGCATCACTGCCGCTGAAACGACGTACAGTTTGTTCGAGGATTACATAATTGCCTCACTAACTATCGGAGTCCTGAACTCATCAATAGACCACTCAATTTCTTACTTACAGCTGTTCAATATCTGCTGCTAGAAAGCGGCGATCTGAGATCCGGGAATTTGTCATTTCTAGCTGATCAACCGCTCTTCGAGGTGTTTCAAATTGCGGTTTGCTATCAGTGATGCAGCGCTCACTTCGAAATATCGAATGAGATCTCTTGTCGCTGGCTCATCTGAAAAAAATGCGAAAAAATAAAATGCAAGTGTCACAATCTGGCGAGAAGAAGATTTTATGCAGGAGCAAATCAGTTTCACGTGCGTTGCCTATAGCAACCTTAGGCCCTCATATCCCAGTTTCCCATCATTTCTCCCTCTTTCTCGCTTGTTTTGCTGCTAATCACTGCTCGTAGTTATCGTTGTTTTGCTAAGTTTAAAGAATGAAGTTTGTGAAGACCGTGAAGAAGATGGCGAGGGGGCTGAGACGGGGGAAATCAAATAGAGTATATGTGTTCGATGAGGATGTTGTCAATTTGCGCAGATCTGTTGGCAGATTTCGCAAAATGACAGCAGCCTTGGGGCTGACCCATATCCCTAGGCTGGAGAAGTACACTCCCCCAGCCAGTCCATCACTCCCCCTAACTGCCCCCATACTCCCCCAGACAAGTTACACGGAGGTGGACGAGAGCGGAGTGGAGGTCGTGGTGTTGGGGGCGGATCTGCCGGGTCGGGAGGAGGAGGGGGACCAGTTGGAGCCCCTCCCCGTGGTTATTGCGTGGGAGTATCCGGAGAGTGAGATGCCGGTGTTCTTGAACATTGCGTATCTCTACTCTGGGTACTAGCCATGCGCCGTGTGTGTGTGTGTTTAGCTAGAGTTGGACTACTTTGTTTTAATTCGGACTTGATCCTTCAGTTACCAATATTTATGACGACCCTACGGTCTGATGTCGTTGGTTTTCTTGTTGGTCTAGTTCGAATCTTTTACTTAATTAGGGTAACTTAGAGTTATGATAGATATTTTAATTAGGTTATTATTTTGATTTTCATATCGGATTGGGGATGACATTGACACATACCAGATTTTCGGATATTTATGACGACCATTTCATGGTCTGATGTCGTCCAATATCTGGTATGGTCACTCCGATCTTTATATGAGTTTTTGTTGGAATTCTTTTCGATAATAGTTGAGAGCTGGATATTTATGACGACATTTTATGTCCAATGTCATCCGGTCTCTCTAATTACTAACTGCCAAATTTCAGGGAGATTGTAAGGTGGGTTTTTTTCTGAGAACATCATTCCGAGATATTTTATTGGCTCCAAATTTACAATCCTTTCCCTCAGGTGAGAATCAGAGACGAAAGAATAAAATGACGGAGAAGATTTCACAGGCACAAGAAGACATGATCGATTTCATCATCAATTTCACTTTCTCATATCCCATAACAGTCTATTATTTTGTTCAATCTCTTGTCTTTCTCTCGTTGGTGCGTCTTAGACCCCTACTAAATCACAATACCAATATGGTCGTCATAGGACGCGTCACGTAACCTAACTATTAGTCGTGAAATGACGCATCAAATCTCTCGTCTAAGCAAACATCCCAGACCCCTGACTCCAGAGTCCAGACCCTTGACACTACACCTCGCCTCTGACACCAACCCACACCCATGACAACAATCCGACCCTCGGTTACACTCCCGCCCCTTGACAGAAATGCCGACCCTAGACACCACACTCGAAGCTTGACACCACTCCCGACCCATGACACCACTCCTGACCCATGACACCACTCCTTATCCTTGACCCTTAACGCAAATACTGACGCTTGACACCACTTCCGTCCCTTGACACCACTCCTGACACTTGACACAACTCCTCACCCTTGACAAAACTCCTCACCCTTGACAAAACTCCCGACCATTGAGTCTTGACCCATTACACCATTTCATTGACCCTTGAAATCACTTCTGACACTTGACACCACTCAAGACCCTTGAGACTACTACTGACGCTTGAAAATCCCCCTGACCCTTGACATCACTCCCAACTCTTGCCCCATAACCTCACCTGCTGCATATCAGACATTCTAGCATCAAGTAAGGTGGCCTGTAGAGACTTCACTGACTTCAGTGTATGTGGAACTGTCAGTCCTAGCCTGGAGGAAAATGAGTTAAGATCCATAACATTGGTTATTTCACTCGATTTCAGTTACCTATACCAACAACCTAAATTTGGACTCAATTTGTTAAGATACCTATAACTGTGTTAAATTATATTCATTGATATGTTATGAATTTGATTTTGATTGATGGGAAATGTCAGTTTGATATGAAACATGATTATTTCATGGCTATCAAATGGATGTAATGGAGCAGCCGTTGACATGGACAGACAAGAATATCAGCGAGGTACTGACTGAGCTCACTAGGAACTGATCCCTGAAAAAGAGAATACCCACTGATCGGGTGACGCTAGAGGCTAGAAATTGGCAGCAGAGAGGTGTGATCTGGTGAGGGAGTGCAGGTTGAAGTGAGGGATACAGTTGGGTAAGGAACCGGTGAAACAAGTAGGTCTGGCCAAAAATAGCAATCCCAGCCGATTCGGCCCCCTGCAGAATTGAATCTTGAAATCCTGGCCCAGCCCCGGTCCGGAAAAAATTTGGCCATTTTTCCCGGGCCCGGGCCAAAATTGTAGGTGTTGCCAGGGCCAGGGTTTTAATAAAGACAGGTCAGAACAAGCAATTACTGTAATGCAGTCATATGAGATATTAAAGGGGTGGATGAGGGGAAGGGGTGAAAGTGAAAATTATGTCAGCCAAAATCTAGATGTAAACACTATTCTCGTGTACTTCAAACACACGGAAGTTTTCCTTGTTGATTGTTTAGTCTCGGGATGGGAATGCAGAGTATCGCTATGCCCGTTTACCAGTTTAACCTTATCTGGTCCCCTGCTACACAGCTTGTAAACAGGGTTTGATCAGATAGGGGGGGTTGGTGTAGGCATACTCTGTGCTTTCAGCTATACAAATAATGAAGGAAACCATCAATACTATTAGCTGACTTATTCAGTTTCTCAATTCTTACATCCACAAGACAATTCTCTGGCATGATTTATTCTTGATTGGACACACTGATAAGCATACCATACCAAAATTCAGAACTGGGATAAGGTAGCCAGAATATAACAGTCATGAATAGGGACAGATGTAATGGCAGAAAATGAATAAAGATGGTGGCAAATATTTTGGATAAAGAGGGGAGACAGAAGTCTGAAGAGATGGTAATTGGGAGGAGTTAGATGAGGATGGAGGGAATTATTTGGAAAGGGAGGGGGGAGGAATTGTAATAGGAGTGTTGGGCAAAGTTCATTATATATTTTGTAACATATGATATAAGATAGAATACTGGAACTACAACTTCAACTAATTCCACTCACTCATATCAAGGTCACCACTCATTCCTTAGACACATTGAATAGGAAATATTGCTCCAGCAGTACACAATCATGTCTGAAAGAGTAGGTAGTGTTTACTAAACAATATGTGTAGCTAAAAGTTCCATCCCAAGGATAGATTTAAGTGGTGGCACAGTGAAATTGAAATCACACAATGACTGACCATAGTGAATTGTTGAGTTCACTCTTAGCAATCATCCAATAATTAGTAGCACAGTTCACAGCTTAGAGGATATCTGAATGCTATAGAACTTTGCCTCGAGCAATCAAAACTGAGTGCGAGACGATGAAGACAGGTCCAGCACCTTGCATCAAACCATAGCATTGCAGAAGTAAGGTTATCTAAAAGTGTGTGGGTTTGATTCAACTTTGTCGATCAATGATAGACCCAGGACCCTGTCAAGAATTTCGTTTCGCGAGCGGTGCATGAACTCATTCTCAGTTGCATCAGCAGTTTGGCATCAGTGGTCTGGTATCGCCCAACAATCACAATTGTTCACATACAACATAGTTGAGAGTAGAATATTATTATAACACAGCATGTCGCAAAAAATTGAACATGACATGAAATCCATCTTGAAGGATTGAAATCCATCATGAAGGATTTTTCAAATTAATCTTATATTTCAAATTAATCTTATTCTCGAACTGCAGTAAAACTAAAACATTGTCGGGCGATGCAAGACCGCTGATGTGTGATGCAAATCGCGAAGCAGCTTGCGTCTGCAGTCTGAGAATAATGAATAAGTTTGCGCCGCGCGCGCAAAACAAAATTCTCGACAGGGACTATCATCGATCGACAAGGCCAAGGGTCGTGCAGCGCTAGAACATTTGTGCCCCTAGCCTAGCAGCTATTATACTCCTTGCTAGGCCTAGGCCTAGTCCTATGTACTGTCCATGTAATATGTATACTGCTACTCTATACTGCCCGGCCGGGCGACGCGACACTCGACAATGTCGAATCGACATTGACAATGCAGCAATACAACGTTACTACTTGTGCACACGTTGCGCGCCCCTGTTCTACTCANTACGGCGCGAAGACCAAAATTCTTCAAAACGATACTCTGCAATCCAAAAAGCGCCGCGCTATCTGTAGCGCTGCGCGCACACCCGGAAATAGCGGCATGTCTACTAAACCAAGCGATGACACGTCATGTGCTAACCTCCCCGATCCTAACTACCTACTCACGCACGACATTAACCCACCAGGGTTAGATGGAGGCGAGGAGGGAGGCGAAGAGGTGGAGGGGGAACGGGGGATTGAGAAGAAGAAGAGAACCAGAAAGAGGCCCTCTGAGATGAACGCAGAGGAGCTGCAGAAGCACCGGGCGGGGCTGGCGGCTCGGCGGAAACGCAAAAGGGAGAAAGTCCGGGCGAAGAAAGCGGCCGGGGAGTTTGTACCTCGAGTACGAACCACCCCCGCGCAGCCGACTACACCGGGGACCAACTCCGGGGGGCCGAGCCCGAACCCGACAACGGAACACAGGTCCCCGCGACCAGTGCGACCGGCGTCGGGCAAGGGTCCGAAGAGGTGCTGCGGGCACGGACCCCGAAAGGGGAAAGAGGCTCAGAAGAGCGCCGGGGACGGGAGGCGGAAACGCGGACCCGCGACCCAACCCCCCACCCATACCAGACCAACTCCAAGAAGCGCGGCAGACGACCGCGACGGAGAGATTATCCTGGCGATTACGCGCCGGGACGGATCCGCTGTCGCGGAAACTGACGTAGCCGAGGTTAGGCGGCTGATCTTCCTAGCCGACCGCGCCGAAATCTCGGCGTCGAGCTCAAGTGCGCCCCCCGTCGCAATACAGAGATTGGGTTTCCGCTCTGGACGGGTAGAGGTTTCGGTCACCAGCGCCTACGACCGGACCTTCCTCGAGAAGGCGCTAGAGGGTTCCGCCCTTCAAGTGGCGGCAATGGAAGAGAGCGTCACGCTGATATTCCATGTCGACCCTGAGGTGGGTGACTGGACCCCGGAAGACCTCATCAAGAGGCTTGAGGCTTACAACCCAGGTCTCCCTCGAGGAGGCCTCAGTTACGTGGCCAGAACCAGGACGGGTACGGGCAGGTGGGCTTTTTTCGTACGAGCCACGGTAGAAACTCTGGATTACCTCAAAGACAGAGAATACTCCCTCTGGTTCGTGGTCGGAAAAGTCCGCCTGGAACGAGCAAGACGGTCCTAGACCGTCTGCCCGCAGATCAGGGGAGACAGCGAGAGGGGTTGACCACCGACCCCCAGCTCCCCTGGTCACAACCCTGGGGTCATGACCACCAATGACCCCCAACCCGTTCCTGGTTCAATAACATCAGCAACAGCAACAGCAACCGCCGTCCGCCGCCGCCCCATACAACGATCCGGACAGCAGAATAGAGGTGAGCAAGTCAGAGACACTGATTACTTAAACTTTATTCAAATAAATCTTAACAAACAAAGCCAAGCAACCAAAGACATGAGCTTGTACGTGGCTAACATGTCAAAACCCGTCATACTGGTGCAGGAACCTCACGTCAATGGGAAGGGAGTAATCTCTAAGGGGTCCCACTGTATGCGTTCAATCGCTTGTACAGATTCAGAGGATCGGATTAGAGCGAACATCTTATATCATAAATCCATGGAGAGACAATTTTGGCCGAAAGACTCTATCATGACTAGGGACTGCGCTGCTGTGCAGTCTAAGGTAGATGGTGTCGATACGCTTATAGTGTCATGCTACATGGACGGCGAAGAGGCCGACTGCCCATCCGCCGAGTTCAAGAAAGCAGTAGAACATGCAAAACAGCACCATCTCGCCCTGATCATAGGTACCGATTCCAATGCCCATAACACGGCATGGAAGAGTCGAATACGTGATCAGAAACGGAAAGAACGGGGAGATAAACTCCTCGAGTACATCCTGGCGAACGATCTATACATCGAGAACGTGGGCAACACCCCCACTTTTGATAACGGGCGGTGGAGTAACACAATCGACCTCACGATAACCAACCATAGCGGCCACAAACTGGTTGCCGACTGGATGGTGGACGAGAAAGATCGATTGGTGCACTCCTCAGACCACCGATATATCAAGTTCAGAAGTACTGGCAGCACCCCCCTCAGCAAACAGAGCTTTAGAGATGTCGCCAAAACAAATTGGAGTGCATTCGAGACAGCTCTGGAAAACAACATGGCTTCCTGCGCAAGCCAGTTCGATGATCTCAGCTGCACTGAGAAATTGGACAGGGCGGCAGATTTACTCTCGGCGAGCGTAATGGAAGCCTTCAACTCGGCAACTGACCTGACATTCGTGTCGGCGAAGGTGAAACCACCCCCGTGGGATACTGCCGAAGTGAAGGCAGCCAGGGCCTCTATGAGAGCGAAGATCAGGAAAGCATCGCGTAAGAAACAAGGAGACACGACACTCAAAGCACAGAGGGATGAGTCCCGGAAGCAATATGTGAAGTTACGTGACCGCACGTGGACGCATAAATACAAGGAATTCTGCTCGAAGCTAGAAGCAAAATCTGACTCCAAGCGAATCTCGTGTCTCATAAAAAACAACAAAGAAACCAAACTAGGCTCGGTAAGGAAAGAAGACGGAAATCTCACTGAGACTCCATCCGAAACCCTAGACCGCCTAGCNTTTCCTACAGATGCCGCGAGGGGCTTGCCAGCCCCTTGATTATGCTCGAAATTAGAGGCAAAATCTGATTCCAAGCCAATCTCGTGCCTCATAAAGAACAACAAAGAAACCAAGCTAGGCTCCGTAAGGAAAGAAGATGGAAATCTCACGGAGACTCCATCCAAAACCCTAGACCGCCTAGCAGAGGTACACTTTGGAGCACAGCAAGCACCCCCGTCAACGGGCAAAGCACAGGAACCGGCAGAGAAGACGAACCCCCATGGAGCGTGGACCACATATTCTCTGAGAATAGGGTGAGACGTGCTCTCCAGGAGTTTGATCCTCTGTCGGCGGCAGGACCCCATGGCATCAGGCCAATCATGCTCCAGAAAGGCTGGGCTAGCATCAGCAATACTTTCATCAAAGTTGCTAAGGCTAGCTACCAATTAGGGCACACACCACTCGTGGTGCAGCTCGAACAGTATATTCCTACCAAAGCCCGTTAAGGACGACTATAAGAACCCTGAAGCTTTCCGTACCATAACCCTGTCTCCTGTTTTCCTTAAATGGATGGAACGTGTGATACTGTGGCATATGGACCTGAAGGTATGCGACAAACTAAGCAAGAAACAATTTGGTTTCAAGCGAGGCAGTTCTACCACAGCAGCAATCCACAAGCTCGTCAGGAAACTCGAAATGGCCATCTTCAACAAAGGAATAACTCTCGGCACCTTCCTTGACATTGAAAGCGCGTTTGACAACATATCCACTATCCTTTGAGGCGATAGAAAGAGCCCTATCAAAGAACTGCAGGTCATATGGTGTCAATCGATGGATCATGTCAATGATTCGACGACGACAGACCACGGTTGGCCTGCAGGGAAGTGAAAAGGTAATTTCCATCATTCGCGGGTGCCCGCAGGGAGGAATTCTCTGCCCCTGCTATGGAATCTCGTGATTAATGAGCTACTAGAATATACTAGAGATAAGGTGCCATGCAACCTTCTAGGTTTTGCTGATGACCTATCTCTAGTATCAGTGGTGCTATCGCCCAAGAAACGCTCCTCAGTCAACAAGGAAGGCTTCGATGCAGAGACTCTCAGAGAGGTCACACAAAAAAGCCTCAATAGAATAAGCAGATGGTGCACCCTTAACGGGCTCAGACTTTACCAATCCAAAAACCCACTGCGTAATGTTCACATACAGAAGAGACTGGAACTTCAGTCCCCCACTGAAAGTGAATGGGGCAGAGATCAAGGTTCGCAGCTCCACTAAACTCCTTGGAATCACCCTTGACTCCAAGCTGACATGGAACGAACATATCGAGAGCATAAGCAAGAAAGCCAAAGGCATCCTCATGCAGTGCAGGAGGGCAGTTGATCCCACGTGCGGCCTCTCACGGACCACCTTGCGCTGGATATATGAGGTCATGGTGCGACCCATTCTGGGGTATGGCTCCGCAATATGGATCACGGGAGTGGACAAACAGCACAACCAGAAAATGCTGGCTGGTGTACAGAGACTGGCCAATGTACTCATTACGAGCGCAATGCCCTCAACACCATCAGCAGCACTGAACGTGCTAACTGGCATCCCACCGATCTACCTCTGGCTCAAAGAAGCAGTGGCTAAGGAAACCCTAAGGTTAAAGTCCCATGGCCATTGGGACTTTCCTACTGTGGGGAAGCCCTCAATCCGCATCACCAGCCACATCTGCAACAACGAGAGGCATCTCAGGGCCCTACCCAGGGAGTTAGACTACTCAACACAGGACCATAGGACACCTATCCTTAGTATAGATCAGAAGTTTGTAGTGCAAACTCCTCTTAGGAGCGAGTACAGTGAACCAAGATCAGAGGAATACGATATAGTGTGCTACACGGATGGTTCAAGACAGAACGACAGAACAGGAGCAGTTGTGGTGATCAAAGGGAACTCCGCATGGAGAGACCTAAATCTCCAAGAATCCATCCACCTGGGGCCACACAGCACGGTCTTCCAAGCCGAGACTCTCGCAGTAGCCAGAACTGCAGAGTTATTGATAGACCACAACCCAAGCAACACCAAGATTTTGATAAACTGCGAGAGCTTATCGGCCATCAGAGCGATAAATTCTACAGNAAATCTCTTTCCGTTTTCGAGTTATCGGCCACGCCCCCTTTTTTCATACGCTTGCGTGGGAAAATTTTCGATTTCCTTCGGAAAAGGTATAGAGAGGCAAGTGAGGGCACAAAATGTGCACAATTATCACATTAGTGGGGGTAGGGCTCATAAGAGAGAATACATCTCTTTCTGTTTTCAAGATATTGGCCACGCCCCATTTTTTCACCTGGATGCGTGGGAAAATTTAGGAATTCATGAAAACGCGGAAAATTCCCGTCGTGTTAGGTATCAAACGAAGGGTATTAATGTCAGGAAATATGGACCCTTTTATGAACTCTTCTGACTCTGCTTCTTGTCATCGCTCCTTCTAATTTAATCAGGCCAGTGGCGGTTGATAAAGTGTAATCCATGCTTTACTCTTTCAAGACTTCGCTGCAATGAGGAGCTCCTCATTCAAGTTCAACCCTTCTGCGCAGTTTCCTGTACGAGTGGCCCGAAAGGGAGCAAAATGTGGTCAGAATTGGGTCACGAAGTGGCCAAATAGGATCTGTGCCACTGCCCAGTGGGAGTCAGAAGTTGATCCAAAGAGGTTCATTATTCAAAACTTTGAAGCAATGAAGCAGTGCCCTTGCAGGGTCATTTTAATGAATGTTTGACCCCCTACTGACCTCTACTGACCAGTGACCACCTGGTGATTATTTTCTGAAATCCTGCTGACCACATTCTGATCATATTGATATACATAGGGTTCATCTTGAGTGTGTCAGTAAACTTTAGGCATGGACCTCGACCCTGAGGAATGTGAAAACGGTATACCTACTGCAAGTGTTTAGTAGGAGTCCAGTTAGGGGGTTAGATAATGGTCGCCAGGGTTTCCCCAGCAGGTCAATGGGATTTCACCAGTTGCTTAGAAGGGGGTACCGTATTCCGCCAGGGTCGACCTTGAGGACTGAAGACACTATAGGTTGGAAACATACGTACACAATCATACAAGCAGAATGCTTGGAGGCTATTCACAATGCAGGCAATCTTTCTGATCTGATAACTTTCCCACACTCGTCACTCGCATATGAAGAAATGGCCGATATCTCGGGAACGGAAAGAGATACCGTCTTTCTGATCAGGTCGACCACCACTAATGAGATGATTATGCACATTTTGGTGCCCTCATTTGCTTCTCTATTTCTTTTCTGAAGGAAATNTAGTGGAGGCACTGCCCGGCAAACAAGTCATTCCCCTCCCCGAGATAGTCTTCTGCCCCACACAGGTCCACAGCTTGTTCAAATCTCATTTCGATTCATAGAATATACCTATTGCAAAGTGAAATGTTAAACACTGATCATTCGCTCAGGCGTCGACAGTTGGGCAGGCTGGCTCGTACGAGTGCCCAATGTACCGGACGGGAGAGCGGTGCGGAACTCTCGATCAGTCTGGACATTCCGACAACTACGTCACTTCCATTACCCTTCCATCGGAACAGCCCTCACAGCACTGGGTTACACGGGGACTCGCGATCATTGCTCAGAGTGATGATTGAGCTGTAGTCGCAATGAAATGTCGTATAACTTTGAGTAGTAGCAAGTCCAAAGTCGGAAGTACTACTACAGCTGTACTAGTGAACAGTAGCAAAGTGCAAAGGATCATATTGATATAAAAATCATACATGATTTTAAAGTGTTATGATTATGAGTTATTCAGACATTAAAACTATCCAGGAATTTGCTGATTCCCAAGGCCATACCTAAGAGTATAGACAGAGACTGTTATACATAAGAGCATAGAGTTAGACTGTTAACAGAGACTGTTGTACATAAGAGCATAGAGTTAGACTGTTAGACGTGAATTAACAATATGAGCTTTGAATCGATGAATCATTGAATCAGTTCTCTAGAATTTACCAGGGTAATTCAAAATCAAATTGTATTATAGTATGTGTCATGTGGAATGTGAATTTGTTTGTCATTGTGTAAAATGTAAATATGTACGGAACGACCATGGTTTATAGTAATAGATATTGTCATTCATTGTGCACACGTTGCGCGCCCCTGTTCTACTCAGTGAACTGAAAAGTCGTAGAAACCACGGAGACGCGCAGCGCGCGCGGAGTATTTGGGTCACGCAGCGCGGGAACATTACTACTGCAATTCTAATTAGTTGGCGTAATGCATTTAAATGAATGATGCATGATGTTCCCGCGCTGCGTGACCCAAATACTCCGCGCGCGCTGCGCGTCTCCGTGGTTTCTACGACTTTTCAGTTCACTGAGTAGAACAGGGGCGCGCAACGTGTGCACAATGAATGACAATATCTATTACTATAAACCATGGTCGTTCCGTACATATTTACATTTTACACAATGACAAACAAATTCACATTCCACATGACACATACTATAATACAATTTGATTTTGAATTACCCTGGTAAATTCTAGAGAACTGATTCAATGATTCATCGATTCAAAGCTCATATTGTTAATTCACGTCTAACAGTCTAACTCTATGCTCTTATGTACAACAGTCTCTGTTAACAGTCTAACTCTATGCTCTTATGTATAACAGTCTCTGTCTATACTCTTAGGTATGGCCTTGGGAATCAGCAAATTCCTGGATAGTTTTAATGTCTGAATAACTCATAATCATAACACTTTAAAATCATGTATGATTTTTATATCAATATGATCCTTTGCACTTTGCTACTGTTCACTAGTACAGCTGTAGTAGTACTTCCGACTTTGGACTTGCTACTACTCAAAGTTATACGACATTTCATTGCGACTACAGCTCAATCATCACTCTGAGCAATGATCGCGAGTCCCCGTGTAACCCAGTGCTGTGAGGGCTGTTCCGATGGAAGGGTAATGGAAGTGACGTAGTTGTCGGAATGTCCAGACTGATCGAGAGTTCCGCACCGCTCTCCCGTCCGGTACATTGGGCACTCGTACGAGCCAGCCTGCCCAACTGTCGACGCCTGAGCGAATGATCAGTGTTTAACATTTCACTTTGCAATAGGTATATTCTATGAATCGAAATGAGATTTGAACAAGCTGTGGACCTGTGTGGGGCAGAAGACTATCTCGGGGAGGGGAATGACTTGTTTGCCGGGCAGTGCCTCCACCACGTTAGAGCCGTCCCACCGGCCACCGTCTAGGAAGAGGCCATGAACTAGTATACCCTCCTCGGGCACGTCCGGTCCCTGCAGGAGATATGTCCAATTATCAGAGAGTACTCACACGTAATCAGTTAAACAGGACTATGTGGTATGACAAGTGATCTGTGGACCATGGTGTGTCCATTACAATCAGCTCACCGGGAATGCCCACATAGCAGGAGTGAGACCAGCGTTGACAGCCTTCACTTTATCCTCTTCCTCTTGGGGTGGAGAGAGGGGCGAGACGCTGTGTTCAAATGTGATGGAGTCAATTGGGATACCGTGTTTTCGTGAGTAAGTCTGGAGGACAGCTGTCAGCAAACCTGAGGGGGGAGGTACCGAATTGTCACTGTCTGCGGCACCATGCCGGTGTTGGTGCAACAATAAGACAACACCTGATCGGGGCAGGTGCGCATTTGGCCATATTTCTCGGGGAAAGCCGAGTGAAATTTGGGCAATACGCACCGAATCATAGGTGTGAACTGTGAAGTAACAAATATATTATCTAACGATTAAAACGAAAGCTACTGTTACCGCTGCAATTCAACATTTCTACTTTTTAGATATCCACATAATATGATGTAACACATCATGACTTTATGAGATGAAGACCAACCCTGGGGGAAGAATAGGGCCGAGAGCCAGAATGACCGGGGCAGTTTCTCAACTGTGGGCGGGATTGTCTTCTGATACGCACTGCTCATCTTCACAATGTCTTGGAATGAGACCTCCTCTTGTGAGAACAGCAGCTCACTGTTAACACTTGGGTATCAAGTTTAATAATAACAACAACTGACAACAATGACTGAAAACATAATAGGGCTGACAACATGTCATATTCTGTAATATGACTAGGGATTGGGGGACCCTCAATCCCCATTCAGTATCACCCCAATGGGATTGATACTCAGTATACATGTTACCTGTACTGCACACCATACAACTGATTAGATACAGTGCCCTCTATACAGAGATCTATCCAATACTGCATGAAGTTGATACGACTAGCAAGACTCTCAACCCAATGGGCCAGTGGCTGTGCCACACTCGTAGAATACTCCTGAGACGAGATAGTAATTAAACCACGTGAACGAATTAATAGAAACAAAAGGAAATATTTCCATAATCCACTCCTACCCGCCACGCTGGTGGGAGCTTGTTGTCAAGGATAGCTTGGTACATCTCATCCACAGCAGTGGTCATCGCCTCGTCTCCTTGGAGACACATGGCCAGAGTCCGGAGCCCTTGTTGTATGATACCGAGGAGACGATTGAAGTGCCGCACCTGGGAAATACAATGGCGTGAATGCGGGGGTCACACACACACACAGACACATACACACACTATTGTTTTTCCATACAGACACACAGACACACACCTATCATAATCACACACTCCCTATATGCTAACCTCGTGCCTCACTACATTCTGCATGGGTGTACACGCGCTGATGTCCGTGACTTTGGGCTTCAGGTAGCCCTTTTCAAAGAGTACACTCGGTGGTCGCTCTGCTCCACCCAGGGCGGTGTGCAGGACATCAGGGTTGTAGTCCATGAAGGCAGGCCCCGTTATCTGCTCAGGGAGTGTCTTGTGAACATGGATCAGGAACTCCATGACAAGACTATCTTTGTTAGACAGATCTCTAGAGGGAGGGAACTTGTGTAATATTCGGAAAACCAGGGATAAATGTGAGAGAGACACCAACTGTTAATTGTACAGCATGGGTCGTGACCCCCCCGGCCCCCTTACCCGTCAAGTTGATATGATGGCTGGAAAACGAGGAGGTAGTTGACAAGCTCTTTACTGGAGTGTTCATTGAATGTCTTATCTGCGTTGTGGTGCATGCCGAACAACTCTGGGTTATCGTAGTTTGGAAGGGAGGAAATGAAGGAGAGAGTCTCTTCAATCGTCAGATCGCTCGGCAACTGATACGACTGCAGGGATATAGTTCGTGTCCACAGACAGAATTGGAAACTAAAACAAGAGATCCTACAGCCATGCTTTTCCTTGGTGCCAAGTGTGACACCAGTGTCAATAATTGGTCCAGCCTGTTGCCAATTAGTACTCACCTCTGTGACAGTGAATCTGTACCCATGTTGTATGGCAGCCTCGTTGAAGAATTTCGACAGTATGGCAGCAAGTGTACGCTGGTCCCACTTATCAGTCACTCTGCCGCCATACATGACTGTACCAGCTAGCTGGAGTAGAGCTTCCCACGGGATGGCCACATACTCACTCATTAGCTGGTGGAGCACTTGGATACACGCCTGCCAGGGGAGGAAGGGAGGGGGTTAGAGTGTGCGTGATTGTGAGATCGTGTTTGTGTGTGCGTGTGATTCAGAGTTTGATGAATGGGATTGTTTTGATGTTGAGGCCAAGTTACAAACCTCGAGATCGGAGTTGGTGAACTCGTAGGGAATATTCCATCCTAGGGAGCCGTATTTCTTCCTCTCCAGAATTACACTGTTGAATAGACACAGGTTGTAGACGAGCTTTCTAAAGTTGGGTCCAGCGTCGTCATCACTATACATGGATGTAGAAATCACTCCCGATATGAATGCTTGATGGAGGTTAGCCCTTACTCCACGAGGCTGTTCCAACGCGACCTGAGGGTTGTCAAAATGAATTTAGCTGATGCTAAACGTGCGAGCAAGGAAGGGCCCTCTTTGCTAGGTGGACGCAAATAACACATTTACATATCTAATGGCCCATTTCAAATTCATCATATGAAAACGCGTCATTGGTATTAGACAGACAATACAAGAAAAAGTTAGTGTAGAGAAAGCTTTCAGTATTTCTACACGTGATGTGGTCTGTCAAATATGCCGCGTTCTTTTTCATATCATAGAGTTTAGAATGAAGAACGCCTGATGCCGTGAACGGAAACAACCAAATATTATTTGGTTATGGAAAATATACTTATGATAAAAAATAATAAACACAAGTTTACACACCTTGATGCTGCGTTGTATGACGGGCCCAGGGATTTCCTTATCGGGCATAGAGCTCAGCCATAGTCTGAAGTCTTGGTGGAGTGATTCTGTTTGCATACTGACAGGGTGATAAGGGTTATGGTAATAGGGCGCTGTTCTTCGTCAATAAGGTTTTAGTTCCATCGCAAATGCAGTCCCTCGCAGCTAGCAAGGCTATTGCTAACGCGCGCAGTATATTGCTATAGAAACTAGTCACGTGACTGCGCACAAATAACACTTTTTCAATTTTCGCGCGCTACAGCTACGTTTAGAAGAAGACCCTTTTCGAGAGATGCGTGTGTTAGCCAATCACACAACACTGCGATCAATGAGTAATCGGCGTTATTAATTGGCAGTACCTGTGAATCACTTTCTGAAGATTTTGGAGCCACGAATGACCCAAGTGGCAGTTCTGTAGGAAGACCCACTTGCCCCTACTCATGGCATTCCTCAATATCTCCTCAATTCGTGGACCCTGACCTCGCCCCAGTGAGACCATTTCCAACATGTCTACGTTCTCATTGAGATCTTTGAGGAGGCGTTGTAACTTAGTAGTAGGATCGACACCTGTGATAGCCAGATTTATCGTTACAGTTAACAGTTAACTTGACAGTAAACTTGGCATCAGCTTACAGCAAACAGAACAGAGAAAACTTGACATCAGTTGATCACAGAGGTCAGCTGTCCTATACCTGGCGATAGAATGAAGAGGATTGGGTTCTGAGGCTTGCTCTTTCTGTAGAGATTATTCAAACTCTGCTCCTGAGAACCTATGAACTGTTCACCCAGAGTCAAAGAGACAAAAGTACTGCAACTCTCCATTAGGGCATCCATCCGCAGCACTTTGATTAGCATGAGCTTCTGGAACGCTGACAAGCTCGACCATTTCCAACTAGGCCTTGTTTCTGGAGGTACTGTTTCTGAGAAAAACGCAGTCATGTAAAACATGCTCACTTCACATGTCTGCTCGATGTCAGGAATCAAAATTTGATCTTTGGAGTCTAAGGAAAGGCCGCTATCCCAAAATAGCGGAATTCCGCAAAATTCCTTCCTGGTGTCAAACAGTGTCGCACACACACACACACATTGATACCTGACAGTTGCGATGATGAGTGAATGTCTGCCTCACTGTCCTCTGATATCAGCTCCAGTGAACTGTCAGCTCGTGATGACTTCATTGACGTTGTGGAGCTGGACCTGGACCGAGTCTGCTCAAACATGTAGTATGGATTGGGCGACGCCAGCATTGCCTGCCTGTGTGTATAGCGGGTTAGTGGGGATATGCATGTAATAGTGTATCTAATATCAGGTTATAGCTGTCCAGTTAATTAGATCATTGGACCAATGAACATAATATTGTGACAATATTTTTGTGTAGTGTTACCAACCAGAACTCCGGCTTATCAATCATATTCTTGGTCAATCCCTGGAATGGAGGCAATGCGTTCTCTATCATGTTACATGCTTCCCACTGACTGGTGGTCAGCCAGGTCGGCTTACCCAGCATCCTCTTACTCTTCAGTCTGTTGACCCGCTTTCCAATTAGTGGAGCCCTGCACACACACAATATGTTATCAGAATAACATATCATTATAGTAGCCCTTAGTGGTAAACCAATAGCAATGAACTACTACTATTAGGGGTATGGGCTCAAAGAGTCCAAACACTTGCAATAGGGCAGAGAGAACCCTGTCCTCTCTGTGCACGACTGTTACAGTTATACACCGTATCCCTTACCCTGTGGTTGCTGCCTTGGTAAACGTACTCCCCAATATGTCATCTTCCATTACTGGTACAAACTGACTCGATTCTGAAATAGCTGCGTGCTCACATCAGTACTCTAGTAGTGTTCACAATATATCCAATAACCGTGTATTATTCACAGTTCACACTTATAGATTCTATATTAGAGTTCTCACACTTCTCACACGTGCAGAACAATGAACAATGAACACACTGATCATTCACACTTCTCACACGCGCAGAATGAACAATGATCATCATGATTATTCACACTTCTCACACGTGCAGAACAATGAACACATACTACTCATGAGTTTGAGAGTTCCTCCGTGCAGGAAGACATCCCATTCCGTGTCCGTGACGATGCCACTGTTCCTCAACACTTGGATACACACCAGGAACGAGTAGACTAGATGGTGCTTCGAGTAGAGGGCACAAACCACCTGTGGGATGGTGAGGGGAACATTGTCAGTGGATCAATTTCAGTCAATTGATCAGTGATGAATCTCCTAAAGTGAGTCAATTAGGGAATTAATCAACCTCTCATCATGCCACTTAGAGAGCAAGTTTAAAACGTTATTACCTTAGAGATACGATCAAGTCAGAAGCTTTTGAACATCATGTGATTATCGCCGTCGTGCGACTCCTACAAGTCACTACCTGATAAGTGATAACTATACCTTTACCTGAATATTACCGTACCTGTTTGTGTAGGTTCATTGTGATATGGTCCACCAAATCCGACACGTGTTTGTCCACTTTGAAGTCGAGTTGTCTGTCTCTGTTTGCAGTGTTGAAGTTGAACTCCAGTACCACGTCATCTTCCTATGAGAGACAGGGTGTGTGACAGGGAGAATTACCTGGATATGAGCCAATCTTCACAGAGATGTCCGCGATGATGAGGAGAGATTGAATTGGGAAACTTTTTATTTTGTTAAGACGAATCGAACGTCATTAAGTTCAAAATATAGACTTATAAAGCAAGAAGAGGGTCACTCAAGTCATGGCAGTGATTTATACTGATGACTGATGAGTCATCACTGTGATGACTCGTAACGTGAATAGGGCATCACTGATGAGTCACATCGTCACCTGGTCAGGGGCAATGTACGAGTTGCCGAGACTGTGAACGGTTGTTTTGAACACATTCATGAACATTTCCAGCGAGAAGTTGTACATGCAGTTGAGCAGTGTGAGATCAGACATGATAAAGTAGATGATAGCTCCACGTGTAGCTACCTGGATAATGAGTTAATTGAGTAATTAACGATTGAAAAACATCGTGACAATAACGCAGTAGATGGCATGGTACATCATAGTTGTGCTAATCGATTGATAACCAATAATTGATAACTACAAAACACGATAAAGACGTTGTTCACAACCATTACACAAACTCACGGGTAGGTACTTCTTCCTTGTAGATTCTATCTTGCTCTGCATTTGAACTGACTCACTCACCCGCACCTGTATCTCCCCAGCCGTCTTCTTACACTTGTCTAGTGTACTCACCAAGTCCTGTGGTGTGATGGTTATTCACGTTATTGAGGGTGGAGCTGCAGTCGAAATTTAGTTCTCGCCTGTTAAAAATCTGTGAGACATTGTGGTGTAATAATAATTATAGTAGAGGTGCATGATGTAGTTATTGTAGTCTATTTGTGGTGTACGTCAGGGGATCCTGACTCTTAGAGAGGATCGTGTATAATACTAATTTTCTAAATGTCGGAATATTACCGCCCCCCCCCTCTCACCTGATCATTCTGTCTCACCTGGTCATCCAGTATATCAGCCTGCACGGACGATAACGTCTCCAGTATCTCGTCCTCTAGATTACGGAGCTGGAGATTGTCTTCAAACAGCTGCTTCAAGATGGCGTCCTTCTGCTGTTCCAANGTAAAAACCACACTCGTTTAATCATTGTTTCACGTGTACACAATTTTTTGGCCTGGAAATTAAAACATAAATTCTGATAAAATTTTGATCCACGCCGCCGAAACGCCGCCACGCCGGGCCATTTTCGGCACGCCGCCGCCGGTTGACGAATAATGAACCGGCGTGCATCACTGCGATACAGGCGTTGTTCACAACCATTACTCGAACTCACTGGTAGGTACTTCTTCCTTGTCGATTCTATCTTGCTCTGCATTTGAACTGACTCACTCACCCGCACCTGTATCTCCCCTGCCGTCTTCTTACACTTGTCTAGTGTACTCACCAAGTCCTGTGAGGGGGGTGTGATCGTGATGGTTATTCACATTATTGAGGGCGGAGCTGCAGTTGAAATTTGTTCTCGCCTGTTAAAATCTGTGAGACATTGTGGTGCAATGATAATTATAGTGGACGTGCATGGTGTAGTTATTGTAGTCAATTGTTATTGTAGTACGTCAGGATTCCTGACTCTAGGAGAGAATCGTGTAATTCTAAATGTCGGAATATTACCGCCCCCCTCTCACTCCCCCCCACTCACTCCCCCCTCTCACCTGATCATTCTGTCTCACCTGATCATCCAGTATATCAGCCTGCACGGACGATAACGTCTCCAGTATCTCGTCCTCCAGATTACGGAGCTGGAGATTGTCTTCAAACAGCTGCTTCAAGATGGCGTCCTTCTGCTGTTCCAACCACGGTCTCTCCTGGAAATGGGCAGGATAGCTCATTTCTGTACTTTCATCGGGTCACTACAAAGCTGCCCATTAGGGCGGTTCAAATCACCATTTTCTCAATTGATACGAAGACAAAGCATCATGGCGCGCAGTGCTCAATATATCACACCCACCATTTTAACGACCCGGTTGAGGAGCTGCTGCTGCAGGCCGGAGAAAGTAACGGTGAAGTTGATGAGAGTGATCTTGATACAGTCCTCAGGCGGGTACTCAGGGTTACTCAGACTAGTGGACATGTACAGTCTGAACTCCTTGTTATACTCGATATCAATGTCGACAATTGACACCACTCCACTCTGTTCACACTGTCTCCGGTTTAGGATGGGATAGAGTGCCGGGTCTATGTAGTCGGGTACTCCCTGGATAGGAGATGGGGGAATGACGGAGTGCATGTCAATACTGGAATTGCATATTTTCCCTCCGATATCATAAATGATACCACAAAATATGAATACCATGTTTTTCTCATCACTCACCTCAAGGAGCACGCTAGTTCCCAGTCTGATCGCATTCTCTATATCAGTGAGCATGTGCACACTACCAAACGGCACGACAGTCATGTTCCCCTTCTCCAGGCCCATGAGCCACTTTTTGCCCTGTCCCTGTGGGTCAATGAGTAGCGGCCACCGGTGGCAGTTCATCAGCAGGACGGCGTTCTCCGTCGAGAAGTGGTCCCGTGGCAGCCCCTGAGTGTACCACTTCTGTGTCTCTATCGGTGCACTGAGTAACGAGACGTAGTCCTTCTTGGAGACTGATATCTCCCGCTCAGAGCAGATGTCAATCCAGGATGTCCACAGTTTCTCCCGGTACAGTTGTGTAAAGGGACCGATGTAAACTGCAAGACGTGTCATGTGTTAGAAAGATGATGCATTTAGTTATTTGAGAAACATAAACACTTATCAGCATCCGACAACACCGAGCTCTATGTCACATCAGCTTTCCGAAGCCGGTACAGCTATCCTGGACAATGTACGTCATGACTGTACATTGTATATTATACATTGTTCACTGCAGTTCAGCTCACATTAAGGCACTGTACCACTCACCCATAGCAGCGGTTGTGAGGAGTGTATCGCCCATGAGGGAGGGGGCAGCCAGGTTCAACTCCTCCACCAGTTTACTCCACCTCTCCTTCTCCCCCGAGAGTGCCTCTATCAGCACATTAGCTCGGTCCAGCCGCTTCTTAGTCTGGATTATCCTGTTCTCCAGCTTGTCCCGGTCAAGTCGAGTGTTGTTGTACTTGTTCTGCAGAGAATTGAGCTGTTCTTGTACCATTTGGAGTTGTTCCTGCTTCTTGAGAAGTGCGTTCTGCGCTGCTTTCAGGTGTTCCATAGATTCCTGGGGGATATTGTGGTCCATTGTGAACTTACAGACAACTCACAATAATCGAAATTACTAATGTCCAATTTCCAGTGCAATAATCACGCTAATGAATGATTGGATTGACCGACCTTCTTGAAACCACGCCCCAAATGCTAAATAACGAGAGTTCAGTAAGTGTTTCCACAAGTAGCGGTACCTGGAATCGTTCCTTCTTTGGCAGGACGTATCTGTACACTTTAGCATAGTTCTCGATAGCGATGACCCACATGCACATGCTCTTGCATGCCACAGAGATCTTCCCCACGTTATCCGGGGTAAAGTCCGGACTTTCCGTGTACTGTTGTAGTCGAGACAACGACTGGAAGGGGGGATAGAGGTGAGACACTAGGTGAGACAGTAAGGTGGGGATTGGAGGGTGGGG
>CAMPET010000029.1:303926-330372 GCA_946803715.1 Beroe ovata | reverse complement strand
TGTGTGTGTGTGTGTGTGTGTATGTGTGTGTGTGTGTATGTGTGTGTATCCAGGCCCCGGTATCAATGGGTTCTGTCTTTGTTATCTAACAGTATCGAATACCTATGACAGGGATCGATTGATGAGTACGGATACCAAAGATTCCCATTCCGGAACCTGTGTATGGCTATCAACTTCCTGTTCACTTTGCTGGTTACCTATGCAACACAACAGCTCTTTACCAGAGGTATTTTATACTCAGCAATGCATTGAATGCTATCCAACCTCGGATAACAATGATATGAACATTGAACACTTCCGATTCAAAGTATTATAGTCGATGGAAGTCCTAATCCCAACCCTAACTAACTATCCCCCAACACGGCTGATTCTAGCATCCCTCATAACACCCCTGATCCCAGCACCTGACACTACTGATCATACTCTCTCAGTGCCAGCACTACAGAAGTACGACTGTCTGGGTGCGATGAAACAGGAGGAATACTCCAACACAGTCCCACTGGAGGACAACCCCACAGAGGAGGAAGAGAAGAAGGAGAATGGAGTGGAGGAGAATGGAGAGAAGAACGGGGGATACTCCAAAATATAAATCCTCCTTCCTCTAGATAGCATCCTTCCTCTAGATAGCAATCCTTGACATCTGCCTCTCTGCACTTCTCACACTTCTAACTATTGATAATATAGAGACTCAATTTCATTAGACGAATCTCAAGCAGATATAAAGAGACACACCTATCGATAGACTTTCGTATTCTAGGCAGAAACATTCATCACAGTGTACTCAGAGAACCTATGTGTTTTGTCAATAATCAGTGTCTATTCGGTCTACTGCTATCTATCTAGCTGTCTAGCTATGTATGCGATTTTTGGAAAGCCAGAACTATTGATTTTATATTAGTATCAAGTTCACTCACCACTTTTAGTGGAGTTAACTCTACTTTTGTTGGAGAGTCTACTTTTGGCAGTGTTTCCTCTACTCGGACCACCTTCAAGATGCGATGATACGCTCTCCTGAAATTGAAAATGTTATTTTGTAAAATCAATGAACTAGGTAGGTACTTTAATATGGTCAATGTCCAAGAAATATATAGAAGTTATCTGAACGTCATAGGAGCCAGAGTCCTTCTTATTATTCATTTAGCAAAAGTATATCATGTAGCCTGCTTTCTATGTTTTTATCCGCACTTATAGCTTTATAGCCTCGTTTCACTGTGCCTCACCTTAGCAAATCGCCGTATGATGGTCGCTAGGATACCGTCAGACCATTCGTAAGAGTCCTTGTCGAATTGCCCGTACAGCTTCTCCAGTGAGACACACTTGGGGTTGAGCGTCATACACTTGATCGCGTCATTCGACTGAAAAGAGAGGTGGAGGGTGTATGACCCAGTGTTTCACTACAGCTATCAGGAATTGAGAAGAGGACTCCAGACAGTCACGCATCAACACAAGTGGAATCCCGCGCGAGTACATCAGTATCACCTATGACTAAAATGATGAGGTGGTGCAGATAATATAAGATAGATGTATCACGGGGCGAGTGTGAATGTGTGATTTTGAATACCTAGACTCTCACTTTAGTAACTATAGTCTTTCACTAATTCCGTGACTTGGGCTATGCGGTCAATCCATACCAACTCTACTAGTAGTAGTACATCTTACCTTCTGTTTCATTTCCTGAATACTACTCGCCCTACTGCGAGCACGACGCTTGATATTCCTGTGGTGAGCAAACCGGGAATTCAAACCCAGGGCGTTACTCAATGTCTCTATTTTACCCGGCCCTTCCAACACATCTTGCAGTAAGAGCTCAGCTGTGTTACGGGACTTTTTGCTCCTATGAGCAGCATTCATAGTGGTCGCCGCTTCTCGCATCTTGACCATGTTTTCCAGGTTGACACAGTGACAGTTGAATGTGTGGAAACACTTGCCCTTCACCGCTTCCTTGGTGTGAGTGAGTGAGTGTGATATGGCGTGTGCATGAACTGACAGCGTGACATGATGATAATATGAGGAATGATAGCAAAATTGAAGTGGCCATGATGTGGCACAGTTTGATTTGAAACCATTGTTAATGATTGTCCAGTTGGCAGATGGTACTCACTGCTGGGGGAGTGTTCTGGTTGAAGAGAGGCTGGGAGTGGTTGAGTTTGGCGAGGGCGTGAGCTAGGATCGTCCTGCTCGTTGTTTTCCCACCACTCGTTCCACCGACCTGCATCACTCCGTGTCTCACCAGCATGGTGTTGTACAGCTGTAGTGTCTTGGCAACCTGGGACTCTGTCACCAGAAGTAACTGCTCCTTCAGTGCCTCCTTTATCGCATTCTGGGGGAGAGAGAGAGGGTGTGAGAATTAGAGAATTAGTCCACAGGGCATGAGAATGTGTTTTGTTCATTTTGCATCGTGACATGGAACTATGGAAGTATTGCAGGTCATTTTGAGATCTAATCGACCACACCGGTGTTCAATAACGAACTTATTGTGTCTAGCCTCTACTACAGTCCTGTGTGCCGATGTTATATGAACATGAGGGCGATGTCGAAGGAGTTTCTCACATATAATGCATGAGATGCGCGCTGTGTTTTCAATAAATAGTTCGTGGGGGGGTTGGATATCACACATTGTCCGGTTTATTGTAGTCACATTGTGCCATGCTGATGCAGTACATGTTTGTGTGAGAACTTCATGCGGGACAGTGTGTACACAGTGTGCATAATATTGGACATCATATTATCCAGTGTGAAAGTGTCTCTATCGATTGAGACTGTGTCTCACCTTCAGCACAGTTGTATCCTCATCGACCTTGCTATAGTGAGGGAACAAGTCCTCCACAATGCCCATGAAGAGTGGTACATCCTCCGCTATGAACTTGGGTAAACTGGCATCAAACACTGCCTGTAGCAGGAGGGTGGTATCGTCAATGTGGCTGTAGCTCGCCCTGTTCCGCCTCATTTCGCCCGCCACCTGGAGCACCGCCTTGATGGCACGGAGCCCGAAATCGTAGTGGTGTTGCTGAGAGAGCTGTCTGCTGGCCAGGAGGTAGAGCTGGACCAGCTTGCTACTCAGTGCCCCGGCGGAGAGAAATCCTTCTGAGAAGAGGATGACCTGCGGAGAGTCGGTCACATATCAATAAGATGATGAGATACGATTGGAAATAGAGCATCATAGTAGTACCTCAGTATCAGTTGAGAAGTACCTACCTCAATGATGAGGCCAAAGTCTGGTATAGTCATGGCAACAGGTCTGAAGAGTGACTTTAGGTTATCAGGTAACTCCACTCTGCCTGCATATCCGGGGTTCATGGTGATGAAGAATCCACAAGTGGGATTCACTCTGATCTCGTGACCCTCAAACACACACCTGAGACACAATATTTTACATGGTGAGAGCTGATGATAAGCTGCTGATACCTATGTTTACGCCACATTGAACATTCAGGTATTGAGTTTGCATTTCAAACAGGGACATCTCAGTTTCATGACTTAAGATAGCATCAAGATAAGGTCAGTACCTAGACAAGTGTGCATCTTTGGCCCTCTTCAATATCTGCAACTGCTGTGCTACAACACTCAACACCTCCAAGTCAATCCTGTTGAACTCATCAAAACAACACCACGATCCAGACTGGGTAAGACCAGAGAAGAACCGAGCAAGCATCTTGTAATCGAGACCTTCTGAGCAGTTGAACACGACGCACTGCTTGCCGAACCCTTTAGAGAGGTCCTTGACACTCTCAGTCTTGCCCGTGCCTGCAGGCCCACCTGGGGCCCCGCCCAGGTGGAGATGAAGTGCCGTTGTGAGGGTCAGGAAACATCGATCTGAGGAGGAGTGAGAGTAGGGGGGCTCAAGAGAGAGAGAGAAGGAGATTAGAGATCTAATACTGGGGGAGATTTGATACAGTGGTATGGAACAATGAGAATTGAGAGGTATACAAACCAGTGAGTGGGGTTATCACGAGACGAGACGTAGATCCCAGGTACTCGAACCCATACTCGAACACAGAGTTGTTCTGTCGTATCATGACTGTGTCTCTAATGTCATCGAAATTGTACCGCAAGTGGCGAGTCCACTCGAAATCATCTGAACTCTCGATCTGAGTGAAATGAGGGGAGTGTCAGTTGTACTCTCTTCATTATTAATGTACAATGTACAATGTACATTGTACAATGTTCATTACTAATGGAGTGATCATTGCATATGCACATCCAGCAAGACCCCCAGACCCACCTCCTTCTCAACAAGGTCCTCAATAATATCCCTAGCATGGACCTCCACAGTAAGGAGAGACTCCAACGCGAGTCTCTGCCATGAGTCCATGTCTGAGGTTACATTCTGGGAGAGTTGGGTGAGCTTGTCCACCCACATATGGTGCAGTTCCCGGAGAGTCTGGGTGGAGCCGTCCTTGTAGAAGGCATCCTCGATCAGCTGATTCCAGATGATCTGAGACACCAGGATAATGACTTGCCCACTGTTGCTCTTCCACCATTCATGATACGGGGAATTCATGAAGGACATCATGGCACCTTTGATTGTGTACCGGACAACCTGGATGAAATTTGTCAAGAGAATACCGTCCAAAATTCCGGGAGGTGGAGAATTTTACTATTTTACGGTAATTTGGACTCTGTGCGTTTTCAAAGATACAGATGGGGAGACTCACTTCGAACATGGCAGTTTCGACTTGTCCCATCCACATTTCCACGTTGCCTCGCACCCTCAACACCCTGATTAGATCCAGAGTCTCACCCTCTCCTGACATGAGACCTCGCACACTGGGTGATGCATTCGCCTCCTTCGTGATAATCAACTTCTTGATATTTCCTGAGGGGAAGTGAATGAATCGGTCCTGTGTTTGAATTTCGCGTGAGATTCAGTGTGATTAGGGCGAAATGATCATTATATTTATAGTTATTTACCGAAACACTTGGTGAGTTTTGACTGCACGGAGGCTGGGTTCTTAGAGTTTGAGAGTATACTGAGAATATCATCGTTAGACAGGAAGTAGAAACGGGAGAAAACGAGACGTTTTGTCTCCAAATAATCCTCGAGACACTTCAGTATCTTGTCAAGGTTGGCGTTGTTCGCTTGCAATGTCTCCAAGACGCCCGGGGTTGTTGCGGCCCAGATGGCATTGCTCCGCTCCTGGACCTTCCTCATTAACTCCTTCCATGACTTGTCCACCTGGCTGAATAGCCGCGCCTCTCTTGGTAGTTGTCTGCAGAGATGAGCAGTATGTAATATGAGACAACACATGGTATGCTATGACGGATGACAGGAATTATGACAGGAATTATGACTAGTGACAGGTCTATTTCTGACAAGGAGCTCAACTTGGCCTCACCTCTGGATATCAGGAGTAGTGAGGATACTCTCAAGATACATCCAGTTTCTCTGACAGGTAATCCACTCGTCCAGAGTGACTGAGAACAGTTCAAGTCTCCTATCCCACTCATCCACCGCGTCCTGGATAGGGCTCACAAAGCGGGATCCCTTGATTGTTGCCACGGTAACTAGACTCTCTTCGAGAGCTATCTGTACATCGTCAACACCTGGAGGGTTGAGCGGGTTTATCATGCCGTGTAGGGATGAATTAGATCGATTCTACAGTTATAACTGTTCATTGTTCATTGTTCACTGCGTACTACATACCGGACAGAACGACCATATCAGGGTGATCTCTGTATGGGACGAGAGTAAACTCAGTCCTCTTCCAGATCTCAATCACTTTCTGTAGCATTCCCTCCAATGTGGCCTCATTGCTAGCTTGTATTGATATCTTGGAAATGTCTGCCCGTTGCTCAAAGTAGGATGATTCCAGAACTTTGGCCACCGTGCAGAGAGGGTCTTGTATAACGTTTATACCTGATCAACGATAGTACTTAAGTTCTCTTTCGTGAAAGCGATTTTCTTCCACGTACTCAAATTTTGACTTAAGTAATTTCTAAATGCATTAGATAACGTTCGTGAAAGAGTGACGAGTTCAACCAATTATTCTAGAACACATTCGACACCGACACTAATGGAAGCATGACTATGATAGAACAATAATTCTTTAGGTAGTTGCTAACCAGTAAGCTGTTCTATAGCAGTGAGATGTCGAGGTTTCAATACTGGATTCCTCAAAGACACGAGAAGTGGAAGTGATTGTTTGAATTCCTCAACTCCAATCTTCAAACAAGGCAGGATGTTGTTCACGGGCAAAGCTGGGATAGGGTCAAGGTATAAGGAAACTTCCAGTGATCAAGTCACAATGTACCTAACAGAAACAGCCTCGTGAAATATAGTGATGAATCAGGACTACACCCAACCTTTCTCAAGGAGCATGACTGTTTGGGTCATGTGTTTGACAATTTTCTGGATCTCGGTCACATCTATCGTATGGAAGGAGGATCCACTCCACTTGTTGATGTTGGTTTTCCACTCGCTGAGACTCTCCCAGAGTAGTTTGCGGAGTCGGATATCCCTCTCACACTCTGACAACTCCAGGTGCAGGAGGGTGCTCGTGTTATCACTCGACCCGAGCCCATCCCTATAACTTGGATGTGAGTATGAAATACGCTGCTTTCTCACCGATTGAATAACACCTCGTCGATCACAGTAAACATCTAGATAGGATATAGGAGTGCACCAAATTTCTCAGATATTCTTACTTTGTCACGGCAGGTTCAGCTCGCCCTAGTGACGACCCAAATCGTCCTTGGTAGTCCATGAACCTATGAGCCATGTCCGAGTATTTATCGTATGTCTTGTGGAACTTGAGGATTGTTTCGATGGCCAGGGGAGCTGTGATGTCATCAGAGAGGACATTTGAGTGACGGACCTGGGGGTTCAATTGTAACTGGTGGACTCATGAGTCATGACTACTGAGATCATTATAAGCTTGATATGATCATTGACTGGATTACTAATATACCTGATCTTTGAGTGTTTTCAGATCATCAAGAAGAACTGATATTTGCTCCTCTAGGTCCTTGCTATACTTCTTGATCAGTTCGTCCTTCGTGGCTTCACTGTACGTCAGAGTTGCCTGGATAGGGATCGGAGTTAGATCATGATATCAATACCCCCAATAAACAATGAGGTGATAGCACGACAGATAAACCACGTGGTTATTGATTATACTACACTACCTATCTATAACTTATAATACACTATTACTATCATATAGAGTACCTTGAGGTGGGAGAAGGAGGGCAGTAGTGTCCTGTACAGAGCTAGCTCCTCGGGTGGGAGAGGAACATCGAACTCATCTGCCACAGCGTACATCTTGGCAATGAGCCCAAACTCTTTCTCCATGGCCGGTAGCTCTACCAGGAGTTTTGTCATGAAGGACAGGTACTTAACAAAGTCGGAAACCTCTTTGCATGGTTTCTCCAATCGATGCGTGGCATCCTGAACATTGTACCGTTACACTACCACGTCATGTACATTGTACAATGTACATACTCCTTTACAAACCATTCTCTAAAGTCACACCCTACTATCATCTGTTACCTTGATGTTGATGAGTAGGTCTTCATTCCGCTTGTAAGCAATGACTGGCAGTCGCTTGTTGACCTCAGACAGTATGTGGAGTGGGTAAGGCAGAGTGGACTCTCTGAATGGCTGGATCTGCAATGTCATGAGACCTTCCCTCACGCTTTCGGGAAGTTTCGTCATTGCCTGAAACATGACGTCTCCTTTACCATAATATGGGCAGTGGATTAGAATGAATTGCAATCTAATGGAGGTACACTTATCACTGATACTACAATGAACTATTCTAGGTGATATCCAGAAAGGAGGTGCACTCACCTCTACTTGTTCGTGATGTTTAGCCAGCACAAACTTGAACTGATCAGTCGACCACTCACTTTCATCCATACTCTCCTTGACTTCCAGCTTGACGCACTCTTCCACCATACCACAGTACAATTTGAACGGCTGCAGGATATCATGAATAATTGATAGGTTAAATTCATTAATCGCAATTATCAGCATCAGTGAAACCATACACAATTTTCACCTTGGCTTTCTCCCATACTGTATCGATATTCTGATTGAGCAGAAGCTGGATATGCTCACACTCTCTTCTAATGACATCGTCCTGCTCAACTGATGTCATGTCGATAAACTGACCCTCCCAGCTGTGAGAGCGATAGATGATAAAACCTCTATAATTTTACTGTGGTCTCACCAATGTTCTATCATAGTTAAGAATCCAATTTATGCTGTATACCTCTCAAAGGGGCAGGGCTCCGATTCCATGACATACTCAAACTTTACTCGTGTACAGAATGAAGTGAGAGAGGAATCATGTAGGATGGAGCCGAAATGAGCCACCAAATCCTTGATGTTGGCAGTAATGTCACTGAACGCAGCTGAGCAAGTCTCCTTGGATGGAGACAGTGAGAGGCCGTATGTGGGGGTGAGAACTAGTGTTATATTGAGGAGGGGAGGTAGCACATCGGGTTTTGGGGGCAGAGCAGTGGGGACAAATCCATCATCAGCGTTATCATCCATGTCATCGATCATGATCCCTTGGAGCATCTTCTCCTTCTTCTCACGCTGTTTCCTCATTTTGGCAATGTGCCTCCTCTCATTGTTCTCCTTGGTAACCTCGTTCGTCTTCTCTTGCCATGCGTGCATTATCACTCCTGACTCTACAGCTAATTCCTGCGTGGAGAATTGATGATCTATTCAGGCCAGTCCTCGCCTACTTCATACACGATCATGCGACAAATTCCCGAGTTTTCCACTTACCAAATGTTCCCTGAGCAGTGTGATGGCTCTACCACATAGTCTTCTGAGAAGTGACAGTAACAAGCAATCAATGAGCCTTAGGAATCGTGACAGCTGTTCAATCACTCTTTTCCACTGCTGCATGTCAGTATACGTTGGCAGGTTTACATCTAGGAATACACGTGGTGTGTTGTTATCAATTAGTGAGTAAAGCTGTTGCACAGTTTCACTACTGTAGCACAACTGGTACCTCTTGACTCCTTCTTGTGAGCATGTTTCTTGTTCTCAAGCATCACTATATCAGCGTAGTAATCCTTCTTCCCAAATATCTTCTCCAGCGTCGCATGCCTCTCCTCTAACTCCCGCTTTTCGGCCAGTGCACGCTCACTTTCCTTGATAGTTTCTGTATACTGTCCCTCCATTCCGGCTTCCTCTCCAAAAGCCTGAGGAAATAGAGAGAAACGAATAAGTTGGTAAGTTGTAATACAAAGGATTCGGATGGATTCAATTCGAATGAGTTAAACTCACGTAGCAAACAGATGATGCCAAATCTAGAACACTGGATCTCAATTTCAACAAGTCATCCTTAGCCGTCTGAATGGTATCTTTTTGGTACTGGATGTACTCTTCAAGGGTGAAGGTCTTAGTGATGTCGATTGCAATGAGCTGAATTCCATCTCTGTTATAGTATTTTCCCTGTGAATATTAGTAACTCATACAAGAGATTGAGTCAATACCCACACAGATTGCCAACAAACCGATGATAGAAATTGAACATGAAATGAATTCTCTATGCACAACTGACCTTTATACCGATATGAACAGAGTTAGTGGATGAACTTGCTGCCTTCTCACAGTACTCCTGTACTTTGAACAGAACACTCCGCATCCTATCATCCATTGAGAAAAGAGCTCTATGAAGACAGAGACCACGCTCTTCCAACCTCCTTGAGGAACAGCCACGCATCCAGTGTTGGAATGACTTCCACAGCCTTGAATAAATAGAGATTTTAGAGAAATTGGAAACTGTGACACCTATGAGACTGCTTACTTGAATTGAGATAGAAGAGATACTACCTCACTTGTCGAAATGTTCTCATCTTGATAACTTTCAAGAAGATAGCTCTTTCTCTGACCCATGCATCTACTTGGGTTATTGTTGGTTCATCTCCATTGGGTGGCGTCTGAGAACAGTGAAATGGGATTTACCATCATTTTATGCTACATTCACTATTCAGCCCTGATAGGTCTTAGGTAAGCAGTAATCAATTCCCTAAGAAAAATGTTATAAATTACCATCATCACATTCTCGGCATTGATGGTGTAGAATGTGGTGTTTGCTGGAATGTTCTTGTACTGGACGATTTTCAAATCATAGGGATTGTAGAACACAGTGTTTTCCCTACATATTCCATACACAAACTCTGATTCAGATATGTCTGCTAGATCTGGAATCACATCTTGCTTCAACAGTGATTGAAGCAAGATGTCATCATTCCTAAAAATAGAATAGGTATGAAAAAAATTCTTCAACAACTTACATAGCTGAACAACAGACTTTAGGTAATACCATAGTCCATACCTACGTACCTGATTCCATATTTAGCTGCAGGGATGCTCATTGCAGATAACCTCTGGGCATGTTGATGATTCAACTCCCCTATCAAAGCTTCACCTTTACGGTATTTCATGAGTTTGATAAAGTGCATCACATCATCAGGGAGAGAGGCAGCCAGATCAACATCAACAGATATGTCGGCTGAAGAAAAGTTAGAGATGAGTAAGTTCAAACTGAGGAGCAGCAGACAATCAGCATCATAGCCTTCAACCACAATGATAGGTACTTCTTGATGGAATCGCAGGAAGAACTTTGTTCTTATTATCAATCTCTGGAACAGAATCAAGCTGCAACTTTGTAGCCTGGAACACAGCATTTTTTCTGGTAAGGGTTGGAAGAATAGCTCCATCAGATTTTCTAGGGGACTTCTGCTTCTTTATCAATAGTGCCTGTTGAAAGTAGTCTAAATATGATTGTATAATAAACACTAATCAGCTAAAAACCCTCTCGGATGAATTGAGTCAAACCTGCTGTGGGATTGGATGCCCAACATTTTCACGGATTCTTTGAGGGAGCTGTTTAAATTTCTGAACTCTTATTTCAACAGGATCTAATGGAACATTTTGGTTCCTCCTTTTTTGTCTCCTTGCCTGGGAATTCTAGAATATGGCATTATTATTCATTTTAAAGCACACTGAGGTTTTTAATTCCATTTGGTTAGAAAATTATAAATAAAAGTCTCAAAAGAATTATTCTCTCGATCTAAAAAGAATCTTTCTCAAAAGAATCGTTCTTTAGATGTCTCAAAAGAATCTTTCTTTTTTGAAAGATATATTTTTCCTGAAGTATATAGATAAAAGCTNCCTATATTCGAGGTGAGTTCTTGCGACGAAATGGCACCGCCAGCGACGGGCGAGGAACTAAGTTCCTATCACATTATTTCTTTATTTCAGGAGAGGTACAATGTGGCTGCGAAACCCAAACAATTTCAATTGTTTTTGACTATAATTGACCTGTATCAAATTCTGTGCATCAAAGGCATCAAATGGGGGTTCAGACTCTAATATAGGTGGTGCACTGGCAATGACACTTCTGAATGGTTGGTGATATTCAGAGTTCGAGGGAACCACACCATAACTTTCTCCATAGTTAGAATAACCTTCACCATCATTGTGTGCATCCATTTCATATCTGATATATGTTCCTATCCATGCTTTGAAAGAGGTGGATTACAATTAACAGAATAAATACCTGGAGGATCAAATCCTGCCATTGAATTGGTAATATACCTAGTATCTATCATGCACATTTGGATCCTACTGCCCAAAGTTTACCTTGAAGGATTTTGTTGAAGTTCAAGTTCAGACTTAGGCAGCCAGGGGAAACTTTAGATGTAGGCAATACTGTAATAAAATTTTTGCAATTATATCCAATTCAATTATCTAGTAACTCAATTAACCAGTATAGAATTAGCCAATATAGAATGAGTTGTTGAAAAGCTATGCTGTTATCTCAGCAATCATTGCTTGAATGCTTGATGATCCATGATAAAAAGTGGTTATCAGGTTATCTCAATGGCTACTGGCCATAGAAACAGAACAAGGGTTACACCCCAGCACAGCAAGGGTAGGGGGTAGTACTACATGACAACAATGACCTAGAATCAAGATTCTGCCTGATCGAATTCATACCATGATATGATATTTTATTATCATTCGGCCAGTGCGAGCGAGGGAGGGAGCTAGAGTTATCCTCCAATGCGTAAGCAGTAAGTACCTAACCTAGCATCAGGGTAACCTGCCACGGCGCACATGGTTTCCACAATTGGCATTATTTGGAGGGGAACAGAGTAAGCATAGAAATTCCAGAACAAGTAATCACGACAGGGATTTTCATCATAGCACATACCATTTACAGGTTGAAATTGTATGGCCATTTATATCATTGCAGACATGCAAGCATATAAATATTGATAACTAAAAGGCAATATTAAAAACGTGGCATGCATGTCAAATTTAAAGTTCTTTCATATTTCAAACTGGGATAAATATGAAATTATGCAATCAACAAATATACTACACAAACTGAAAATATACATCCAATACTGATAAATAATGATAAGGCAAACACCCTAAAATATGCACAATGTGATGGAATATTCCTGAATATTCGCTTGTTTCTTGCCTAGTTTGAGAATAATTTTGCAATTTTTCCTGTTAAAATGACCTACATAAAGCTACATACCATCTGAAAGCTCTAATTTAGCAAAAGAGATCGCAATATAGCCATTTAAATTGGATCAACATCCTGTGTGCACAGTGAAAAGTTATGGCTGTCTTGGTGACTTGGTGGAATATTAATAACGCCCCGCCCGCGCGCACATCCGAAATCGTTTCCCGACTTCCCGTGTCCCCGTGCCCGCGCTGCGTGACCCGAGTAAAGTAATTATGGGCGCGCGCCGCAACGTGTGCACACGTATTCCACGGCACGGTCAGTTCACGGAATTGGAATTGCAATCTCTTCGCTGAAAAATTTTGTGAGTGGTGAGGCGGCGCGGCGCGCAAATGGCAAACTTATTCTCAGCACCTTATATCAATATTCAATATATAAGTGATACTGGTTTGATCTTGATTTGCGATCGCCAAACAACTGATAATGTTTCGGAATTGGATCCTCATCCAGGCCAGGCACAGCAGCAGCATGGCACTGCACGAGGATTTTCCAACGTAGGTCCCAGATTAAGATAGCAAGTATGCTCACACAGACTTAGGCAGGGCTGCGATCATACTCAATCTCATACTGGCCGATCGATGCCAGACCGCTGATGCAAGCTCTGCGAAGCACAAAACGAAATTTTCGCGACAATATGCAGGGTCTATCATCGAACGACAACTATGAACTAGAGGCCTAATCAGACTAAGCTAAAGCAGTAGACAGTCGCGTCGCCAAACAATCTGGCTCTCAGCTCAGACCTCAGCTACTACTACTATAGACTATGAAGAAGGAGCGTATAAAGAGCGCATATAAGTCTAGCGTGTACAAAGGATGATAAGAATTTAGTCTACAAGTACATCATACATGAATCAATTGAAATCAAATCTGAAAGTTGAATTTATCTTAAAAATTGAATTATAACACCTTTGCATTGCGCCATTGCGTGTTGAAATGTGTCAATGCAATGACGTCAATGTGTAGATTAAGAATAAGATACTACCGGTATGTATATGTGATGGCTGATCGTGACAAAATGGAATAAAAACGTCGCATACATCTGGCAATGGCATCCCCCATCACATTCACATCATATGATTACAAGAGGAGCGGAGAATCTATACAAGCTTTCCCGACTGATACACCACCTTCATTTTCAGTGGAACTTTTGGTTCTGACGAGTGTCCCAACGACTTTGTTGAGAGTCACGTTGCCTCCTGCTTCGGTCCCAAATATCGAGTACAGTCCTAGCTGAAATATGATTATGATGAGTATTGGGAGCATGTGCAATTGTACGTATCCCATTGTCCAATCGTTTGCAAATGGTTGATGATTTTTCTCGAGAAAGATTGCTGTGATAGGGTCTTAATGAAATTATAGCTTCAATGTGAAACATGACCGTGCGGAGCAATCTTCTAGCGATGGCATGCTAGAGTATGGGCAGGTGTGCTAAAATCACTAAGAGTGGTGTGAAGAGTATCTACCTCTGAGACGGTATCCAATTCCTCGGACAGAATCCCGGCTCTGATGAACTTGTTCCGGAAAATGGGCGGTGTGAATCGGCGCATGAGGATGTACTGCGATCTGGCCGGGTTGCCGGAGAGTGACATCAACTTCTCCCTCATCTCCTCATCCCAGATGTTGTTATCCCCTCCCTCTCTTTGCGGCTTTAGCACATACTGCCCAGGGTTGTTTATACCTGCATTGGGACATTGTTATTTCATATCAAGAACGTTTGGGTGTTTGACATTAGGACATGCAACTTTTAAAAATACTCTTAACAATGTAAAATTCCATCAACTACCAAGTTGGGCATTCCGATCCCCCTCCTCGTTGAGGTCTAAAGGTAGTGTCTCAGTGAACAGGCTCATGATAGTCTCTGTCAAGTCAGGAGAGTCAGTGTATCGTGACAGCACCTCTCGTTGTGATAGCAACATTTGAAACAACTTCATGTTTACAATCTGGTGTCTGATGCTAGGAATCTGTAATGAGATGAGTTCATGTTATAGCATTGAAAAGGGTATTCGTATATTTCCTTCTCTGCATGATTCATATCACTCACACTCTAGCATACACACATCATACACCCTGCTGTACAGTGTCCTGATCCCGGTTAATTTTCCAATAATGAAAACTTGTCCAGAAATCCAGCATGATCAGTGAGTGTGTTCTGGGGTATTCCAGATATGGAGATTTTCTCACCACAATGGCTGCACTGTGCTCCATCTCCCGTCGTGTCCTCCAACAATCATCACTAACAAACATGGCCGGATCGTATAGAGTTCTGAGATAGAACACAGCAACCTCGGTCTCCCCTACGTAAAACTTTCCCCCCTCTCTGACATGGCCATGTTCCACTATGTGTGTGAATGTGTACCTCACTGCTGGAACACGGAGACGAGAGAGACCATTCAGGATAGCCTGCCAATTATAGTGGTGTCATGACAATTAACAATGGTGGTGTCATGTCAGTTAACAATGGTGGTGTCATGACAATTTACAATGGTGGTGTCATGCAAGGGGCGGCACTGACATCGTCACAGTATTACATGACCATGGTTAGGATAAGAGTGTTGATGATCATGACAACGTTGAGAGTTTGGAGCCAAGGTACCTGCATATCGAAGTAGTTAGGTTCAAGTGCAATGTCGTGAACTAAAACAACAGAGGGCTCCCCGCCAGGGTGACCTGCCCTGTACATCTCATAACCATGCTGAATTGCTTTGGCAAAACCTGTGTAAGTCATGAGTTCGGGAAGGCAGTGTGTTTTTGAGCGATAAATTCAAGCAGAATCTTCATAGCAACGCACGAGGAAAATGGAAATGTAAAGTTGAAGGGTAAATGAAGTAGGTAAATTCATGACAATGAAGGAGTTTCATAACACACTGGGAGTATTATGTACCTTGCACTGTGTTGCAAGGAGCTTCAATTTGATGATCTCTGAAAGCTCGCTGTATGCTGGGAAGCGACTGATGGTAATGAAACGCATTCTCGGTAAAGTGACCCATGCCAGACGCGATCAGATTGAACTCGACCTGTGGAAAAGAGACATGTGAAAAAGAGAGTTGAGGAGAACGGGAGATAATGTCAACATTATAATGCGATACTGCGATAGTGGAATACTGAATTCACATGAAAACGAAATTACCAATTTGAATTCTCCGTTTAAGAATGCGTCCTCATCTGCAGGATTATCAGTCTGATACATGAAGTCGTGGCGATGTAGACCAATCGCAGGCTTATCCATGTATGATTCCGGCATTGAACTGTAGATGTCGAAGAGACCTAGAAACAAGTTCATTGCAACTACATGTCACATGACGACTAAAATATGCCTCAGACTAGAAGAACACATACACAAGTTTTACAGGCGTTTCGGAACGGACAACGTGAAGTGACATAAAAATTGTTACCTTTAGCTAAAGGGTCATGGTCAACAATTGGGCTCAGATGTCTAATAACAAACTCCTTATCCCGAGACATCTGATCCAAAATGTGATTGAGGGATGTCTGGAGATGAACTGTGGATTGGAAATCCTCATTCTTGAACATTGTAGGAACTACAGCTATGTTCACTGCAGATGGAACTCCCTGAAAGAACCGAAATTTTTAAACTTATCAACACTACTTACTACAATCAAATCGGAATACAATAGACTCTCGTTTCATTTGTTGAGCTCAGAGGAAAAACAGACTTCCAATCTGTTTAATATGCGACTATTGAATATAACCCCACTCACACAACTTCTGTCTAAAGTTAAGCGTGTCACTTATTCGTTTTAAACTTACTCACTAGAACGCGAAATAAAATCATATTGTTATGCGTGGTACTTCGAAATGCGCAGGACTTACATCAGGTCCTAATCGGAGGATACCGCGTGATGCCAAGTTCAGTTCAATGAACTGAACGTCTTCTTGCGTGGTAGCATCGAGTTGATGTTTCAGTATTTGACGCACCTTCTGTACAAAATCAACCATGCTACGATTTTTTGTAATTATCTAATATCATAAATAAATAAATATTAAATAGAACACACAAACGTCACACATAAATGTAATGAAGTATTCTAGAGTCTTCTCAGTCGTCGTCTGCTCTTTTTCTCCAGGGAAGAGAGAGGTGAGGGCGTGGCATCAGCATATGGCAGGCTCCTTCCCTTGGTCAAGGGAGCTGCAGGGACAGGGGTCCTGAATATGAACTTGGGAGACACAGATTCGCCCTGTGGTACAGCGTTCACATCAGTGAGGGGTCCTAGACTTAGTCTATCGGGCGATGGACTCGATTGTAGGTTCTCCTGGTCTTCCCTTCTAGCTTTGAGGAAGGATAGGATTCTCAGTGTCATGGTCGTGTTTCTCAAGGAGCGGAGTTTAGAGCAGGTACTGGTAAACTGGATCAAGTCAGGTGTTGATAGGCAGGTGAGAATGAGAGATAGGAGCTCCAGAGGAAGCTCAAAGAGAGAGATGGAGGAGGTGTCAAGTGATCTCTCTGGTATGGATGTGGAGAGATTATGTGTCCTCAGATTAGGAGAAAGTCGAGTCATGATTCGTATAAGAGATTGAAATGTGGGAAGTGTTGAGAAAAACTGAGGATGGAACAGGGATATACTATTTTTATACAATGTCCCGATTTGCATGCAGTGGTGTCAGCGGGTAGGTCCCATGGGGTCGAGTAACAGGGCCAGTCTGTGTAAGACAATGTTTGACACCACTATACCCGTGTGATTAATGTGTGGCCGTGTGAATTGAGAAGTGTGTCACGTGACCCAACGTGTCTCACCAACATGCATTGCATGTTGGTGCAGCTGCGTCACCTGACCCACAGTGGGAAAATTCCAAAAGACCTAACCCTGTGTAATGGTAACAATGGAACTAATGTCTGCACACAATATCAGTCAGATTGCATATTTTGCAAGAACTATCCAATATGAGACACATATACAATTTTTGAAAAACAATACGAGGACCATTCAGTGCGTCTGATAATAGGTGTTTATCCTATTTCATTGTATGCGGAAAAGAAGTTTTAAACTTCTCAACACTACTTATTACAATCAAATTTGAGACAGCTGATGAGCCTATAAGGCGAAACATGTCCTGTTAACCTGTGTACTTACTGCCTCACCGAACAAAGCTCTCTGTTCATGAATATATGCAGAAAATACAATCTTTTATCAGCCTTATTTACTTGACAGTGCCCTAAAGCGAGGGGAGAAGTTAAAACAACACGCATTGGATAGATAATACTTCAATACATCTATTACTCACTAGATACTAAAATATTGATATAATTAACATTCACTAATGAAAATAATCACTATACATGGATACATGGTAGTTATCAACATGGAGCGAATTCGAGGTAGATAATTCAGATTAAAGAAGTCATACAATCAAGATCCATGTTTTAAGTAAATGTGCTTGAAAGTTGCCTTCTAAGCAAAGACATCTGCATGTGTGTCTCGATTTGAATAAAAGAATGAACAACAGCAACGCAAAAACAACAAAAACTAAAGTACATCCGCAAGAACTGAATGCGAGAGTATGCGCGCGGCACAAGACATACAGCCAGAGTACGAACGTGCGTGCAAACGAAGTATGTTTTGAGATCCTTGTATCAGATAAAAAGACAAAAAACTAGCAATAGAGACACGATTTAGTTGTCGTCATCACATTATTCTGCAAGAAAGCGTCAATAATTATTATTGGAGCCAGAAACTACAGTCGATTGAGAATGAGATCAGTGAAAGACAGGTATAAAGGTGCACAAATTATCATACCAAAATCAGAATTCACATAAATAACAATTCAAATTCGTCACGAAAAGATGGAATTGGAAACTTTTCTGAATTGTTCAATGTTCGAATACTCAAAATCAAAAGCTGGATTACCATCAATCATTTCTTTTGCTTAGTTTAAAACCTCTCAAATCAAAAGCAACAGTTATCACTGTTCATAGACTAATTGAACTAAAGTACAAACAAAGAGAAAATAAATTTGCAAGTCTCGAGCAGTAATACCATCAAAACATAGTGACGATGACTCTGGTAAATTGAATCTACACTGAATTCGCTCCATACTATGATGTAACAAATAGATTCGGTTTCACATAAATGGATTTTGTTAATTTGTTCGTCAGCAGTGCAGAGTTGATATCCGGATGTCTAAGAAGCTTGACGACGGGCTGCGGCATTGGAATTAGGCCTGATTTCAGTGGTACAAGCCTGTACTGCAAATATTCCTTATCGTTGGGGAGAATTTTACACTTCAAGTGCTTGTGTCCGGCAAACATGAACTGTTCTCCAGGATCTGCTACAATATCGATTTCCTGGACATAATTACTCACGTTTACAATGCAAAGCTGCACGCAAAATGGACTGAATAGGGACCCGAATGAGGGCAGCACATTGGTCAAGTACACGGGAATTGAGTTCACTGTTACGGTTGGTAATGCAGTGACAGTGTGTGTGTCACTTTGCACAGCCTCATGACGTTTCCATACCACTGTCACGCTACCGATATTGGTATCGGCGCTTGATCTCTTAGGTTGGATCGCGATGCAATCAGTTACAATGCTATTCTTACTCAACAAGAACGTCTCGTCCCTGATTGCCTCGTCATATATGAATTCCTCGTTTATGTCATAGTTGAGACCCATTATCTGCACGGATGTCTCGTGCGCAGCAGTTAGTTCTGTGTGGATAAGACATCTGTCGCAGGTGAGAAGAGTTTCGATTGGGTCACAACGCGATGACAGCAGTGAGGTCTTGGTCACAAACGGCTGGACACTGCTCAGTGCTAAATCTTGCCGGAGTTCACACAGGAGAGACTTGCTAGCCAGGGCAATGGAGTAGGAGAGTATGTACGATAGTTCGAATTTCATCTCGCTATTGCACCGGATTATGAAGGAGCTATCTGATGTTGACTGTGGATCAAGACAGTCCAATCGAAACTCTAATCGTGTGGTGAAACTCGATTCATTTGGTTTTGAAATTTCTGCTTCCCTATTCGGAGATTTCACCATAACACCGAACATAACATTTGAAATGCGGGTCTCCTCACTGTTTAGCAGGTTGACCGCCACTCTCTGATACTCTCCAACGAGAACTGGGGACAGAAGAGCCAGGGTCGGTCTCGCGCGTGCCTCGCGAGGCACGATCTTGCACGCGGCCACAGGGTAAATGTCACCAAACTGCAGGATTATGGTGTTCAGACCGGTTATGTACAGTTTTACTGAGCCAATTTTGAGAAGAGAACCAGCATCCTCGCTGTATGGGTCCATACTGAAACTCTGAATGTGGATTTTAGAAGGTGGTAGTTCCACATCACCGTCATGTATAGCAAGGGAATCGTACCTCCTGTTCTCGAAACACACTTCTATCTTGTTGAACTTGAAAGGAAGAACCGCTGTACTGACGAGTTTCAATTGGAACGTGATCTTCTCATCCACTTGGAAAGCACTGGTCACAAAGGATGCTGTGCATGTCAGGAATGACGAGAGTTTGGTCATTTCAACTGTGTAATCCTGGCCGTTGGACAGCCTCTTCAACCAGGTCTGCCCTGTTACATCATCCCCCACAAGCATAACCGGGACTTTACCCTCAGAAATGAGGAATACGTTGCTCTGGAGGGTTGTTTTAGCAACTTCTTCCGTTAACATATTCCTACCTATCAGCTCACAACACACAGAGAGGTAATCCTGCACGTTAGCAACCAAGAAGGAACAATTCAAACAAAGATCAAGGACAGCAGTCAGCAGACACCACCACTTCTCCCGCCGATACTCTCCCAGAACACACATCGCAATGGAGAATGCCTTTTCATAATCCCCAGCCAAGAAATACTCATTTCCCATTTCCAACATCAGGTACCGTTTCATCCGTGTCGGTTTATACTGTTTGAACTGTCCGACAGCTTTGTTGAGCAGAGGAATAATTATCCGAGAATAGTCGACGTCTAACTCGGCAACTTGCATGGAATATATGCAGTCATCAGGAGCGATGTTTCCATTGGTCATACTTCCTGTGTCATGATCGCCCTCCCAAGGGAACTGACCGTAGTATTTGGTTGGAGGGAGCGGAAAAGCTTCCTTCCCACCACTAACCAGTTCCCTCACTTGATCAGAGAATGAACTTGTCAGCTTTCTCCTCTCCATAATGTAATGAGCAGCCTGCAGATAGTAGAATCCTGGGTGTTTTGTCTGTAACGCGGTCAACCCTGCAGACATAGCATCGTTAAACAGATCACCAAAAAACTGGAATTGGTGACTCAACCACTGCTTGTGCTGAAACTCAAGTCCTGAAGGTTCTGTGAACTCTTTAAAATGCTTCACGTGTCTGTCAAATTGAGCGATGGCATCAAGTGGAGCTCCAGTCCTAAAACTCAGCTGGCAGATCTTGAAGTTGATGAAACCGCACAGTATCTTGATTTCATGTCTGTTTACCCCTTTGGTGTCCAGAATTTGAGTGTAGGTCATATTGTAGTGCTTCAGTGCAGTTGAAACGTCTTTCCTTATTTCATGAAAGAAGCTGACTTTTATTAGATGACGAGCTTGAATCAACTGATAGTTAGGTCGGTTCAATGTGTCCTTGTTGTTCTTGATCCGTTTTGTCTCGTTTAGGTAGTAGAGCACTGCTTGGTCCGTGAAGGCATTTTGTAGCCTCATCACATATCCGACAAGATGGTCCGCGTGTAGGACAGGTAACACAAACAGCGAGTTACTGGCTAACTCACAAGCACTTGACAGACTGGTGGCTCGCTCAACAGCAAGACTGTCGTCTGCCACTGGCAATGAGTTTTTCTGTATCAGTACAACAGCTAGTTTAGTAGCTCTGTTTCCCAAACCAGATCGAAGGTAGTTGAGCTGGAGCCCGCAGTCAAGTTGCTTCTCTGCCCACCGCGAATCTGTCCAATCGAGCTCATAGAACAAGACCACGGCAGCTGGCACAAGGTTCAAGTGCTTGTTGAACCATCCCCGCTGCAGAATGCCCCCAGGAGCTGATTTGTTCGTCTCCTCACTCCGCTTTGGGAAAACGTTGTAATCCTTCACTAACATGTACCGGCCAGGACCATTGTCTGAGTGCATACTTGACGAGAAGGCGTCCCATATTGAGGAATGTAGAGGGTTCTTAAGGTCTAGGCCAGCAAGTCCAACATTGGGATAGACAGGAGTTTGTAGCTCTTCTGGGAGACCAATGTCCACTTTCATGTCATTCTCCTGCTGAATTGATAAGCCATTAGTGGCGGAATGCAAGAGGATCAAATGCTGAAAGTGACTACAAAGTTACAAAAACAGGCAGTCTGGAGTACTATCTTCTTCAGACTACACTGAAACACCAATTTTGTAGCTGATAACAGTGACAATGAAGAGCAAACATCAAGCAAATATCAAATATTTTCAAGATAATTAGGTAATGCTAAAATAAAAATGAAATATATCTGTGATGATGGATTTCAGGCATTTCCTTCTAATTATTTCCAGATATCTCCAGAAGGAATATGGAATAGATGGGCAACGCTGGTTCCTTTCTCAAACATCATTCATCATCTGAGAAATAGTGATAACCCAAAGCACTGAGTTTCTGAATTTGGATATCATGATAAAAAGAGGGTTGCAGCCAACTTGTCAAGATTCATCGTGCCATCATTCACATTTCACCGCACTGTTCAATAAGTACAGGGAACTTAGGCTTGTTAGTAGCTGTTGTTGGTATATTCTCAACCTTTCTTAACACCAGCATGCCGTCAACAACTTTACCAAAAGCAACATGCTTATTGTTCAAGAAATCAGCAGGCTGGCATGTGATGAAAAATTGACAACCATTGGTGTTTTTGCCACTGTTAGCCATTGAGAGAATCCCTGGGCTATCATGCTTGATATTAAAATTTTCATCATCAAAGTGCTTCCCATAAATACTCAAACTTCCAGTGCCATCATTGTGAAGAAAATCGCCACCTTGCACCATGAAGTCTTTTATTACCCTATGAAACTGACACCCTTTAAATCCTGTTGGAACTCCATCTCTCCTAAACTCCCCTGTACAAAGTTGTCTGAAATTCTCAGCTGTCAATGGAACAATGTTTTTGAACAGTTCTATTTTGATTCTGCCTGCTGCATGGCCACCAATACTGATATCAAAGAAAACTACAGGATTATCTGACATGATTGACCTCTCAAATTGTATCAAGAAAGCATTTACCTGAGAAATAGGGCTTAAGCAGATTTGAAATAACTTTAAATATTCGATCACACTAAATTTCATTTTTCGTCACATATTTCAAGTTGAGAACTACACAAAAATGTTTTATGGTGATTTGGGCTCAATCCATCAACAATTGAATGGACCAAGTACCAAAATTCCAATTCATCTGAAACTAGTTACCAAACCAAGACCTCCATTTGACAATGTAGTATATAAGCAAAAATACACCAAAAGAAAATAGAATAAGATAAAGAGTAAACCTCTTATTACTCTTAGCGGCCATAACCTGCAATCTTTTCATTGTACTTCCTAACAACCCTTCACCAAAGTCGAAGTCATTGTCCATCCCATTTAGATACCTGTTCTGATCTTTCACCTCATTTCCAATATCTATTGTCAGTGATTTCAAGGCAGCAACTTTGCCCTGTAGGTTGTCAAGTAGTTGGTCATTTTCCTGCTCGATAATCTCTGAATTCCTTATGTCATTCATGTCATAATGACTTCCATTGGTCCTCCTCATTGACATTGGACTTTCTAACAAGGGATTAGTTAATATAAGCAAGAACAAGGCTCATACTATTTCTATCCATTAAAAAAGAAATGAAACAATGATTCATATCAGCCTTTCATGAACTTTAATTAAGACTTTGTGAAAACCAATAGCTCTATAGACAACTCTATTACCTATGACATTTACCTTATCATCAATTTGATTCATCAAATTGTGTAGATACCCATAGAAGGTAATCACAAGAAAACAAAAGGTCTTCAGTTCACTTCCATACCTACTACTGAGTTTCTAGAAACAAAGTTCCAATGCTAAAGAATCCAATAACAGCAATAATGTCCATTCAGTAATGTCTATAATATATTCTTTGTAATTTGTCCATTTTAGTTTGTCCATCTCAAAGTTTTTGCCCTTGGAGAATGATTTTTGTGAAATCCAATTTTATTTGAATTTTGCCTGTTGCAGGATGGTGTGCATTCTCATGTAGGTCCTGGAGATAAAGTTTTAGCTTAAACAAGTTTTGATTTTGTAACTGTCACTTGATTAGTGGGTTGTGTAAGGTTCTATTTATGATCAATGTGTCATATCTCTTGAGTTTCATTCACCTGTGCTCATCATGACATCATTGAGTAATCTCAAAGATTTTAATCTAATAACATCATTAAATGAATAAATCAACAATAAAATTTTGCCTTCAGGCAACTTTATTCTGAAAATTCAATCTTCCTAACTTTTTTCATTGAATTATGCACCCACACAGGGCGCTGCCACAAAGCAGAGAGTCTAACAATTCAGTTCCATTACTGATGGATATGCTAGATAACAAGAACAACTTAACAGATATCAGTTCATTATAATCATTACTGCAATAATGTAGATAGAATTCTGAAAAAATAAAGTAACATCCTCACAACCAACTATTATTAGTGGGTATAAATGTTAATACCCTTTTTTCTTGCTACAATAGGTTTATTGAACAAGAAGCTAGGGCTGCCCTCTATTTCACTATTGATCAAATTAGATGCATTTCAATATTATCTATCAAGTCACTTGAAATTGACTGCTTCTTGAATATGGCTCAAGTCTAGGTTTTAAAAGATTTGACAGTATCAGAGGATTCAAAATGTAACCTGGCCCTAACCCTAACCCTAACCTGTTCCAGGAGCTATTAAGTCTACAGATAATATTGAATATTGAGCCTAGACAACCCATTATCATATCAGCATTTATGATTTTCTAAATAATTAGGCAATCTTAGCAAATTTTTATTCATGTTTGTCGATCGATGATAGACCCTGTCGAGAATTTCGTTTTGCGCGCGCGGCGCATAAACTTATTCTCAGACAGAATAAGTTTATGCTGACGCATCAGCGGCTTGCATCAGCGGTCTAGCATCGCCAGACAAATTCATGTTTGCTATTGCAAATTAGTAGCATTGCTATGGTTGCGATACAATATTCCATTTGAATTATCTTGCCTGGCGATGTTAGGCCCAGCTGACGCGAGCCGCGAAGCGGCAAGCGCCAGAATAATTTGCGGCGCGCGCGCGCGCAATGAAATTCTCGACAGGGGCTACCATCGACAGCCAAGAATTATCTAATCAACTTGATTCTCGAAAGGCATGCTATTGCTACAGCTTTACTTAAGAACAAGGATAAATATACCATACTGTCCACTGTTTCTTGCGCGCGCCGCGCGCAAGAAACAGTGGACACTGGACAGATAACATCCGGCAAAGAATTTTGTAATTGCGCGCGCACAAGGCGAAAGTGAAAACATCATTCTATTAGCTATTTCTAACTCAGATCTGAGATCCCATAGCAAAAGATCGCAGCGACAAATAACATATAAAATTCGGTAATCCAATTCAGTGCAGTATTCGAAAGATCTATCAATACCACCAACAATTTTATCATTATCAACACGAAATTATCGAATAATCAAACATTAACAATAACATAAACAATATGAAAATCGCCCATTAAATGAAGACTTATCTATATCATGCCTGCCTAGCCTCCAATTTGCGCGGCGCCAGGAATATTTATATACTAAACTGACATCAGCATTTATGTGGTGCTATATTTGATCAAATTCAAAATATTTACACAGACAGATTCAATCAAATACTACAAAAATAAAAAAAAGCTAAACTGAACAAACTCACGAAACTCCCATATGGCTATACATCTCTTGAGATATCAATACATGACACCGTTTCATATCACAGTATGAATAGTTTTAAAAACAACTGAAAACAAGTACACTCGTGCAAACCGAACCCCCAGCCCCTATCATAATTAGAAGGAGTGTCTCCCCTCTATGAAAAGACACTCGGAGTCCTAACCCGGGTCTCCCCACCACCCCCAGTCTGATATGCGAGACTGAGTGTCTCCTCCATATCCGATATCGTGCCTGTCCGGTCTCGAGGAGGCGAGGGTTCCGGCTCGCTCCGAGAGCTTGGACCACTGTTCTGCCGGGAGGGGATAGCAGAGGGGCTGGCATCGCGGCGAGTAGAGGAGAGGACCGAGTTTATCATCTCGTCATCTTCCATAGGGGTGGGCAGGAGAACAGGCTGGTGTGCTGATGTGGTCACCCTGATGGGGGGGAGTTATTGGCAGAGCTCCAGCTACTATAGTAAAGTGCAGCACTACAATATACTGTCATAATATATAGTGCCACTATTATAGTGCCACTATTATAGTGTCACTATTATAGTGTCACTATTATAGTGTCACAATATACTGTCACAATATATAGTGTCACTGGTATAGTGTCACAATATAGTGTCATAATCATAGTGTCACAATATAGTGTCGCTATCATAGTGTCACAATATAGTGTCACTATCATAGTGTCACTATTATAGTGTCACAATATAGCGTCATTATTATTCAGTGGTAACTCACCAGGGCTGGGAGGACTGCTCTGCAACTGTTCGTATGAGGGGTTCTTGTTCGGCTGATAACCTGACAAGGTTGTTTCGGTGAGGACACGAGTGGTCATTGGACACTGGTCATAGAGCTGCCCCTAGAGCTGTCGTACTCTCTCACTCTCTAATGTCTATCACACCCTCACACCTACCCGTCTACACAACCCTAGTCGGGGTCTACCACTCTACACACTATAACACACCTCAATACGCAATACCACTGCACACTGAATACCATTGCACACTGAGTACCACTGCACACTGAGTACCACTGCACACTGAGTACCACTGTACACTGAGTACCACTGCACACTGAGTACCACTG
>CAMPET010000029.1:252464-302990 GCA_946803715.1 Beroe ovata | reverse complement strand
GTTGCTACTGGGAGTTACTACTGGGAGTTGCTACTGGGAGTTGCTACTGGGAGTTGCTACTGGGAGCTGCTACTATGATGAGTCTCGTCACGGGAGCACAATGTTTCTTATCAGAGAATAGAATACAACGAAAACAAGTACCATCGTAAAGATTACTATAACAATTATACAGGAATCTGAAGTACTTGAAATATTCTCATTATACATAACCTTGAGGACGTTTTTTATTTTATGTTAGAAGTCGAAGAAGTCTTAGGTTCTGCTGAAAAATAAAACTGACAAATTGCCTAAACCTATTGCTAATTATATTAGCAATCAAAACCATAAAGATTAAAGATACATAACTGATAACACAGCAATTAAGAAAGCCCAAATTAAGACAGCAATAACACAAAATGAGATAAAAATATGTTGAGAAAGCTGTAATGAAAACCATGATAAACCCATTCTATTCCTACAAATAAATCAACAAAATTTACACCTATCATCATGAATGAATCAATATCATTGTTCTTACATATTGGTATAGTATACACAAACAGCACACAAAAATGTTACAAATGATTAACAAGGCGAAATACAATGTTACTTATAAAACTCTAGCTAGGGGTGGACGTGCTCCATCCCCCCATATCTCTGCTGAACCAGGAGGTAATGTGTTAGGGTATCTGAGGTAGTGTAGGAAGTTGAACGAGTGGGATAGGGTTCTCAAGGTGGCAACACACGGGTTTTCCAGCAACTCATCCACACGATGGGCTAGAGTCAGGGCAGCGATACGATGCTTCATGTGCATCTTTGCAAACTTCCTCACACGACTCCGCTCTGAGCAGTGTGACACGACATCCATGACAAGATCACACCATGCCCTGACTGCGGATACCAGGCTCATCCAGACCACCCTGAGCTCGCTGAGAGAGAGATCTGGCCGGGCCAGATCTGTGGCGAGGCTTTGTCTGATCACATCCAGCTTCCCAAATTCCTGGGCAACTTCTGGGTTTGCCCAGAAGTTGTCGGGAATGCGCCACGTTATTCTGGGATTTGCAGCGGCAGTATTTATATCGGCTTGCTCACACGGCGGAGGATTGGTATGGTTTGGTGGTGGTCCGAGGAAACATTGGAGAATGCTTTCAACTTCAGATCTTGTGTTATCGGTGGTGCCATTGGGACACAATAATCGCAACATATGGGTACAAATCCGGGAAATAGTAAAGTGTACTCCTCAATGACGAATAGTCAGTTCTGAGCGGATCATTGGAGTATCTCCATTTACAATCCAGGGTAGAATACCTTTTCACAGATCATCACTCATAATGAGTACCTATATGAATGGAAAAGGTCAGCGAAAACATGGGAAACAAGGAGAAAATGTGCGAATTTGCTGCTGAAATGAGAAGTGGAATCATCTCTAGATAGGTTTAATCAGCACTGAACTTGCTAATTATATCAGCACTGAACTAGCTAATTATATCAGCACTGAACTAACTAATTATATGATCGGTTAAAGGCGATGAAATAACATCTTCTATTTATAGGTTGGTATCTGACATTCTGACATGAGAAAATTCTCACTTACAGCTAAATTGAGTCAAAATGGATCAAATTTCAATATGAGAGATGATTGATAAATTCTCTTCTGACTCTGTTAAGTTGTTATGCTCTGTTATATCTATTACTTTTTACAATCAAATTTGAGCCTGACGATGTCGTTGAACGACGAAATTGATCGCAAATAAAAGACGCATTTTGATTTTGTTAACAGAGTCAAAAGAGAATTAATCGACCATCCCTCATCGTAACTCATGCGACTCTTATTCAGTCGTCCAATCCATGAACTCAATATAATGGAGCTGAGCTGCAAACATTATACCTATAATTATACTGGTATTCTAATTGCTGGCTCTTACCGTAGCTGGTCTGTCCCCTGAACAGATTTGAGCAGTGGTCCAGTGTGAGGAAGAGCAGGAACATGAATATGATGCCGGATATAGCGCTCGATACGTACAGGAGCACACACACGTGGTGACATGGCGACGATGTGTCTGTGTCCTGCAGGATATAGTGACACACTGTGGTTACAGTGGTTAGTGACATTACATTGCTATAGGGTAGCATGGTGCAGTGTTACATGACAAAGTGTAACATGGTATAATGTAACATGGTGTACTGATGTAGTGTAACACGGTATAATAGTGGTACCTTGCAGCCGAACCAGATGTTGATCACATGATGGAGTATGGTCACGAGACTGATCATTATCCCGAGGCTGANTGGGTAGTTATATTTTCCAATTGCATGTCGAAATAAGTACATCGAAACATAAACAATGCAGGCACAAACATAGACGCAAATAACAGTAATTTGTATACACATCGCCGCGCATGGATCAGGGAACAGTAAAAGTGACGTGTATCGGGCAGATTCAATTACGCGTATATCTCGGCTTGTGATATAAATAGCGAATCCGGAATTTCATGAAACGTGTTTTTGTTTGTATATGCAACTTTTGACTAGAATAGAGGAAAAAATCGAAAATGATTCTGGGAGTTTACTCGCCCTTTAAATCCCATAACTTTTATGGTTTATAGTTATCTGATAAAAGGCACGATTAAGCCAAACTCTATCTAAAGTCAATCAGGATTAGTCATGATATGCAACCGACCAATATTACCTCCCGCATATGTTACAATGGTGAGATCTGTCAGGTTTGATGATACTGCACATCTCACATATCCTCAGACCACCATGTCTGTAGTCCCGCTCCCACACCTGTATGTCATTCCGTACTCTGATATAGTCCCGGGTCAGGGCTGCTAGTCTCTGGAAATCCCGCTGAAAAACGACATAATATAGAGAATTTAATGCCACGCTGTGGTACTAAATTGTAGATTGAACATATTGATAATAGTTATTAGGCACATACTAGCATTATAATAGCTATTAATAGATTAACTACGTGTTGAACTATAATAGGAAGGGGATATTAACGAACCAAACCTGATTGTCGGGCTGTATCATGAAGTTTGCAATTTCTGCCGTACTGAGATTGTACTGAAACATTGTTTTACATTTGTTTTTATCCGCAGCCAACAATTTGCAATCCAAACTGTACACGGCACACGCGCAGCCAGGCCAGCTGCTCACGTACTGCATGCTCAGCTAGGCCATTGAGGGCGCGCGAGTCGCGCAATTGCGCGCGCGCAAGATCTCCAATGCAACTTGCCGTTGTTTTCGCGCCTTACAGAAAAGTGGATAATAGGAAGGAACTAACAAGGCGATAATTGACCCGCAAAATTTGTATTTTAGCATTGTACTCCGATTCCATAGGTATCGAAGGTAGGCCATTTCAAGTCAGAGTAAAGGTCACATTAGAATGTTTCATGATGACTGTTGTCAATACAAGGGAAATAGCCAATAGGCTGTTAGATCTTTGTATCATATAAAAAATCATACTAAATTTTTCAAAACAGATAGAACAAAAACAATAAGTTGAGCATATCTGTGAGCATATCTGTGGTACAGGCGAATCGACTCCCCAGACTCTCCTCAGTAGCCAGCAGTCTACTGTTCAAATGTACACTTCCACTACCTCACTTCCATTACAGGAACTTGGTGATATGTTGTCCAGTGTAATTGTAGATGAATACAGCGACACCACTGAAGAGAAAGAATGGTGTTCCCACAGCAAGCACCCATCTGAAGGGCAGGATGTCCAGTAGAGACCCTGCCACTATGACATCCGTTGTAGCTCCCACATTCTTTGCTACATAGAAAACACTCATAGTGATAGACATAGCTTTCTCTGCAGACATTGTAGCGGCAAGTTGTGTTGTGCTGTGGGTGAGGCTGCTGCATCCTAGGTCCCTAGGATCACATTGGAGGAACAGACTGACAGGGATAGGTTGATTGGAGGAGAAATGCTGAAGACTGGACCGAGAAGAAGCATGAGGAGTGCGGTAGGTAGTTATCAAGGAGACAGATATCATTGTGGGTAGAATGTGAATGTTACGATTACCCAGCCTCCCACCAAGTGCGCTGAATAGAGCATACACGATGGAGCTTCCTCCTAGGATTGCACCGCTGAATTCTTCTCTTTTTTGTATACTATACCATAAAAGTAATTCAAGTTGCCTTCTACAAAAGTCATGCAAGCGCCTAACAAAGCATAACAATCCAAATATGCACCACAAAGAAGCGTTGAAAGTAGAATTGATATCCGTCTTTCCTTGTGTTTTTCCTAGTGACTTGTTCAGCATCTTCCGTATCTTCAAATGGACTTTCAGAATTACTCGTTTTGAATATGGCCATCACTATGATGACAATTGCAACAAGGGAACCGTTTATAAGCATGGTATTGTAGGAACCAATTCTATTATCGAGTATAGCACCGAGGTATGACCCCACACTCTGTCCCATAACAGAGGATATTTCACAGCACATGGCAGTTTCCCGTTTGCACGTCCAGTAACTCCAGTACCTATGGGCAGTGAAACAGTGTTCTGATATATTCTCTCGCTTGACCACTGTTATATTGACATGATAAAATTATTGATCTCCAAGTGATCATAGATTACGGGTCCTGCTACTATAATCTTATCATAGCTGGTAAATTGCAATAATTTATCCTTCCATTGGGTGAGATAATGAAACCGATGTTCTGCGTCACTGTAAGTAATTAGAGTGAAAGGTTGAACAAAGACATTAAATAGGTATCAAATTAAAACCTTTTAAATGGGTAATTGAGCACCAAAATAATGAAAAGAAATAAAGACCTTTTCACGATACGAAATTTATCCGCTGCTGCTGCTCTCCTATATTTAAAGCATCGATGGAGTTTTTCAGTGGACTAAAACAATCAGAGACCATGCTCGGTTTCATCCTCTTTCTCATGACTGATCACTTGGTAGAAAACGCCATGCTGATCGATCCGACAAATCTCCGAATACCAATCCACTTCGAGGGTTACATCGAGAAGCGACGTTGTTCAATGGTGGACATATCAAATGTGAAGAGAATATGGTCGACAGCTAGAGATCTCCCCAGGGGAACTGTCAAGTGTCAATTCAACCCGACCATGGCAACGTGCTACGGAAGACGAGGCGGTTCGAAACCAGTGGTAGAGTCGTGCTTCACAGAGAAGTGGTTCTGCAGCATCTCTAAGGACTATGTCTGTGATGGGGAGTCTTATTGTCTGGATGATGAGTGTCACTGTGGCTGGCAGGAAGATGAAACGCAGATATTCTATTGCAGTGATGGTGCTGGATGTGTCAGGATAAACATGGTCTGTGATGGGATATACGATTGTCTGGACCAATCAGATGAGCTGATGTGTGATGGTTTGACTGATTTCAACTGCACTGCTGACACCGATGCTGCACATGCCATGCTGCTCACGCTACCGAAATATGCCATCTGCACCACGAGCGTTGTCGCTATCGCCAGAGAGGTGCATGCATGCGACCGGGCCGCTTGTAACAACTTCGACTATAAAACTGCAAGCTCTCACATGGACTCGTGCAGACAGAACATCAGTTACCACGAGAGCATGATTCATGTACCGAACAGGTCCACCCACCTTTGTGTGAGGCTCTGTGCTGACTATGGCTTGATCACGGAGGAGCAGTGCGCTAGATTTGTAGAAATTGACAGAGGTGTAGGAATGATTGCATTCAAATGTCCTGTGATAAGTGAAGCTATTTACAGACATGAAATACCCCTTGAGTCCGTGTGCGATGGCACTATCGACTGTTCCGACTATTCTGACGAGATAGATTGCATGGGGAGGTTCTACTGTACTACACATGATAACGAATCAGGACCTGTGACTTGGGTAGCTCAGTCTGCAGTGTGTGATGGGATGAAGGATTGTAAAAATGGGTTAGATGAGTGTTCGAATTGTTCCCTGAGTTACATATCTTCAGATCAATTCATCATCAGGAACTACGGCATATTCGCCTGGCTCGTTATATCTTGTGCAGCAAACCTGGTCTTGAACCTACTGAGTGGCGTACAGAAGCTCCTGTCAAAGTGGAGAGATTTACCAAGACATGTCAAAGTAGACAAGATACTGAAACTACAACTGTGCTTCTATGATTCACTTCTCGGGATTTATCTCTTGGCTCTGGTCATTGCTAACTTGAGGTACCATGGCAACTACTGCTTTCATGACTACACATGGAGATCTAGTTGGATGTGCAAGTGTCTAGGAATCTTGTACAATGCATCTTCTCACGGCTCACTCCTTAGTGTATTTCTCATGAGCCTAACTCGGGCTCACAAGTGCTTCTTTACATATTCCACAGGCATGTCAATAAGAGCAATAGTTATTATATCAGCTATCCTGGCTCTTCTCAACATAGCTAATTCTGTGATACCTATCATTCCAACAGATAGTGTCCAAACCATTTTCAGGGTTAAGTTCGCAATGTCACAGTCCAATCCCTTCATCATGGAAGATTTTCACAACATAACACATGTACACAGGCTCCATAGCCAGTATTTTGGAAAGAATTATTCTAATCTTGATCTCTATCAGAAGATAGATGAACTGAGGGAAATAACAAACCAGCCCTCATATTTTGATTTCTATGAGCTCTCCTACTACAGCTGGTCCTCGGTCTGCGTCAATGACATATTCGGGTTCAAGGAGTCTCTCCAGTTCTACAAATTGACGTACATCGCCTGTATCAGCTGTCTCCTCCTCAGTATTACTGTCTTCTATGTGGTCATCCTAAAAGTCTTCGTAAGATCTAGAAAAGTGGTGAATCCGACCAATGATGAAGATGATAAGGAGTTCTATCTTAAGGTGAAAGTTATCCTGATGATAGGAAGTAAACTCCTGCCTTGGCTCACAATAATAGGAGCTATCATCTATTACAACTATACCAGGAAGAATGTTCCAGAACTATGGTACCAAGTCACTGCAATCTGTATCATCCCAGCTAACAGTCTTCTCAACCCTATCTTCGATTCCGGTCTTCTAGAGCATATCCCAAAGTTGGTCGGCAGATGCATAGTCGCGGTAGCAAAACAACGGCAAGCGCCGAGACAGAGAGAAGCCATTGAGCTAAGAGAGCACATTCAAATATCACATTAGGTATCATAAAATTACAGGAAGAGGCATTACCAAAAGAAACAGTAGACGTACAGGTCCGATTCAATAGCATGGTAACTGGTTATCAACTTAAGGACTTTCCCTGACACTTGCAACTGGATTGCCGGCTGCCGGACAACTGCGCACATTTGAGGTCAGCGATTGACAGGGAAGCGTGGGAAAATTTGAGGTCAACCCAATCAGTCATAACCTCCTGATTAGAAACGACAACAGCGCACATTCATAGTTCATGGATTGGACGATTGGATAAAAGTCACATTAGTTACGATGAGAGATAGTTAGTAAATTCTCTTAACTTGATTGTGGTGCAATGTGCGCAGAGGTACCTACTTAATTAGCCCGAAACATTGACAGAGCACCCTGTTAGACCGCGGGAAATAAATTCTTGTGTGCGCAGTTGTCAGCAGGCCGGATTGCCACATGCTATTCGTTCGTGCTACACTGCTAAAATCAAGTTTGGTGACGAATGTTTGTGCATACCTACAGGTAGTTGGTAAGTTGGTATACTGGTGTGCCCCTTGAAATAACAATATACAACTTGTTTTCCAGTGAGTGCAGTAATTATTATTGGTTGGTGGGACATTTGGACCTTTTTCAATAGCACTGTGAGACAACAGTGCGTTTGAATTTTGGGAACCATTCAGCAATATTAGGTACTATAGGTATTGATTATAACTATAGGTACCATAGCATATACCTAGGTATTATGATGTTAATTGCGCTGAACTTTGAACAATTATAAATGCAGATATTCTTTGGAAACTTCCATGTTTCTAGTACAGAGCTGATGTGTTTTATTTGATCCTATCAAGCTCATTTTTTGTGATGTAGGTACCTATCATTTTCTATGGAATGCACCAAGCATTTTCTGACCGAATTTTTGCACAAAATTTGCAAAAAAAAAAGTTAATACACGCGTAATTTGGTCGCTTGTTGGCTATCGTGCATTCAAAAAATCTAATACCTGTTCTGGAACTTTCCTTGGCTTGATCACGATGCAGAGTACATAGGAGAAGAGAAGAAGTGTGTAGAGAACAAGTAACAGAATGGGTATGATAACTGAAATATGTCGGGTTGATTGTTATGCTGACTATTCTTTACCTACTTTGAAAGAGTGAACCTTTTTATTAGGAAATACCACTTCCCAGGTATCATTATTCTATTCTAATAGTCGATATGATAGGTAGATAAACATAACAACACCAAGTCCAGCTTCCACCTACGCCCTGATTTCGGTAGTAGACGTATTTTTAGACTATAACTGCAGAACGACATCGAGTTTTTCAAATGTAAATACATTTAAAAAGTAGGGCGTAGGCAAAATGTCATCAACAAATAAACAGTTCGCACATACACACACAATTCAGACATTGGATATCCACACACAACACACATCCGTCATGTTACAATGTAGGAACCAGAGAAAAATTAAAAATAGCTATACATTTTCCAACATTTTCCATCAATCTTCGCCTTCCACATGAAAAGAGAAAACAGACAGTAAGAACTAGACATATATATATTTCTGAGTGGAATCCCAGAATTTACATAGCAGATACCTATATATTTACAGTAAGGAAATTTCACTTACAGAGCATTGTATATGATATGTTGGTTGGATAATTCACACTCTGTTTTCTACTGGAAAAGAAATCTGAAAAAAAGGTATTTAGTTATCAACGAAAACTAGGCTATCACAATAACGGAAAGTCAAAAACAAAGATTTGAGATCGAAAACTCGAGAATGCATGCAAGAATTTATTTCCATACTCTGATTCTAGTCATTGTCACCTACTCACATTGAGAATAGCCTAATGCAGTCAGAGTGAAGATCATAATGATGAAAATAGAGGAGATCCGACATATCCCGACTTTTGACATTATATCTAGACAGTAGACATGGTAGTAAGTGAGTAGCTTTCGCCTGATTATTAAAGTATGAAGATAATTACCCAAATCACAGTTCGAAACGTGAAATTTTACATCAATTTTACAAAATCATCTCTATTATGATCAAAAAAGAGAGTGAAACTGTAAAATACTCGTCTTATTCTTCATCTCTCAATCTCACCACTTTATAAAAAAATAGGTTACTCAACTACTTATATTAACTATACATACGGAATGATTATTATGAAAATCAATCTGGGTAGGAATAAGAATCAAAGATACTAACGTCTAACATCAGTTTTAATTATAAGAAGTGATATACTGTAATCTAAAAACACATAATTATCCAAACACATAATTATCCAATAGGGGCAAAAAAGGGGCATTTTGGGAGCGAAAAGGGGGCGTCGGTGGAGCAGTCAATGACCAGGCAATGAATTAAACTGTTCAAGTTCAATTGCAAAGGAATGTAGGAAAGTAGGAATACTGAAAGTTTCAACAACTCAAGATCATAGGTGCAATCGATGCTCCAATCATCGTGTGCATTGTTCCTGAAGAGGGAAAAAGAACAGGAAGAGCAACGCAATCAAAGCACTATTATCAGAAATGAGGTCCCAGTTCACTACTTCAGTAGTTGTACGTGTCCATGGCAACGCTTATCACAATTCAAAATCTGCACGTGCAACACTGCTTCACACTCCATTTCGTGACGCACAACCGGACAGACGGACACTGGACAGATTAACAGACACCTCAATCCTTACCAAATAATAATATTGATTGAAATGTTGGGAATCAAAGAGACACATAAGTCATGAATAAACACAATAAAATGTTTACTAACCAAACACCTTCGTCATGAAAATGACGCAATAAGACCGCATTATTAATAATCAGTAAATGAGATTAACAAAGTACAGTAAATGAAGATCAATTTAGTTCAAACCTGAAGTCTGCATATTTTATTGATCGATCCAAGTTTGTGAAAGGGTCCACAAAACAGTGCTACCTACATTGAAAAAGAAACTGTGTAAATATTCTCCATCATCAATTCTGTCAATACTTAGCTACTGTACTTTACCTCCTGGAGAAAGCAGTGTACCAGAGCAATGTATTCTAAAAGTGGACAAAAGTTTTAAGTTCACATCCGAAGTTTGAGCCAGAAAAGTGAATCAGTAAACAATTGAACTAAGAACTTTACGATTTCATTTTTACACCGTACACTTCCAGGAATTTCAAATATTATGAGCTTCTAACGAGAACCACAAAGATTGCTTAATAGTCCTTTCATCCCTTTCGGCTTTTCAGAAGTTTCAACAAGCCAAACACCTTCGTCACTAAATTTATTTCCCTTCAAAATTTTGGTCATCGATGGATCAGGTACCACACCGAAAGGATTCTTTGTCGAATGGTCCTCATACCAGAGAGAAACTTTACTTGTTACCAACCTGAGTGAATTTGTGGGAGATTACTTTTGGAAACTAATTCTGTAGGTATGTAATAAACTGGTGGTACCTAACTTATTAACTAGCATGAGGCGAAGTAAATGATGTTGGCAATAGCTTCAGATGGTTAGAAGTTTAATTTCATCCAAAGAAATAGTTTGATTGATTAACAATTATTCTGAAAGATGATTGTATAAATACATGGATACATGCATGAATTCTGTGGCACAACCTGCCTACCAATTTTTTATTTAATTCCAATCTTACTTCTATTCTCAATGAACTTTCATTGGGATTCTTCAACTTATTAATTACTTCATCTGCTTAGAAGTTTGTTCTAAACATCTTTAACTCCACTCAGTTGTGTGAGTGGGATTATATTCAAGAGTCGTATTGTAGTCTGTAGATCATCTACTAATGATTGAAATTCTGTTTTTCCTCTGATCTTGAAAACAAAATTTCAATCTAAAAGCATGATGTCAGAGTCCAGTCAAAGAATAACATATTTATCACAAAAGCTTCTTACATGATCCAAAACCTGTCTTTTATTTGAACCTTTTTCCTCCTTTGCAACTTAAGTGGTATTTCATCTGTGAATAAACCAAAATATTAGGTCCAAAAACCAACCTAAAAAACTGCCGATGAGTTGTTTGTTGTAAAGGTAAAGATTCATGTGGGGTTCTGTCTGTAATCCAGTACATGGTATTAGCTTTCAACTTGGTTGCTGGTGGCAGAATGCCTCTCAGATGCTCAACACTACCGAATTTACCAATGACTTCATCACCATTCTCATCTTCAACAATCTGACAGTTCATTACCTCACACGAACTATCAACATTTGATGCCATGTATATTCCCCCTTCAATGAATCTGATAATTTCAAGTGCTCCCTTGAAGCTGTCCCACTGCATCTGAAGCATACGTATATACTGACTTACAGCTGAACATATTTTGAATATTCAATTAAGTAGGTGATCGACCAGATATCCCAATCAAAACTCTCAATATAAGGTTTTGCCAATTGCCAAGCCTTATATTTTATGAAAATAAATATTCTTACTGGGTAAGTGATGAGATGACATCCACCAAAGCCCCAATGATGGCAAATATACTTTGAAGAAGATTCATGATAGTGCTCACACCATCCCTGCCCTTCACTTTTTTCAAGACGCTTATTGTTGACCTTCACTTTTCCAGGGTTGTCAGTATGTAGACCTGGCCGTCTTTGGCTTCTCCCTATATCCACTAGCTCCTCATCTATTGTCAGATATCCAACTTTGTTTATTTCATTTTGAGCTCTTCTGAATAAGTGATCATCATCTTTACGATAAATATCAGCAGATAAACATAGTTCAATAAACGGCCAGTACCCCTTTAAATTATTTGGAAGCTTGCAGTCTTCGAAACTTTGGCCCATTATGAAAGGCATCATGTTAATTTTGACACCAGATGGAGGTGGAAAAATTAGTTCACTAGCTTGCTCCAATTCACTATGAACACCTCCATGAACTTCTGTGAAGAATATCTGTGAAATGCTTGGGAGCTTTATGTGCTTCCTCCAACGGTCTTCATTGGTAGCCAGTATACATATTAGTTCTATGAGATGCTGGTGTCCCCTTAAAACTGATAAAGTGCTCCCATCATCATAAACACCACTGAGAAGAACACTGATAAGCACTTCTTTTGATAATTGGCTTGTTTGAGGATCTTGATTGGATGACCCAGACATAGCTTTGCAAAAAGTATTAAGCCATGACAGTAATTCAATCATGTGTCTTTCCGTGTCTCAACTTCGATTAAATTTGGAAGTATTGGGTAGGGGAAGGAAAACTTTGGCAAACAATGGCAAACACTTTTGCTATAGTTTGCCCTAATTTCTACAACGTTTTTGACAGAAATAGGGCACTTCCAATGCCTCAATTAGGACATTGTGGTCATTTAAAACACTCATCAATACAAGATTCTTTCCAAACACAAATTTCAGCACTCAAAGTTAAATTTATATGGAGTATTCCTCGACCTTAATCAAATGAACTGGATATCAATAGTTGACTTGATCAGGCCTGCATTGATTGGAAAAATCAATGTAGGTCAATTATTTTTGTATCAAAATCTGCCAAAATATATTTTGCCACTTTCGCTAATTTGGCGACATTGGTGGCCCCCATGTCACCGAAACAACCAAGATCATCCAATGATGCAATATTTTGTCCCTCCCAATCATAAGCATCAATCAAAATAAGCATCAATAAGCCCTTATTTGTAAAATAGGACAACACCCAAGTGGCCATATCTGCCATAACATCAACTTCAAAAAATTTCGAATCATGCTAAGTCAGAGAAATTGCTTGAAAATTTGACAGTATCTTGACAGTTAGTGAGTGAAATTATTACTAGAAAACCTGTCAAATGGACGTGATACTCTATCATTGAGCCATATCGGATACAACAACACAATGATAATGTTAATCGAAAACAGCACAGAGATGCATATTCCTATCAATTGAGGTCAGAGTGATTGGAGGTTTAGTTGCACCCACACTATTGAAACGCCAATTTTATGAAGAAGCACTTAGCCGATTGGCACCGTGACAAGATACTTGCCCTGTTGTTCAAATTTGTGTTGACAAAGCGACACATTTACCCATGAGTCAAAAAATAGTCGCAGTGCAGATGCAACAACTCAAGATTACATTCTAGAGAATCGTTGCTCCAATCAGCATATGCATTGTTCCTTAAAAGTGAAAAAGAACACAAAGAGTTGCGTGATCAATGCAACACCAAAAATGAGCTCCCAGTTCATTATCTCAGTAGCAGCACAATACAACCCTGCGCACGCCAATGGACTCGCGCGTCAGGAGGCCGCGGCCTCAGTTTCACCGGCATCCACTAATTTCGATGTCACGCTTCACCTGAATGACCAAAACCGTTGTTGCCGGTACCAATCTGAAGCTGAATAATTCAGCAATAATATGATACCTACAACATGGCAAAAGGGCTCAGAGCGCGCGCGTGCTGACGCGTTCAAATCAAAAGTTTCTGCAAGTTGGAGAAAATTTCTCTAAAATTTCACGCACTATTTCTGCCATAACTCCGCCATCTTTTAAGATAGAGAAATCAATTTGTATCTATCATGTGTAGAAATTTATCCTCTTCCTCATGGTGTGAATATCGACGCGCCGCGCAATGTAGAGACTTTTAGCAAGCGCGAAAACCTTGCGTAGGTGAATTGCTCTACTATACCGTGTACCAGGGAATGACTAGTAGTAGTACGACTGTGAACTGCGTTGCTAGTTGCGCTACGTTCTGTGTTCTGTAAGACTATGGACTATATAATAGTTAACCTAATCCTATAATTAGTTAACCTATTTGCTGCATAGTATACATTTTGTGGAATAGAGATTCGTCAGTAAACTTCAAACTTAGTCTATTGTTTATACTGAATTGTTATTTGCCATACCCGTTTAATTGGCTGAATATGAACGATATTTTATACAAGCTAAACCTAACCCGTGTATCCCGATATCAGAATGTAATCATTATGTATCAATTGGTAAACGGGAAAGGATGACAACAATGGGGATGGATGCTATCATGTTCCACTCATCACATATATGGTATTATATAGTCGATGTCAATTGACAAAATACGACACTATATAGTAATTTCAAATGACGGGGAAGGAAATTTTATCAACGGCATAATGTTAGCTAAAAAAGCATACATTTCCTTCCAGGTCCGAAATCTATGAGCGACACGAATGTATCTGTCGTCCACGGTTACCAGATAGTTGTAGCAAATTTGATANGGATATCACGTCACTTGGCACTTACACAACAGATGCATCATTGCAATTGTACGATTTCACCCTACCCTTGCTGGCGGGATTTTATCCCTGGCAAGGGTGGGATGAAATCGTGCGCACCGACGGTAGGGTAAAATCCTACAAATGCATCACTATGGTTTATATTTCTAAGCCATAGGACAAACTAATTAGACCATTTTGTATCATTGACTTGATGTTTTTCATTGAGCTTCCCAATATAGGGTGCTTCTTTCATGGGCAAAATAGAGTAATTTACAAAAATTGCTATTGCATTCAACTGTAACTATATGTTTTGTCAAAAGATAATGTGAAAACTATATTGCAGTCCTGTGTACAGTCTCTCAATGAAAAAATGTAGCATATTTTTATTTTAGTATAGTTTTACTTCTATTCCAACAGCTGTACAGCCAATGACAGGAATCGAAGGATTCGAGTTATCAAGCCAGTGACGGTTAAGGAAGTGTAATCCATACTTTATTCGCCCGAGACTTCACTGCAATGGGCAGCTCCTCATTAAACCCTCCCGCACAGTTTCCTGTACGCTCGGCTGAGTGAACGGTTGGGCTGCATAGGCTTGAGTTAAATCTCTCACGCTTAGCTGAGTGGTGCGGTGGCCGGGACTGGAACTCACGATCATTCGATCGAAAGTCCATACCACTAAGCCACTCACCAATATATTTTACGCACATGGGAACTCTTCTTTTTATGATGCATGGCTCCTCTAGCAAAAATCAATATCTTTTTAGCATGTCTCAAAAATCACTGCATTACTTAACAGTACACAGTCAAATCAGTGAAGAGAATCAGGATCCTGTCTGGTTAACAGTCTCTCTAATCTTCCAACAGATGACTCCTCTGATGAAATAGACTCACCCGCTTTTTCCTCATCTTCTCCATCAGAATAATAATACTCCACAAGTCTCGTGTGAGCTTTGTGTTCCTCTGTTCTGTGGTCAGTATAGGTGTAGAGAGGTATTGGCTCCCCTTGAGCACTCTCCCTTGAGAAATTGCCCATGCTGCTTCCTCCTTCATTGGGAACTTGAGCCTCACACAGCTCACCATTACCTCCCCAACAGCTCAGATCTTAAGTGACGGGACACTCTTGCACGGAAATTCAAACTTGTTCAACAATCCCCATAGCTGTCACTTTTCCTCCTCTGTTGAATCCTCCCTGTCTTTCTCCTCCAGTCTGTAGACCATGATGTTATAGGAGGGGTCCTCCCTCTTCCCTCTCCACCACAACAGCCGACTTTACAGCTTCCTCAATAACTTTGGGAGTGATATCTGCAATATGGAGGATCAGAGGGGTCATCCGGAATTTATCTCTGAAAAAAAGTAATTTGACCCTTCTGGTCCACACCTGGATCACAGGGTTCACCTTGGGTGACGCGTCTGATCGATGTGTTGCTTCTATGGGGTCAAGTCACACTTCAGTGACTCTCTTGATCCATGTGGCGCTTCTCTGGGGTCAGTTCCGAATTTAGTGACCCTCCTGATCCATGAACCCTGTGATCCCATGGTGGATTAGGAGGGTTACAATGAACTTGATGAAAAATATAATCTGACCCTTCTGATCCACATGTGGATCACTGAGTTCATGGATCAGGAGGGTCAACGTCACCAAACTCCAAATTGACCCCAGAGAAGCGCCACATGGATCAGGAGGGTCCCTGAAATCAGAATAGACCCCAGAAAAGCGTCACATGGATCAGAAGGGTCACATAAGCTTAAGGTGAACCCTGTGATCCACGTTTGGATCAGAAGGCTCAAATCATATTTTTCAGAGATGAAATTATAGGTGACCCTTCTGATCCACCAAGGTACATGTTAAATGAACAATAAACCAGCACAGTGATGCTGTGTGACTAGCAGCTTGCCATAACTGATAAGAGAGTGCGAAATTCATTGCAATAAGCTAGAATGATAAGCATTTCTTTACAGAAATATACGGTATTATTATTTTGTTAATCAGTTTGATTTTTCATGTCTCTAACAATTGTTCAACTGTCTAGAAAGGGATGATGCCCTCCATCACTAATGAGCGAGTTGTTCAACTGTACCCTCTTTCTAATTACACTTTTGGAACAAAAGACCCACTATATGAAAAGGATGCTTCTGTTGCTGCAAGATTCCAACGGATGAGAGATGAATATTCCTCTATTGGAATGCGACGAACTGTTGAGGGTGTGCTCCTTGTTCATGAGCATAACCTTCCACATGTTCTCCTCTTACAACTGGGGACTTCTTTCTTCAAATTGCCTGGTGAGCTTTTTCACTTTTTCGTTTTCTGCAACTTTTCTCTAATTTTTTAATGACTATGCTATGTTTTATTTTGATTAGGTGCTGAAGTGGCTCCTGGTGAAGATGAAAGTGATTGCTTGAGGAAATGCCTCTCAGAAACATTAGGACGTGTTGGTGACACAATACCATGGGGAATCGATGAGTTGATTGGAAACTGGTGGAGACCTAATTACGAGCCCCCACAGTATCCATATGTTCCACCACATGTCACAAAACCTAAAGAACACAGAAGACTCTTTCTCGTCAGGTAGGTGGCATAATAACAGCGCCTGTCAAGTATCCTACGGCCTACCTCATTTCATATTTCATATCCCCTTTCTTGCAGAAAATATATGTGATTTTAACGCTTCTTATTGAACAATTCTGATTTAAAATGCTGGTAGCTGAATGATGATAGGAGTTAGGAAATTCTTTTTTCAGACTTCCTGAAAGGGCAATGTTTGCTGTTCCAAGGAACTACAAATTGGTTGCAGCACCACTATTCGAATTATATGACAATTCAAATGGATATGGACCAGTTATTTCGACACTCCCTCAAAACCTTAGTAGATTTAGCTTCGTGTATGCTTGATCAACCCTCTGTCTGGACATAATATATTATATAGCATTTTACTCTGACTGGTTATGAGGTGACAGAATGGATGCAAGAGCTTATGTCAGAAATAAAGCCGGAGGCAGAGATATGACTGTTACCAATTCTCATAGGTATCTGATTCAGGTTCCAGACAGTTATTCAATAGACTGCCATCTATTGTAGAGTTTGTTGAATTCGTAGTGTTGGGCAGTAAACTTAATCTTCGCAACATCCAGATGATATGGATGATAACATATATAATATGAAATTATGGGAATTATCTCTCAGAGAAGCTGGATGTGCCATTTTTACAATTTACATTACAAGTTGACAGTATTTTCCTTGGCTTTAGTAGGTAGGTATTGGTCGTAACGGAAGCATAGAACACAAGCTATCAAGGTTTTCATAACAATTTACATAACAGTTGACGGCATAAATTACCATTGTTTTGGAATTGACCGTGGCACATTGTATACGTCATACATACAGTACCTATCTATTTTACTAATGTTGACTTTTCATAACCAATTGGGTTTCAATTCATGGTTACCCAATTATTGTGTGGTGATATTGTGGCAAGTCAATAATGGGGAATTTACGAAATATGCTGTAAAAATGATAACAACTTTTGGAAATAGCAGAACTTTTACCTATATCAATGAATCACATGATTCGATTCAATTCATCTATAGGTCTAAGAATGACTGCCGATTTGCAATGGTCCATCATCAGGAATAACTCTTGTTTTCTTGTGAAGAGCCTGGGAACCACCCTGTCTCGGGATCCGAACAACGTGACAGGTGTCAACTCCTTCAAATGTAACGGTCTGGTGAATAAACGAGTTGTGGGTGTGAGTGGTGGGACGGAGAAAGGAGTGGTCCTGACCACCAGGACCAAGGGGCGGCTGACAACAGTCGCTCTATCCAGGGGTGGAAGAAGAACTATCAAGACAATAAGAGGTGCTACTATTGGCAGCCATTACCGACCTGATCTTGCTGATGCAGCTGTTAGGAAGGCATCGGCAATCCTCAGGAGCCAAAAAAATAAGGGTGTGGCAAAGAGGAGATCCCGAAAACACAAGAATTGATGAATTTCTCAATTAATTTTCCATTGAACTTTTCACTTCTGTTTCACTGTACTTTTTGAAACTTATTCCATTCAATACATCAATGCTCGACTCGAGTTAAGGCTGTTCATGATGTTATCACACAACGTTATAGACACTGACATTCCCAACATGATTTAGGGAGGAAGAATGACACTCGGAGAAACAACAACGTATTTATGTTCACAGGTGCGAAAACTGAATGTCACATTGATGCAAATTATCAAATTGCATCAATGTAATTTGCGTTCTGTATAGAAGTCAGTGAGAAATCGGTGAAAATCCGTATATTTTCAGAGAAGTGTCAAAGAGAGATGCAGGGAGATGGCAGCTCTTACTGACACGATTTCCCACGGGGTAGGAGACTCTGACACTAAAGCTCTACTGAGCTGTATCTACCACTGTCTTCTTGTCTACGATGACCGGAGATCTATAGCAAAATTACAGGTTAGTGACACACTAGGTAGACCACTCCCTTCCCAAATAATTCCCCTTTCCAAAACAGAATTAACCCGCAAACTGTATTCTCAATTCGATGTGAAGTATTAAGAATTGGAACACATTTTTTACAATGAACAACAAAGCCGTAACATATAATAAATAAATATTCACTTCATTATGATCCCCACTCGTCTGGCAGCTGCCACTGATTGTCGTACTTTCTTATCCTTCAAGACGAGGGAAGCCCCGTATGCAAGTGTCTGAACAGCCATGTCACGTCCACCTGACACTGGACGTAACTCCGCGAGCTGTGCCCAGAGCTGAAGTCCGCACACAATCCAAGTTTCGGCAATGAATTTCCGGGAGTGCCACTTGGCAGGTGTCAGGTTGAAGAGGGATAGGGAGTCTGGGAGGGACAAGCCTAGTCGAACACTTGTCCACACGTGATTGTAGAGGAGGATGATTTGGCTGAGGGAGAGGAGTAGGGACGGAGAGAGTGCTGGTACAGCAGAGGGTGTGGGTTGATCAGGTACCGGTGTGGATGACTGACGTCGAGATCGGTAGGAGGGGAGGGGAGGGAGTGGTTCAAGAGAGTCGAGACATCGCGTGATGGAGGACAGAGGGGAGTACTCCGTGTTAAGAGGGGCGGGTTGGTGTGATGGAGTAGAGGGACGCTTGGATTCCATGATTACTGAAGCAATTGAGCAAATGCAAAGATTTATAGTGTTTGAACCGGGAGTCAGGGTTATTTATAGTCAGATGGGTTATTACGATATTGCGTGTACTCTGCACCATGAAAACATTAGTGACTGATTGGAGGTGATTATCACACTCGCTTGTCGAAACTCAGTGTCACGTGGCGCACGTGCACTAACGCGGTTACTGCGTGACAGAACCTAATGAGGTCTGGTGTCACGTGACTTGATAAATTCGGTCACGTGACTTGATGGTGGTCATACGGCATTGAGTAGCTCTCTAGTTAGAATGAATTTAGCATCATGGCAATAGAAATGAAAGAGTACACCACTGTGGTGAATGAAATCGACAATAACTCAAACAATAGGGGCCAGAAGTCCTATTGACTATTCCTGCTAGACTATTGACTATTCCTGCTAGACTGATTCGGCTGTCTAGACAGAAATACGCAACCTCTCTGAGGCTTTGAGACTGTAACTGAATGCCTATTGCCTATCATTTGAACGGTAATCCCTTGGCATTTTTTCTTCTCAATTTTATTCTGCAGTTAGGAATAACTGAGCTATGCGATTTACCACACCGCCAATACCTGAACTACCTACTATAACCTGTGACTATAATCTGTGACTGTAGATCTATACTCTATAGAATATCATTGTTGACGTTACATTCCATTTCAGGATCTGGTTCGAGCGTGGTGCATGAGTAACTCTAAGCAAGCTGGAGCAGTGTGTGTGAAAGCAATGACCCTGGCTGTGCCCCATGTCAAATTGCCCCAACTCACTGCAAACCTGTCTATGCACGGGAGAGCACTGTTCACTACCAGTTGTACAGTCATGTCCCAGTTAGCAGACATGTTCCTCAAATCTCCCAACGCATTCAACGCTTTCCTCGCCATCCAGGCGCCGTCCTATGCTGCTGCTGCTGGAGTGTGGAGCACAAAGACCCGGCGACAACTGTTCCGACTTTTCGTGGAGAGTATTGGGGAGGAGAGGGAAGTCTTGGCGAAGTACATAGATGCATCATTGACTGCGGACACCACTCCGTGGACAATCCCTTTTCTATCATTTCTCCTGACAACAGCTGCCCAGCTGGGTATGAACGATATAGTCCACCCGGTGTTACCCAAAGCCATCGACAAGTACATCGAGGTGGTATTTCTAGCAAAGCACACAATTCCTTGTCATCTCTTGAAGTCGGGCAGCGCTCTCCTGGCCCTTGTCTCTCACGATCTGTTTGCAGACAGAGTGCTGTCCGGAATGAAGAGGGCGTCTCTCCGTTCCCCAGAACTTGCTGTTACTGCGTTCGGAGAGGCTATTCTTGCTTTGACCATTGATCTGAGCAGGTATGTGAAGGAGTTGCTGGATGTTTTCCTGCCCCTCCTCGCCTCTCCTAACGAAATATTGCACAAGGGGGCGGAGATGTGTGTTGCAGCTGCTATCAGTGATGTGTCCGATAGTTCTGCAATCACCCAGCTTATTGACGGAGTCTTCAAAGTCCTAGAAGGTGGCCATGGTAAAATTGCTGCCTATCAGCAGAGAGTCCTCATAGTGAAGCTTCTCCAAAGACTTTCCAACTTCAACTCACTGAGTCAAGCTGCATCAGAGAGCATTATAGAACACTCTATAGCCAAATACATTGCTTTTCTAAAATCTGAACAGAACGAAACTGTTCAGATTGAGTGTATTTATTCGTTATCTTCCTGGGGCGAGAAGTTGAAGACATCTATCGACAAGAGCTTGATTGATATGTTTAAAATTGGTTTTGTCAAAGGATCAACTGCTCACACCCGAATCTCTTATCTGATAACAGCTCACAATTTTTTCAAACATGATACTCTTCGATTGTTGGAACTGCTAGAAGATACCCTAATGGCTGTTGTTGAGAAGACGGCGTCTAACACTATCCTTTCGATCACAGAGGGATATGCTGCTGGGGCTCTTTTGTTAGAACTCGCATCCAAAGATCTTGGCGACAGTGAAGCTATTTTGTCGAAGGTTAAACAAAAACTACTTTCAGATACGATTCTGAATTTGTTAAGCTCAAAAGTCCTTGTTGCAACACACGATTGTGAAGTGACTGCGTTTGTTAGATTTATAGAAACACTCATTGTTCATTTCCAGTCGGAAGTAGAAGAGAGGGTGACAGAAAACTTGTTATTCACTCTCTTGGATAGCTTCCTCACCAAGAAGCATCTCTCCACTCAAGCGGCACTGGCGAGTCTACAATCCATACTATCAAGTGACGAAAATATTGCATACTTTGTAGTAGATTACATGAACATCAATGCAGCTACCTATGTAAAAACTGATGAGAACCCACATATGTCCCTGAAATTCGTCGGTTTTGTCCAAAGCGTTTTTGCAGTGATAGCAAAACTCAGTAAAGGCACCAGAGAGTCTTGCTTCCAAAACTCAATGCTAATGCTGCACACACCTCAACTGTTACCTGAGAGTGAGGGTCTCTTCAAGAGAATTGCAGATCTATGTTCCATTGATCTCTACAAGTTCGGGGATGACAATATGGAGGAGATTATGGAGCTTGTGTCATCCAATGACAGTCCTCAGTGCTATTCTTTAGTGAGCAGTATCTGCAGGTATTGCCTTACACTCATCACACCCCTCTTCAATCTGTCTCTAGACTTCTTTGAACGCCCTGCACTGAGAGATGTCACACTTGATGATTTAGAGATTCACCGTACTCCCTCTGGTACTCTTTGGAAAACGAGTCTGTTAGAAGAGTTCGAGAAAAGTGTGGTGGTTGACAAGAACGTGAAAAGGGAATCAAAATTGTACTCGTATGAAGATCAGAAGTGGGCTGCCGAAATGGAAGCAAAGTTGAAAAAACAGAAAGGCATGCAGTTGACCAAGAAACAGCAAGATGACCTCAATGCTCGAATAGCTGTAGAAGAGGATATCAGAACCCATGTGGAAGGTTTACACAAAGAATTTAGTCATAAGTTCAAGATAGTAATGTCCTGTCTCGATGCTGAGATTGTACATATAATGCACAGTATAGCAAGGATCTCATCTGCGTCTATTCGAATCTTAGAGTACCCACTCACTGCGAAGAAAGCTTGTGACTTACTCATCAAGCTGTCAAAGAAGGTGTTCCCTCAGAAAGAACTGGGTTTCTTACTAGGCAGATTGACAGTTCGGTTGCATGACCCTCCATGTGCAATTGACCCGGATTGGGTAGGAGAACCAATCGATCAAGCCTTCACCAGATGTCTATCTCAATTGCAGTCAGTCCTGAAAACAGGCTTCACTCTTTCTTCTGCTTCATTTGCACTGGCGTTTTCCTTCCTCAGGTACATCATTCAGAAAACATCAATAACCGAGGAGGGCTATGAGCAAAATGCTGAGATTGCTCTGGACTTCATATTGATACATTTGAAGAAGAGGGCCACCGTTGAGAACCTGTTTGATGGGCCATCTTTCATGCCAATGCAAGATCTCCTGCAAATGTCTTGTGAGACTTTCCAGAGGAGACCAGTGGGCCCAATCGGGAATAGACTGCTAGCCGTACTTCATGAAGTGTGCAGTGCTTGCAATGGAGACCTGGGATGTGCACTTGCTGGCGAAAATGAGGTTTCTGTGCTGATCGACTTCATAACTTCGCCTAATGACGTTCTCAGAGCAAATATTCTGCAAGGCTTGCGTGTGATGAAACTAGCACTTAGTGTCTTGATATACGAGAGTAGTGATGTGAACAGTTTAGCCAATAAGATCAGTACGGCTGTTTGGATGTCTAAGTTTGATGTTTCCCCAACGGCCGAGAATGCTGCACTATCACTGTGGAATGACCCGGACTGCAACTTTGAAATTCATCCGGGTATTTGCGATGGGTTACTACTTCATGTGGTTAGTCCGAAGCGTCATCTACAAACTGCGGCAAGTGTTGCACTCACAAATATTTTGAAAGAATTGGATGATAGTATAGATGATATGTTGCAGAAACTTATGGACCTTTACCTTGCTAAAGCAGAGGTTCCTGCCCCTATTCTTGATGAGATGGGAAGGATCAAGTTAGAAGCACCAGCTGATAGATGGGAGGAGCGCATAGGAATAGCGGATGCTATGGTTGAACTTGTACCACTGTTAGTCAATGAACAGCTTCTGAAGCTGATCAATTTGATTGTTCCACGCGGTTTGTCTGACCAATCCCCGTCTGTACAAGGCAGAATGCGAGATGTGGGCATCAATGTTATCAATGTTCACGGAAAGTTGGTTATTGATGTGCTATTACCAGTCTTCGAGCAGTATCTTGACAACACACCAGATTCTAAAGCCACTGATGTTGTGAAACAAAATGTAGTCATATTGATGGCAACACTTGCTAAGCATCTGCATCAAGATGACCCGAAGGTGAAACCCATTGTGTGTAAGTTGATGGAATCTCTCTCCACCCCCTCTGAACAAGTGCAAGTTGCAGTTGCTGAGTGTCTCGTTCCCCTTGTCTCAGCAATAAAAGATCTCGCACCAAAACTCGTTGAAAGGATTCTGTATCAGCTTCTAGAGTCTGAAAAGTATGGCGAACGTCGAGGGGCTGCCTACGGTCTGGCTGGGTTGGTAAAGGGACTCGGTCTATTGTCTCTTGCTCAACTTGAAATCATGCCAACTCTGATAGAAGCCATCCAAAACAAGAAGAACTTCAAGCATAGAGAAGGTGCATTAATGGCATTTGAACAGTTATCCTCGATCATGGGAACTTTGCTCGAGCCATACGTGATTAAGATGTTGCCCCACCTATTGGTGTGTTTTGGAGATGGAAATCAGTATGTACGAGAAGCTACCGAGAAAGCTTCCAAAGCAATAATGGCCAAGTTGAGTGGACATGGTGTGAAGTTGGTCCTGCCATCTCTCTTGAAAGCACTCACTGATGATGCCTGGAGAACAAAAGCTGGTAGTGTTGAACTGCTAGGTGCTATGGCTTACTGTAACCCTAAACAACTTTCTTCATGCCTTCCCAATATTGTGCCTAAGCTCATTGAGGTCATGGCTGATTCCCATACAAAAGTTCAGAAAGCGAGTCATGCTGCCTTGAAGCAGATCGGATCTGTCATCAGAAATCCCGAAATTCAAGTTATTGTTCATTTGCTTTTGAATGCCCTGGCTGATCCTTCGAAGCACACTGATTCTTGCTTGGGAGCCCTAATGAAGACACAATTTGTTCACAAGATAGATGCCCCATCTCTAGCACTCATCGTCCCTGTTCTAACCAGATCCTTTGAACAGCGAACTGACACAAAAAAATCTGCTGCGCAAATCATCGGAAACATGCTTTATCTGACTGATGAGAAAGATTTGAAGCCCTACCTGGACTCTATCATCCCAGGTATAAAGTCTGCACTTCTCGACCCTGTCCCCGATGTCCGGCTCCACTCTGCTCGGGCACTAGGGTGTCTGGTGAAGGGTATAGGGGAAATATCAGGACTCATGGATTGGATGTTAGAGATGCTAGTATCTCAGCAGAGTGCTGTAGATAGATCGGGAGCAGCGCAAGGCATCAGTGAAGTCATGACTGGGCTGGGAGCCGAGAGACTGGACCGAACTATGGACGAAGTTCTCATGTGTCTGGAGGATGAATCTCTCCAGCCCCATGTGAGAGATGGCTACCTCATGCTTTTCATCTATTTCCCACTCACCATGAAGGATGAATTTGCTAGCTACATCAGCCCAATACTAGCACCTATTCTCAGTGGTCTTGCCTCAGAGAGCGAGTTTGTGAGACAAACTTCATACAAGGCAGGTCAGAGGATTGTTCAACAGTATGCCGATTCAGCTATCAATCTCTTCCTCCCGAAACTTGAGGAAGGGCTGTTTGATGACAACCACCGGATCAGGTTGGCATCCTGTCAACTGCTTGGTGATCTTCTCTACAAGATCATGGGAGTCACCGGCAAACAGTCAACTGTAACGGGAGATGAGGACGATAACTTCGGTACTGACGAGACTAAGAGACTGATAATCAGTGTTCTCGGGGAGGAGAGAAGGAACCGGGTCTTATCTGGTCTTTACATGGCTCGATCAGACGTAGCACTTGCTGTGAGACAAGCTGGTCTCCATATTTGGAAGATTGTAGTTTCAAATACACCGAAAACGCTGAAAGAGATACTGCCTGTTCTTGTCGAATTGATTTTGGGATGTTTAGCTAGTGAGAGCTATGACAAGAGAATGGTTGCTAGTAGGACTCTTGCAGATCTGGTGAAGAAGTTAGGGGACAGAATCCTACCTGAGGTGGTCCCAATACTGGAAGAAGCATTGCAGACAGATGACATTGTTCAAAGACAGGGCGTCTGCTTGGGTCTGAGTGAGATTGTGTCTGCAACTTCTAAAGAACAGGTTGAGTTGTACAGTGACAGTCTACTGCCCGCCATCAGAACAGCACTCACTGACCAGTGCTCTGATGTGAGGAATGCTGCTGCAGGAACATTTGCTGCTCTGCACAATGTACTCGGAACTAAAGCCCTTGACGAGATTCTCTCGCCATTGCTCGCTATGATGGAGACCATGGAGGGTGAGGAGTCAGAATATCTGATCGGAGCTCTACAGGAAATCATGCAGGCAAAGAGTAGGGTTGTCTTGCCGTACATGGTCCCAAAATTGATTCAGAAGCCTGTGAACATTGGGGCTCTAGCATCTCTGTCATCGGTCGCTGGGTCAGCCCTGTATGAGCATTTAGACACCATTATCACGGCTATTATTGAGGGTTTGTGCGATCTCAGTGAGAGTGATATAGAGAAGGAAATGGAACATGCCAATCTCATCGTGTCCTCAATTGAGGAGTTCGACGGTCACGAATGTATACTGGATATTCTAGAAGAGACACTGAAATCAGACGATGCTAAGATGCGACTCCATTGCTCAGAGCTGTTTGTAACATTTGCTCAGAATGAACATCTAGAGATAGAGGAACATATCACCACCATGTGGAAAGGTTTGCTACCCAGGTTCAAAGATACCGATCCCAATGTCGTGGAAAACTGCTGGAACGCGTTCAACCTTGCAACCAAACGTCTTTCTTCTGGTGACCAAGTTAGGTTTGTTCCCGAGCTGAAGATGGCTATTTATGCGGCAGTTGACCAAAAGAACAGGAGGGATGCAGCGTACACTTTACCTGGATTTTGTCTGCCAAAAGGACTGGCGCCAATCGTTGCGTTGTACCGTGAGGGTATACTGAATGGCAGCCCTGAGCTCAAGGAACAAGCTATAGCTGGGCTGAAGGAGGCGATAAGTTTGACAGACCAGCCCGCATTGAAACCATCTGTGGTGCAAATAACAGGACCGCTTATCCGTGTCCTGGGCGAGAGATACACACCATCCATTAAAATAGCGTGTCTCGATACACTATCCCTCCTGATAGACAAAGTGAAAGTGGCACTGAAACCATTCCTCTCGCAGCTGCAGACAACGTTCATGAAATCACTGAATGACGCCACACGTGAAGTGAGAGAGAAGGGTGTGATTGCACTCACTAAACTAGTCTCTCTTCACAGTCGGGTCGACAACCTGTTCACTGACATCCACCAAGGAACTAAGAATGAGAATCTCAGCACAAGGGAGACCATGTTTGCTGCCCTTCACGGTACCATGTACATAGGAGGTCGCAACATGTCGCCAAACCTAGCTTTATCCGTCTCTGTCACACTCACCAACCACATTGGTGCCCCAGAGGATACTATAAGAACTGTTAATGGAGCTTGTATGGGTTCTCTAGCTACATTCCTCGACGGGGAGGAACTCGGTAAGCTGATACGAGAGAGTATTATTCCACAGGACCTGACAAAGGAGATAAAGCATGGTCGTGTGCTGGCCATGGCTGGCCTACTCAGATATGCACCCAAACGAATGAGTGAGCTCGGTCTCGTACCTGAGCTCACCTCGTCTCTGCTCATATCCATGGAGTCGGACAATGTGTCAGTTTGCAGCGCAGCTAACTATGCTGGTGGTCAGATGATAATCCACTTGATGAGAACTGGGGACAATGTTGATGATCTGGGGAAACTAATCACGGTGCTTGGTAAAAACTGTGGTCACAACTCGAGCAATGACATCAGAAGTTTCGCTACCAACATGGTCCATATGATCAACATATCGGGGGTTGATGCGATGAGTGATGAACATGTGAGATATCTGCTTATACCACTGTTGGATAGCACTACCAAGAAGATTCCCCGAACAGCGACTGAGGTAGCCATCGCTACACTCCTCCGACTCAGGGACTCTACGGAAATTGCGAACAGAATCTCACCGTCACTTGATCCCAAGTCCCTGGAGTTGTTTAATCGTTTCCTGCCCTCTGCGGTGCGTGCTGCTGCAGAACAGAAGAACTATTCGGGACACGAGAATAACATATTTTCATTTTTATGTGAGATCTGAGACTTCGTGGAAAGGGCAACTCTGTCAGTGATTGTTTAGTGTTTTAGCTAATTGAAATGTAAGTAATGGTTTGATTTTCAAAAAGAAGTTTCTACCAGCTTAAATCCATGATTTCTTTTACATTCTTCTTTTTTTGAAAATTATTCGGCCGGNTCCCGAAAAACATCTCCTGGTGCACGCTCAGACATAAAGTCATCGAAAGCCTAAACTTTCTGTGTGCGCGAACAAGTTTTTGGCGCGCGCATGCCGCGCATACCCACGTCTGTTACAGTCTGCATATTCACTTTAACCGGAGACCCATGAAGGCCTGCATTGGAACACCAATAAACCAAAGCCTTTCGTATAAAACTCAGAATATTACGGAGAACAGACAATAACGCAGAGAGCAATTACTAACAGTGCTCAGAGAAACTGAGAAACAAATACCTCAGCCTCTCGAAACATTTTTGCATCTCATAATAAATTAACGGGTCAGGAGTACAAATTTCTGGAAAACTATTTTGAGTAAGCAGAACGCAATGAAATTGCTAACGCTAGCGTCTCGCAATAAGATCGATGAATAAGATACGATAGTTGTGTCCTATCAATTCACGTTTCGGGCAAAGTTGGCATGACTGGTTTAAACTGATCGGCGTTAAATCTAGTGAGTCCGATGCTGATTCCTTCAATCATAGCTAGGATAAGTCCACCAATAAGAGCTGATGTGATAGCTGCTTGTGGTCCGCCTGAAACGGGGAAATGTAAGTAAACCAGTACACTCACTGTTCAAGTGCGACCTTAAGTATTTTTTGGAGCACCGCACTTTATGTAAACTTTGAAGATATGGGTGAGCTAACTCAAACTCACTTCTCAAAGATAATACACCGCCTGTCAGTGCTCCAGCTCCAATGGAATTCCAATGATCTTCCTTGTTCCTCAAGTAAATCAGAGAACAGTCGAAGGTTGCGAAGGTCATGCCCCATACACCAAAATTACCTGAACCATAATTAGTTACAACAATAATTGTGATGCCGTACGGCGGTTTTATTTGACTGTGGAGGTGCAAATGTAGGGTTTTTGCCTACCGTCGGCGCCGTGCAATCAAGATTCCGCCAGCGAGGGTAGGGAGTAATCTTACGAGAGGTGTTAGTGTTCTGTGCACGGGTATAATGAACGCTGCGAGTTCGCGTCGCGTTTCAGATAGAGTCTAGTTGAAAGCCGCGCATAGCAAATGCGAAAATGTTCCAAAGTTTCATGCCAAAATGTTTTCGCGCGTTACGTATATGCGCGCAAAATTGCCACATGTCACATATCGGCGATCACATGACAACTCACTTTTATTATGCAAAGTTTAAAAGCACAAACCTCCAAGAACTGGGGCTTTCACTTTGACAGACGTTACCATGCCAGCCACTCTCGGTCTCAAACCCTGTAACATAGAGCAACATTCAGTACAAGTTTGTTGATCAAGAATGAATGATGAACAATGCGCACTGATGTCACGGTATGAAACCCACGGGAGGGGCAGCTCTGAATCCCTTGAGAGCAGAGAACACAGCACCACCCAGGCATCCCATGGTAAACGCACCACCACAATCATCTATGATTCTGTACGGACTGAAATACAGTGGTTACACAACTGAAATATTATGAGCGGCGATTTGAGCCACATATTTCAGTGCAAACTCTCCAAATTAGGCCCAAACTATGGATAACTTACCATGGCTCTCTTAGCTCGTCCATGAGAACCTAACTGAGAGGATCAAAAGGTTAACTGCAATACTATCTATACCATGTACTGATTCAAGTGGGGTTTCAAGTTATCCATCCTATCCACTTTCCAATTAAAATTGTTCAGAAGGAATCATGCAATGTGAAAACACAGTGAAAGTTAGCATTGATTTTATCTTTGATATTTCAAAACTAATATATTGTATAATGCATAATGCATATCATATCAAAACTTCTTCTCACTGACTCTTATTAAGTTTTCTCGAAATAAATTAGAATAATCCAAGATCAAAAACACGAGAATTTTCCACATAAACATGATGAACGTATGAAAGTATGTAACAACAATTGAAACCTATGTAATATTAGAAAATACGAATAGTTTACCAGTTCAATCCTGCCACATGACTACTGCTCAGTGGCGGCTTTGGACATGGCATACTTGATGAGGTCGATGACCCTGTTGCTGTAACCAAACTCGTTATCGTACCACGAAACCAGCTTGACGAAGTTATCATTGAGCCCGATTCCCGCGTTCTTGTCGAAGACACTACTCTTGGTACAGCTCATGAAGTCACAGCTGACCACCTCATCCTCTGTGTATCCCAGGTACCGGCCCATCCTCTCCCCCTCACTTGCCTCCTTCACTGCTTTGCACAGCTCCTCGTATGAGGTACCACTCTTCAGTCGGACTGTCAGGTCCACGACAGATACGTTGGGAGTGGGAACCCTGAATGCCATACCAGTCAGCTTACCACACAGCTCAGGGATCACTTTTCCCACAGCTTTAGCAGCCCCGGTGGACGCAGGGATGATGTTCTGGCTTGCTCCCCGGCCGTCTCTCCACTTCTTCTGCGATGGTCCATCCACAGTTTTCTGCGTGGCAGTCACAGCGTGGATGGTGGTCATCAGTCCCTCCTCAATACCGAACTTGTCGTTGACAACTTTAGCTAGCGGTGCTAGGCAGTTAGTGGTGCAGGATGCATTTGAAATGATCCTCATGGTTGCAGCATCGTACTTGTCCTCATTGACCCCCATCACAAACATAGGGGCGTCAGCTGAGGGGGCAGATATCACCACATTCTTAGCTCCGCCCGTGATGTGGGCCTGTGCCTTGTCGAGTGTAGTGAACACCCCAGTGCTCTCCACCACAAAGTCGACGTCATGGTCACCCCATGGGATGTCAACTGGGGCCATCTTGGAGTAGACATGGATCAGTTTACCATTGACACAGAGCATACCATCCTTGATGCTGACATCACCAGAAAACTGCCCGTGGGTGGAGTCATACCGAAACATGTAGACCATGTATTCCAGGTTGATGAAGGGATCGTTGATAGCAACGATATCAACATCAGCTTCGTGAAACAGGAACGCTACTCTGGCTACCAGTCGACCAATACGGCCAAATCCGTTGATACCGACTTTGATGGGAGCCATGGTGTAATGCGAGTAGCCTTCCTACAAAATGGATCCTGTTAGATTTTTGCAGCTAATGTGTAACATTATCACAAACTGATAACACCAAGATAAGAATTGAATAGACTCGCCTGCACTGTATACAACAGTGATAAGCTCATATTACTGATAAAACAGCATAAACTCAAGGTTATTTATAATCATTGTAACACTGCATTCGGAAAAAAACAACAAAATAATTCAAGATATTTCAATATTCCCTGTGTGGCGAACACTATTACAGAACTAATAGGCTAATATATAACAGTAAACAAGAACCTTATCGAGAATGGAGTCATGAGCATTGGAAAACAGAACTACATTAGGTATATATCATTGTGTTGAAAATACATCTCGATAAGTAACCCATGATATGCTACATACTACTGTAGTAATTACTTGAAAATAACAAAGGAAACGTGTAACTGATTTGAAATTCCAAACGGCCGCATCGTTCATCATTTCATGTTTCACTTATATTTGCAATTGATACTTTAGCGATCTTTATATCAAAGACAGTATTAAGTTTATACGCTAGTCGCTAAATGATATTTGACAAGAACATGAAAATTCCTGAATTTATAATCATTTGATATGTAAAGAACCTATGATAGTCAGATTGCCGCACAGGTACATAGATGAAATGCGCTATACTGCTATAGTATAGTAGCATACACTATACAATTGTTCGTATTATAGAATACATCTTCATTCTATCATTATAAGTGCCAAATTATACCCCTGAGACCGAGAAAGTGGTAGAGATATTGACAAAAGGAGAGGTTTCATATTTATATACCTCTACTGTAGAATAAATCAAACAATTTCACTGACCTTTATACTACAAAATATACCAACGCCCAACATCTATTTGAAATCAATAGTCTTCAAATATTGGTTATTGATAGAATAAGTTCATTCGATAGTCGAGTAGATTTTCCCTAATTTAAGTCATTAATATTTGAACTCTCAATTCGAATTTTCATCTTTTTTCTTAACTTTTTTTGTAACCCAAGCAGCGCCCTCCATCGTACACATAGTTTTACGAGGCAAGCAAGGGGAAATTTCATAGCATGTATTCAGGCATTGGGAATGGGGCGCAAAAAGTGGTTCCTCTCAATATGTGGCGGTACTACATAGTGATGGTTGAAGTAGGTACCATTATGAATTATCCCTTGGATGAGGGGAGGAGCCACCCTTGTGATCTAACGATCATGTCCATGAAAGACGGGATCCTTCAAATAGTCTCCCTGAGACAGTGAAGTTACCAGCCCTATTCCAAAATATGTGAAGTTTCTATCGGTTGTTGCTGTTGTTGCTGCTATTGTTGCTGTTGTTGCTGTAACTTGTGATCCCCATGTTCCTCAGAGAGTTGTGGAGTTGATCAATCTGAAATTGATGATGGTTGTTAAACCAAACGCTCATGTATGATCTGATGAACATTGAACACCGTGTGTCTGTACAGATATCAACAATGTACATGAATTGCGTGTATGTGAGAAAGAAGAGAGGGAGAGTGGAAAAGAGGAAGAGCAGCACCCCTTTTTTACTTTCCCAACTTTTGATTAAACACACATTCTTAAGGAATCTGGTTGAAGTGGTTGAGAAGCGACAATAGTGTAAAAAAGTTCAACCCGAATTCAACCTCATCAAGAATTTGTACAACGAAAACGCGATGGATTTGTCACAGCTTTTGAGATAATTGGAATTGATATGAGATATAGAATATATGAATTGAATAAATTGTCTAAAATATATCATACTAATTGGGAGCATGAGAAATCATTGCTCATACCTATCCAGAATATTAATCTATGCAGTAAAATCATAGGAAAATGGAAAGATATTGTAATGTGCGAGTCCTATTCTACACAAATGCTCATTGTCCCCGTATTTTTCTGTACAATGTCTACTGACCCTCCCCCGGAAGGAGGCAAGGGCAACACTCCGCACGGAGTGTTCTACTGAGACCCTGTATTCCTCATTGCCTCTACACCTCGTCCACTTCTAGCTGCATCTCACTTGCTGAAATGTCGTTGAACACACCCTCTGTGGTACACGAACACGGCAGTCTCTTGTGTTTCCACTGTTGTATGTACGGTACTGTCATACTGAGGAGGCAAAGGTTAAGGTGGATGTGATGTTCTTCCTATTTCATCAGATTTTGATAATCAGGCGGATTGATCCTGATATTACAATGATAAGTGATAACTTACTAGTATTTGAGTAGTAGAGCTCTGCAAGTAACAATCTTCCCAGGATTAGCTATGCAGTTGTACTCGGCTTGGACTGTCTTTGTAACTGATGTCTCCTTGCCCCATGTGTGCTCATAACTCGCAGTCACCTCTACAGAAATCTCCCCCTTAGCAATGAATGGTACTCCCGTGGAGAAAGTTGTGCCCACTGTAACACTAGCTCCGGCAGTGTGGCTGAAACTGCTAGTTTCAGTGACAGCCTCACTGACGCTAAACTTGGTGCTCTGGGCGGAGGTAGAGTCTTTGTTGTCGATGTGCTGATATCCAACTTGTTCAGGAGGGTATGCTTCCACCATTCCATTCTCTATTTTATACTCCACCCCGGCCATTTCGTAGTCATTCTTATTGATTTCCTTGGAGCAGTCACACTGGATGTTAGCCAGACATTCCTGAGGATGGACAGTGAACCACTCCCAGCTGAGCTTGGCGGTTCTGTCTACATCCACAGAACCGTCTGGTTGAGCAGACAGGTATCGTCCATGGTACGACATGAGAGCAATCTTGTCCTCGTATTGAAAGACTCTGAATTTCTCCCAGCTGAGGCGGTGACCCCTGTTCCATTCCAACCGTCTCTTGTTTGTAGCAGCCAGGTACTTGCCATGAACTGACTTGAGGAAGACACTATCTTTACCATACTGCTCGAAAGTGATCGTCTCCCAAGAGCGGTAATGATCTCTGTTCCACTCGACCTTACCATTAGGCTGTGCACTCAAGTATTTGCCATGGACTGATCTTAGACCGAAGCTATCACAGTTAAAGTATCCCTCACATGGAACATAAGATATTTCTCCTGATGGACTGTTGTGCAGCTCCCAGCCCTTCCTGAGGGTATACGACCACCGCTGTTTAGTAACACCAAAGCAGTCCGACCTCTTGAGACACTCTGCCTTGGCAGTATCAAGACTAGAATAGGCGTAATTTCCGTTGACGTAACTGTAGAGAAACTTGTTTGGATGCTCACACCAGCGTGTAACCCCAATGCCCTGAGTTAGAGTTCCAAGAGCCAGGAGAAGGGAGACACAACCAAGAACCGACATTGCTGAAGATTACAGTTGGTATTATTGTTAGATCACAGAGAAAATCACAAAGAAAAACAGAGAGGAAATCACAAAAAGACAAAACTAAAAAGTGAGGCGACAGCAGGTCACAGCGCATTTAATTAAGGTCAACCACGCTAACAAATCCAATTAACTGTTTTCCGGGTTTCAATAACAGTTTCCGGTTTTGTGTGTCTGTATAAATACGAATACTTTATGAAATTTGAGACTGCCGGTCTGAGTGCATTCATATTCTGATTGAATAACGAGCTGCAAGCGAGTGATTCAATCACAAATAAAAGGGAGTGACCGAAGGGAGTGTTTTATTTTATGAATAAAAACTAAACTCAGAGTGTTTAAAAAATCACTACATCCCAGCGAACTTTATGAAATTAAGTCACCCCTCATCAGCGGCATTTCATAGATATATATCTAATGACATTGTGCCACCTGATGACGATGAGTGGCTTAGTGGTATGGGCATCGAGAAACGTGACTTCGAATCACACTTTGCTGAGGAGTAGGTATTGCGACTTGCGAGGACCAGCAAGGATTGCAGGATAGTGGATACTGATATCATTATCCCAGAGGCTCATCAGATATCGTGAAATAATTAGCCTTGTTAATACATTTAATATTTATCGCAATTTGAGATGATCGACGGTAACTTGTCTGGGAACCACCGTATCACGCCAATACTGCGTGATAGAGAATCGAGGCTGATTACAAGGAGGATAGCTCAAGCTGACATGGTGACTGTTGTTGGTATTATAAGTGGGGCCATCCCCAACACCTGTGCTTTTGAGTAGGAACTTGATAATTCGATTAGATCTGATATAAACCGCCCCAGTTGTGTGTCAGAATCCACCACCACAGGATATTCTGACCACACGTCAACTGATACTGACGTTAGACCGTCTGGAGTAGTGCTAACAATGCAGGACGTTGTAGCAAAAGAATAACAAGCTAAGAAATTGTCTCGAGTTCAATGTCAAAACAGCATCCTCTGGAATTAGGACTCGAATCGGGGGCGGAACTCAGAATTATACGATCAAACAAGTAGAAATCACCAGCTGTATTCGGGGATGAGAATCTAATTTACACGAAGATATATATTCTGACCACACGTCAACTGATACTGACGTTAGACCGTCTGGGAAAGTGCAAACAATGCAGGACGTTGTAGCAAAAGAATAACAAGCTAAGAAATTGTCTCGAGTTCAATGTCAAAACAGCATCCTCTGGAATTAGGACTCGAATCGGGGGCGGAACTCAGAATTATACGATCAAACAAGTAGAAATCACCAGCTGTATTCGGGGATGAGAATCTAATTTACACGAAGATATATATTCTGACCACACGTCAACTGATACTGACGTTAGACCGTCTGGGAAAGTGCAAACAATGCAGGACGTTGTAGCAAAAGAATAACAAGCTAAGAAATTGTCTCGAGTTCAATGTCAAAACAGCATCCTCTGGAATTAGGACTCGAATCGGGGGCGGAACTCAGAATTATACGATCAAACAAGTAGAAATCACCAGCTGTATTCGGGGATGAGAATCTAATTTACACGAAGATAGGAACCTGTCCTGGTTTGAGCAATACCATTTCATATGGGTCAACAAAGTGATGACACTCCATGATCCAGAAGTTTGGCTGAAAGTGATGCATATGTGTTGCCACGCTTGGACTCCCCCCTCTACATCTCGGCTTTATTTCTACGAATGGTTCTGTCACTATCAGAAATTATGATATTGACACTATAATTCATGATAGTGAAGCACATTGTGTTATAAGAGTTTAGACAGCATTGTGGAGTGTGGAGTTTGTTGCTTTATTCGGAAAAAATGAACTCGCTCCGTCGCGCAGAAAAACAGCCATTTATTTTCAAAGCGTTTTTTCACTGTCACTTTCCAAAGTTCCAATGTGCATTATGATACAGTACGACAGCATCAAAACTGAGCAAAGAGCATTGTGTAGGTATGAGAAGAGAGGAGAGATGGAGGTAGAAACTAGGAAGGAGAGGTTGATAACATGGTATCATGGTGTTATAATCAGAGTGATGATGGTGCTCACCTCCCTCATGAGGTTAGCCAAGGAGTCACTTGCTTCAGTCAGTCTGTTAGACACACGCAGAGCATTGAGCGATTCTCTCACCTGACCAAAGTGACTGTTAGTTGTCGAAACCACGTGAAACCCACGTACCACGTGTAACTCACGATTCACATCCCACGTGTAACCCACGAGTCACGACTCTGCATAGCAATCAATATTCATACTCATACTACCCCCGTGTTCAATGAACGTGAACTGTTTAAAGTGGGGGTGACGTTTCCGGGGTTGTGAGGTGCTAGATATGCCACACTGACCTGCAGTATCCTAGCACTGATAGTGTCCTCTACTCTTTCCTCATCTAGTACAATGTTATCCAGTTGCAGAGTCTCCTCTATTCCAGAATCCGTCACTCTGTCCTCACGCGGGGTGTATGCTACACCCTACACAAATGTACCGTCATCATTGCGATGTCATGATGTCATAATATCAGGATATTAGCATTGGCTCAGTTAATTAGTGACAAGTTTTCATGCAGCACTTACCTCCCCATCAATCTGGTCATGGTTGTAGAAACAGTTTTGGGAGAACGGACATATGCCCTGGTGACGGTAATATTTGCACGGTTTCATCTTCAGGTCCTTCTTGTACTCTTCAATGTAGATCTTCTTGTGGCCGTTGTCGGATATCCACACTTGGGATGGAACCACGAAGTAGCTTTTCTGTCGGCAGTTCGGACAACTCCGTCTGAGGTATGGTCAGTGTGTTAGAACCATGGTCATTGATCATAGTTATGGCTAGCTCTATGAATCGAATTCTATTTATCGAAGGGTAAGATACTTGTACGGATTTCTTAATTACGGATTAATCAGGGAAATCGATAACGTTTTTGCAGGTAGCACATCTTTCCAAGAACTGCATTCACAATCTACAGCGATATCAGATTACTGGTTATTTTGTTAAATAATGAATGGTAGCCACGGAGGTGAGGACTGAGGAGGAATTATAAGTAAGACGGCACTGCAACATATGCATATTTATGGTACGGCACTCAAGAGTCTGCACTTGTGGTAACCGAGTGACGCAGTCACAAGGTAGCTGTCACGTGATAGCTGCCAGCTTATCAGAGCTGCTATATGAGATCGAGGTCTAAACCGGTATTCAGAATCTCAACTAAAGCACAGAGTCAAGGATAATATTCAAACCAAAATCTAATAAAGTACCAAATACAGACCATCCAACACAACAAGGAGAGCTAGCTCTGAGTCACTACAACACTACAGACTGTGAGTCACTGTGCGATATTATGCATTTGTCAACCTCGCGAGAAAATCATCCACGTCACGCTAACTCTATCACCTGGATCATGACTAGCTGAGATATGATATGAGAGCAATTATCCATCGTCCTGCGGGACTTTTACTGTGCGTTGGCGTGTTTTTCGCAGCTTGTGTGAGGAAGTTATATCATTCTACAGCAACTTTACCGTTTCCAATATAATGTCGTGAATTGTAATATATACATGATCTGACAAAACGATGTACCGTGAATAACATAGTAGTATATAATAATTATTATAGTCAAAAACAATTGAAATTGTTTAGGTTTCGCAGCCANGATGTTGTACATTGAAAGTATTTTCTCCAATTAAAGACTAACCACTGTTTCAATTGTCTGAGTTCGCAACCAGAGGAATACCAGAAATTTTCTTCTAATTCTAAGGATTTCTTAATTACGGATTAATCAGGGAAATCGATAACGTTTTTGCAGGTAGCACATCTTTCCAAGAACTGCATTCCCAATCTACAGCGATATCAGATTACTGGTTATTTTGTTAAATAATATGCGAATGGTAGCCACGGAGGTGAGGACTGAGGAGGAATTGTAAGTAAGCCGGCACTGCAACATATGCATATTTATGGTACGGCACTCAAGAGTCTGCACTCGTGGTAACCGAGTGACGCAGTCATAAGGTAGCTGTCACGTGATAGCTGACAGCTTATCAGAGCTACTATATGAGATCGAGGTCTAAACCGGTTTTCAGAATCTCAACTAAAGCACAGAGTCAAGGATAATATCCAAACCAAAATCTAATACAATACCAAATACAGACCATCCAACACAACAAGGAGAGCTAGCACTGAGTCACTACATCACTGCATCACTAGACTGTGCGATATTATGCATTTGTCAACCTCGCGAGAAAATGATTCACGTCACGCTAACTCTATCACCTGGATCATGACTAGCTGAGAGATGAGAGCAATTATCCATCGTCCTGCGGGACTTTTACTGTGCGTTGGCGTGTTTTTCTACAGCAACTTTACCGTTTCCAATATAATGTCGTGAATTGTAATATATCTATAATATATACATGATCTGACAAAACGATGTACCGTGAATAACATAGCGGTATATAATAATTATATACCGAGTATAACCGTAGAGTCTACTTTCCTTGCATGATATACAGCTCACAAGAAATCTGTCACACGGCACTCATGGCAGTGAAAGTTCATACTCGTACAGGAAAATTCATGAACTCTACTTAAGTACACATTTCCACTGTTAAGCACTGTTAAGCACCAGGATCAAAGTGCGATAATCGAAAGCAGAGCACGGGTACATTGAATATTGCAACTCAGAAGATAGGTAAATGACGCGGTATTATCCTGATATATGAGTACCTGTTTTCCTGGGAGACGGAAGTTTCATTACAGTTTCTCCAGCGTCTGATACAAGAGAGACAGAACTTGTGCATGCAGCCTGGCAACAAGCCAAACTTCCTGTCCACCTCTTTCTTGTCAGCGCTCAGAACTTTGTCGTAACAAATTCCGCATTCTTCATTCTCAGAGTCTTTTATCATTTGTAGATAGTTCTTCAACATCTGTGACATATAATTGATTACCTAAAATTAAATTAACAATTGGTTTGCTGATCAGATCTAACATCATCTATAATCTTAAAATTGGAGGTCGAAAGTTGAAATTTAAAGAAATTACCCCAGCAGTTCTAGAACAGAGTTCTACATGAGTGCGCCCTTGAATTCTATCAAAAGGATGGATGACGGGTTTCTTGCAGAAATCACACTGGAAACCATGAAGAAACGCACATGGGTCATTGGTGCATGTCCCCTCGATTGCATGTTGACAGAGAGGTTCTTCTTTCAGCTCCTGTAGCGAACTGGAGGAGATATTATTGAAGCCACCTGACATGAGTTCAACTTTCGACTAAGTTGAATGTAGGAAAGTTACTATACCTGACACCAGGGGGTAAAGGTTGTCTTTCTGAATGATGAGAGGAGCCTTGCTCAAATGCAGTAGCCTCATGCCAGGTCATTTTTTTCTTCTTTATGAATTTCTTGCGTGTAACCTCTCTTCTGTTTTCTTCTTTAGGGTTCAGATGCTTCTTAGAGCAACGTGACCCATATTTGCAATAGTCTGTTGTGTATTATGATATTTCAATCTGACAACATAATAATGTAAACATGAAGGTAAGCAATGGAACATATTTAGTATCCTTATACACGGGTTCTATAGTGTTACTTACTGTAAATGTAGTCTCTGCAGAAACTTGTTGGCAAATGATCCATACTATGTGAGTAAGTGCATTTTCTTGCTTTTCTACACTTCCCTATCATATATCTCCTGCACATTAGAATAGATGGGTCAGTGTCATCTGAATTCACAGGATGAGAACGCGAAGATGATCCAGCTTCATTGTCATTGCCCCGTGGGTCAACTATCTGACTTCTAATGGAAGGTTGATCACCAGATCTACTTTCTTCTGAAGACATCCCCTGTTTGGTAGTGATGAGATATCATCAAACAATACATATTCTTTTCAAGGATCAGGGTGATATTAAACATAAATCAAATTTAAAATGTGGACAAATCTAGAAACATGATGAAATCTTGATATCATCAATGATTCAATATTTCTGCAGTCTCTCATCCCAATTACAATTTATCATTATGATGATTGATCACTGATTAATCTTCCAACCACAATTTCCCAACATCAGGCTTTTCATTAACTATCAGTAGTTTTTTCACCAGCTGATATAAGTCTTCAGTTACATTCTCAATAGAACTGTCAACAGTATAATCTGTCCAATCAACAGATGTGTCAGCATTTCTTATCTGAGAAAACTTTTTGGCCACTTTCGACTGAAATTCTTCTTTTTCATATCTTTCTGAGCCAAAATCTGCTCTACTTTTGGCTAGTTCTTCAGAGGCTTTCAGGTATATGACTTTATCTGGTCTAGGTAACCCTCTGTCTGGACCCATACACCATTTCAAACAGAAACCTGGCTTTGCTGAAGTATAAGCAACACCAGAAAATGCATATCGGTCACATATGATACTTGTTCCAGATGATAATGTTGATATGATAGAGTTGCTCAGTTCCCACCTATTAGCAGAAAATAAGAGATGGACACTCTCATCAGATATTTCTGACTTACACTTCAGATAACTATCAATCATTTTACCGATTTGAGTATTTCTATCTGGAAATCTCATACTTTTACATGAGTGTCCTTCTTCTTGCAATCTCTTTGTGAGGCTGAGTACTTGAGTTGATTTACCAGTACCATCTGCTCCTTCAATAACAATGAAGATCCCCCGTTTCAGGGCCATTTCCAAACTGCTCTTGATGTTTGTTTATATATTTGTTTATTTGTATTGAATTGTTTGTGATCATTAATCATTATTTCCGATTGTTGCTGGTAGGATTCTAATCTTGGTGTTCTATTGTGCAATAGGATAGATGATGAGATGCATGTTTGTTTGTCAACTCATTGAAAACTAGATAACCCGTCAAATTGACGTGATACACTACCCAATGATCCATATTGTTAATGGAAAACAGCACAATGATGCGTTTCCTATTGATTGAGGTCAGAGGTATTGATAGTGACTAGACGTCAAGTCTCAACTTTGCTCTAAAAACATTAATTTTATGAAGGAGCACTTTGGAACAAATCGGTCATCTCTTCTGATTGGCACTGTGACATGATACTTGCCCCTTTGTTCATTTTCGTTTCAATTTGCATTGTGTATGATGACAAAATGACACATTTAACCGTGAGTCAAAATATACTTGCATTGCAGAAGCAACAACTTAAGATTATTTTGTAGAATCACTGCTCCAATCAGCATGTGCATAGCAGTGTACTGAATGTTGCTATGGTAGCATATGAGTTGCACGTGCAAAAAGTAGTAGCCTGTAGGCTCATTTCTTGTGGTGCCGTTTCGATTATGTTGCTCTCTGCCTGTTGATAGGAGAGATAAGAGTTGCACGTGCAATTTAAGCGCAATGACAGTCAGATCTCTTGAATATTGTTGACGTTTCGCACTGAATCGTTGACCACACAGCACACACACACTGGATGACGTGTTGCAGTGATCGCTCTTGATCTGGAATCTAGATTTAAGCTACTACGTCCAACATCTTTCACAATTGACAATACATTAGTCGTTTATCGTGACTACTTGAGTACTTGCCGGGCTCTCTAGTCTATCATAATTTGGTAAGTTGTTTGTTTGCATCTTTCGTGACTTTGTAGACAGACCTCTTTTGTGACTTTGTAGACAAAAGTGACACTATTGTACAATCTGAGCACGTTACTATGGTAGCATAGAAGTTGCACATGCATGAGATAGAGTGATCAGCTCATTTATGAAGATGCTACTTTCATTACTTGCTCTCTTTCTGCTGATGGGGAAACCAAACATTGTGCTGATTTGGCAATGGTCATACTTTTCTTAACCTGTTGCTTATCTTTTCAATGCATTACTTAGACGTACGATGAAGCACTTTGTTTGGTCAATAAACGCAGTGCAACTAAATGAAATTCAACTTGGCAATCATAATCTTTATGTAGCAGTTTGAAGAAATGACCAAAAACACTGTTAAAGTGCGTACGAAGCAAATATACCCCGACCTCGCGAAATTGACTTAGATTTTGCTTCATCTTCGAAATTTTCAGCACTGGATGCGCATTATATTCATTCTAACCTCGACTGTATGGTGTGCTAGCGCCATTAGCAAAGCTATGCTGATGTTTGACCTGCTTTACAGCATGTTAGGAGGGCAGTGACCTGAAACCCTGGGTATATTTGCTTCGTACGCACTTTACAGTGCTCCTTCACAAATTTTATGTCTTGAACATAATAAAGAATGCACACTCTCACATTGTGAGGGTTAACTGCTCAAAGTGCATTCTTTTTCATGTATCAAGTAAATGACCTGTTACTGTCGACTGTTATTTTAAATCTATTGTCTGCTGTCGTGTCTGATGACTTAATGAGTAGTGTATCAATCCCACATGGCAGGTTTTCTAGTTATCTAATAAACTAATGAAACTTATTTTGATGAACCAAACCTAAGCTTCCATTGTAAATGGTTACTAACACAAAGTCTTGTTTTTGTTTTAATCAAATGAATGAAACAAATGATCCTTAAAATACACCTTCATTCAATCAAATTTGAGAAGCAAGCAAAATAGATACTAAAAGATACTAAAAGGTGTTCATTTTTCAACCACAAATTTGTCCAAAAGAAATGGTGATAATTTATGTTTCAGATGCTTAGTAGGCTTTTACATCCCCGTAGGGCGTAGCTGGTAGCATCAATATGATTGCAAATGCGCGCGCAAATGGCAAGCGTCAGCGTCGTCGATCGACACTGTGTGCACACGTTGCGTCGTTGCGCGCCCTTGTAGGATTTTACCCTACCGTCGGTGCGCGGAATATAAAATTTGGTCGATTGATAGACCCTGTCGAGAATTTCGTCAGATTTTATTTGACCTCAGTTTCTCGCGCGCGCGCCTTCATCGAAGGCCGAAACTGTTACGGCCTTCGGCCCTTCGATGAAGCGAAGGCGCGCTCGCGCGAGAAACAGGCCGACAGGTAACATCTGACAAACATATTCGCGGCTTGCATTGCATCAGCGGTCTGGCATCGCCCGACGCGACAAGATAAAATCCGATCCCGCCAATTTGTGATTGGCCGATCGGCGCGGGCCGACTTGTTAATGTTAGTTTTATGTTTTAAAACTAATAAAGAGCATGAATGATGGATCGAATAGTTAAATGCTGAAGTTGCACCTCTATGCTTACAATTACATCAAGCAATGCATTCACTTGGACTTGCTTCATTAAATGTTAACAATAAGTTATTGAATAATACCGATCATCATCACGCGGAACACGAGATTTATCAACAATCAAACACGGAAAATGTATTCGTCGCCTATTTCAAATTCGCGTGAGACCGAGGCTGAGGAGTTCTGCTGATCTGGCAAAACATACCGTCATGATCATGCCTCGGATTCTGATGATATTATGTATTCTCGTTCACTGCTTACTACTACTACTACATACTAGTATACTACTAGTGCTACTAGTACCAGTACTAGTACCAGTGCAAGTACCAGGTATGTTATTGATAGTGCTACCAATTATAGCACTACGGTTAGGGTTGCCACGTTACCAATAGTATAATTTTAATACCAATACAACGTTACGCACCACATGCTCATTCTCGTAGTACAGTATCATGGAATTCAAATCTAGTGGGTCATAGTAGAGGTGAATATCTGCTGCATAATTGTAGGCATCTCTTTTGTATCCATTGTAACAAAAGTTTTACCAGCTGGCAGTTCTTTTCGTAGCCTGAAAGAGGAATTGAGATTATGACCGTTCAGTTGTTAGTATTCACTATTCAGTCATGACATCGCAAATTGAGGTCTGTCACTGTTACTGTATGTCGGAGTAAGTAATCAGTGACCGTCATAATGTGTTGAGTTAGGAAGAGGGACAGCTTGTGTCTTGTTTGATATACATCGAGTCCACGAGACAAACACTGAGAGTTACTCACTGGATAGCCTCGTCGCCCAGAGACCCGATGAAAATGACAAACACGGAGACCCCTGCATCGCTTGTCATGGCGGAGGCTATGGAGCTTGGGCGGATAAAGTACCTCTTCAAATTTGCATCACTGTGGAATTGTGGAAGTTCATGTTATCTTGGAATAATATGGAGGTGCACACCTCCATTGTTTGAGTTGGATTAAGGAAAGTAAGGATATTAAGTTTAACTTGAACCGTGCTTTATAACCTGAAAGCTATGACAATTCTCTCATCAGCGTCAATGGAGGCAGCGTGTTTCACTGCCTGTTTGAGGGCACTGACGGTGTGATCTCCAGTCCAACAGAACTGAGAGTGGGCGTGCATCTCCTGGTGATGGTGGTGTGACACTGACTCCGATAAGCGGTCAGATTACCCAGATTACCCAGATTCACCCACCGCAAATCAATATTTCTCACACTCACAGACACAAGTCCTCCTCCTTACCTCCAGAACATCGAGTCTCTTCTTCTCGTTATCTGGTGGCAGTCCTCTCTTGACAAATTGAATATGTGGGTTTTCACCAGAGTGCCCGATTATGTCGTACAGGACCCGAGTCTCGGATCCCTGGAGACCCTCCATTACCATGGCCATCAACTCCAACTCTCGCTGCAGACGCTGGTCTAGGCCGTTAAATCTGGGGAAATGGAATTTTTGGGTTACAATGCTGTAAGTTTAATAATATACCATCAGTGCACTACACCGTATTCTATCTAATTCTATATCATGTTTTAAGTGTTACCTGTACATGCTGCCGGACACATCAGCCAACAGTGTGAGATGTTTGGGCTTGCTCATGACCACTCCCTTGTCCTGCGCAGGCGTCCCGCGTCTCTTGTACACATTCCTGTCACCTGCCAAGCCCTCCACCAGCTTGGAGTCGTCCAGCTCTCCATCTGTCTGATTCTTGAGCCACGTCCTGTCGCCCTGCTTTGCCTCCAAACCGGCTGCTAGCTGAACAGGAGTTGACGAGGAGGTGAGAAAGAAGAGTGAAATGGGTGGGGGAGGGGATGTACAAAAGAAGAGTGGGAGAGCATGGGCGCGGGGGTTGAGAATGTTAATATCAAATGGGAAGTAGAGAGATTTGGAAAGATGGACGATAGCAGTGCCATGTTACGATGTCATGAGAACTGAAACACAGTTATGTCATAATCTAGGAGTGATTAAATTGGAACAGTAACAAAAAATAATAATCAAGTAAAAAAGATACTCAGCAATAAAATCGATATTTCTTGTTCAAGCGAAAATATCCTGGCAGTATGAATCAGTTGCCCGTTTTCTTTATAAAGGTAAACAAAACATAATCGAGATTTACATAATTCTACAGTTCTGGGATCAACTATCGAGAGGAGTCAGATAGGGGATTTGGGGTTGAAACATTGTGTTCAGTTTGAGAGTGTTATCTTTCTTCAGCAGACTCCGCTGGGAAAACTTTGCCGGTTCCTTACGTTTTTTCGTTCCCGTGAAATTCTCCTTGTTGTCCGGCTTGCTCCGTGATTTGCGGGGATTGTACTTCCTCTTCTTGGTGGACTTCTCCTCCTCCTTATCCTTCTTAGAGAGAGTTCCTCTGCGGCGAGGAGCAGTCTCTGGGACCGATTGTTCGTCGTAGTAGCCGAACACTTGACAGTTGTAGATAAAGTGGAGATACATATCCCACTTTCTACAGCACGTGCAGTAACATAGGTCGGGGATTTGGCGCTGGTTCGGCTTCTCACACTCTAGAGGGTTGAAGTAGAGTTTCCAGAGGACACAACAGTGACAGTAGCACATCATTTCCTCCTGGGAGGGCGGACCTCGCAGTGGGATGGTCTGCTCTCGCTGGAGCTCCGCCAATTCCGGTTTAGTCAGGGGCAGGGGAGGGGACTTCCTGGGCGGCAGTGATGGGAAGGGCGGGAGTGCTGCCAGGAGCGTCTCCTCAGGGTGACCAGGCTGCGTGAAAAACGGGGTGAAGTAACGCTGGGCGTCCTCTAAAAAGTCCTGTTCTCCATTGAACGGTTCTAAATAATTGCTTCTATGATAGTTTGGGCTGTTATTCTGACTCTGGTTCGGATTGAGTTTCTGATAAGGACTAAACGCACTTGTTTTTGCATCCTCGTTCAATGCTCTGCTTGAATTCAAGGTAAGGTTCGCATTCAATGGTGGTTTTGGACTTGGTATCTGTGCTTCAGAAATGATGTGACTGCAAAATGATGTCATTTTCTACAGAGATCACTAAGAGGTAGAATAGAGAATCAGTGAGTCGTTTTCTTAGTAGTTAGTTCCTGAATAAAAATGTGTCTAGGGCAAAGCTAGACTCAGGCTATAAAGAGAATGTCAGAATACGAAAATTGATCGCGTAACGAAAGAATCTGCGCGCAAAGAAATGAAAATGGAAAGAATGAGACGCGCGCATCAACTGGGATGATTCGAAAACGTTGCACGTGCGTTGGATGGAGCCGCGCAAATCACATGATCGGCTTCGAAACTGAACCATGTAACTCACGCTTTGACTCTCATATGACATACACTTTTGACCTGCCTGGTGGACTGGAGAAGAAAGCATTGACAGTGTCGAGTGTGCATGAGATAGGTAGAAAATCATGAAAGAGATTGAATATCTGCCTTCACTGCAGTTATTCATGTACCATAGCAAGTGCAAGTTTTGTGAATGTGTTTGGCAATGGCCGGTGCGATTATGAATAATGGGGTACAAGATACTGTCCATGACGCTCTGCAAGACGTCTCAAACCTGTTTCAGAGCATTTATCTGTTTCGTGACATTGCCCAAGAATGATTGGTATCGCTCTGCGTCGTACTCTGACATCTTTATCTCCTGGAGCCGCTTCTCAAATGCTTTCCTTCCCATCTCTCGGGCTGCCCTCTGCACCTGGGAACAGTTTGAATATCATGAAAAGGAACTAATCATGATCATTGATCAATCTCTTATTGCATTTGCATGGCAGAAAGCGCGCAGTTCATGGCATCATGATGAACATCATGCGTGCAATACAACAATATAGCCACTATTACACAGAATATACACAGAGTCCTGATATTGCGCAGGTCCCGCTCTCACCTCCTCAGGGACTGCATTCTTCTCCTCGTCAGAGAGCTGGTGAACGTTGTGCCCGGCGTCTAAACGATACGGTCCACCTTTACCTCCCAGTCCTGTGATAAGTCCATAGTAGTTTTCACATGTTACCATTATCCGACATTCCGACATAATGAAGATGCACGCACTTCGACAATTTGTAGGATTTCTCCCAACCCTCGCTGGCGGGATATTATCCGGGCGGAATTACCATTGCGTGGCGCCGACGGTAGGAAAAACCCTACAAGTACAATTGATCCGATAACGTCTTCATATGGCAAATAGATACATCTAAATTCGGTGACTATTAATAGTGTACTTCTAACGGTGCACCTTGAGCTAATTTCGTCATGTTGGGGTCTTAACAATCAAACACCATTATCGGGTTGTCAATATGTAATTATAAATTACCCGCAGTATCTCGACCCCCAGTCCCGCCAGCCCACGTGTTCCCGCCCACGTGGGGAGTGTTGTCCGGGTCTATCCTGCCATGTTTGGGTTGTGACACATCCAGACCACTGTACCGGTCAATATTGAGTTGGGTGGGTGGATCTCCTACCATACTGCGCCATTTCTCGTACGAGACAGAGAGACTATCGTCTGACAACTCCCATTCCTGTGAGTGATGGAACAAAAGATCAAATATGGCCACCATCCATATTAGATAGAAAGGTAATGATGGTTTCGGGTATATGGTATGGGGTATATAATTCTATTTCTATATAGGATGAACTTATTGTCAGAGTGAAGTTCGGCATGTTTAAATCGCCAATGTACGGTCTAAAGTTTGTTAACATAATGAAATTGAATATCCTTTATTAACTTGTAATACGATGGCTAATGGGATACAGACGACAAGTGAATATTGAGACTGAGAGATACTCCAACTCACCTGCAGAATCCCTCCGGACGAAAGGGAACAGATCTGATCACGTGACTTGATCAGAGCAAGGAGTAGTTCCCCTGCTGCTGCCTGGTCCCGGCCTGCTGCAGACCTCCGCAACATGAGAGGAATGAAGGATATGGTGAACCGGACTGTGTCTATCACAGCAAGATAACCGTCCTTGTGATCCGCCGCATCATGACACCCCTGATCACGGTTATCGTAAGACTCAGGGATTTCCTTGACTGGGACCAGTAGTTGTCCCTTGTACAGGACGCTGTTCTTCATAGACTCGATCTGAAATGTTGCTAGATATAGGATTGAAAGTATATAAGGGTTGTAAGGGCGACTGTTGGAAACAGTTTTCATACCATCATCTGTACACAATAAACTCATGTTCTCGACCATACACACCCCCGTCTTAAGGTCACGTAGAATCACATCACTGTTGTTGGCCAGTGATCCTATGCATTTGTCCGCCAAGAGTGGTCCGAGATCTGACTGCACAACATCACCACTGTACGGTATGTCTGTTTCAGTACCTGTCACATATTGTGGAAATGATAAGCGAATTTAGCGCTAAAAGAGGCACACAAAGAACTATCGACTGGGTCACATCACCAATAAAAATCATGCCCACCTGCAGCAAGATCAGATGTCCAACTTCCCGTTAGTTCCACATCAGAGCTGAGCTTGGTGCTGGTAAACTTCTTGTCAGATAGAGATACCAGGTACCAGTGGTTTTCACTTGATCGGACGATCAGATTGTCTAAATCTGTACCCAGGAAGTTCTGTACCACATCACTCACAGTGAAATTCAGCTCGCACGATACTGTCTGAGTGAATATTGGTTTTCAGTGTAATTACTACTGAGTACCTTCCCCCTATATATAGGGGAAGGGCAATTTCCACACGGGGAGAGTATTGTTGAGATTCATGTGGGTGAAACTAGAGATGGTCGAAATGACTGTCTACCCAATATTGAAACTTTGCGATTCTACTAATACTATACCGGTTAGAAGTATTGATTAACAACCTTGTTGTCCGCGATGTTGTATCTGATCAGGTCTGAACCGTCGAACAGCCAGCAGTAGCCATCTAGACCCTGTTTGACAGAGAAAGACGAAGTCTTGTTAATGTTATGAAACAGTGGTATCCGGTTCAGATCTAGGCGATCTATCGTCTTCCTCGCAGTGTCTACTTGCAGTAGTGTGTTCGTCTGCGGGATGCATAAATAAACACAAATTAATCAGATAACAGTCATCTAACAGTTGCAATGCCTGATCATAACTTCACTCCATCTGTATACAAGTTCCAAACACTGATACAGAGTCGGTCAGAATATCACAGATGTTGCCATGGGAACTCACACTCTTATCAGAGATAACGACAAGCTGCTCGTGACAGGCAGCTCTCAGATTAGGACTGAACCCCAGAGCAGGGGACAGGTCGAGACACGATACATCGAGATCTCCGTGTGTGATAGTGTAGAGAACGTGGGGAGAGGAGCTGATAGCGTGGACCTCTCCACTCCCCCCTGTAATTAGGGTAGGGTTCATCCTACATATGTAGGAACACAGGCCACAATAAGGGGTGGAAATCATGCGTCATGTGAACAATACGTCAGCACATTGGGGATCAATGAGGGGGTCACAATGCAGTTCCCAGTTGTACCGTATTGAGGGGGAATGAGGGGGTCACAATGCAGTTCCCAGTTGTACCGTATTGATGTGTATGAAAATCATGTTAGAAATTGTAAATATCAAAGTACTTACCTGAGAGTAAGTGTGTGAATTTGGTTGTTTTTTGTGGTGTTGGTAGTTGGCGGGCAGTAACACATTCATAAAACTGCTTCGCTCGTTCGTGTGACACAGTCACTTCTGTCTTATAGTGCGGTAAGAAGAATGGGCCCTGGTACGATGGAAATGTAGATTAGGATTTAGGGGGGAGCGAAAAGCGAAGAATTTTGAAGTTCACTCGGAATTACATGGACAGTCCTATATGATGATCAGGATTCAGTTGAAAACTCATGGTAGGTGCAAGAGGGCAGAAATTACCCTTTTCCTGAAGGAACCCTGCGATAACTTCCCGGAATCTGACAGCTGAGGGCGAATTTTTCCAACCATAACGGGGCGTTTCAGTGGGTACCTGAAATGAGAAGCGATCCATAGTGTTTTAGCGCGCGCGCACTATACATGTGATTAGAGGTCACAACAACAAAGATTGTGATGAACTACCAGCGAAATTGGACCAAAAACTAGCAATAGCTCCGTAGCACAATGTTTATCCAGAATTTTCGCTGGAAGTTACGCTTCTATTCTGAATGTATACGGCGGGAATTCTGTGTACTACTAGAAGTACAAGATTGCAGTATTAGC
>CAMPET010000029.1:228255-251619 GCA_946803715.1 Beroe ovata | reverse complement strand
TGTGTGTGTGTGTGTGTATGTGCACTGTGTGTGTGTGTGTCTGTGTGTCTGTGTGTGTCTGTGTCTGTGTTACTAACATGTAGATGTTTGACAATGTTGACTAGTTCTCGTGTAGAGTAAGGATACAGGAATGTTCCTGTATCAGACATAGTCCGCAGTTCACTGAATGCTGCTATCAGCTTCAGTAGAATCTCTTCATCGACGGAGGGCGCGTACTTCTTCAACAATGCCTGATAATCAATTATAGTGATGATTACTGCTGACGTGGTATAGATTACCAGGGCGCATAATTTACCAGGGCTACAAGTAGATCAATAAATCAACAGAGGTGTGAAATGGTTGGTGAGCAACCATTAAAGCAACATATAAGCTGGTTGCTAGATTACCAATTCTGAGTCAGGGTCTGGGTTATCAACAGCATGGCAACTGAGTAGATCGCCCATCACAGCGTAGAAATCATTTCCAAGGAAAGGGAATCCAGGTCTGTTAGCGAGGAATATCACTCGGAACTCAGGGTGACAGACAATCTCGTGATCTTTGTGTGGGAGTCCAGCGGGAACTATCTTCCTACCATCTAATATAATAGGGAATATCATCATTACACACATTATAACACACACTTCACAGGGGCTAGGGATACAACAATCATAGAGACACAGTTGACACTACCTGGTAACCACATGGACCCAGTATCGAGCAGTGTCCTCAGCACAGATGTCACATTGGTAGGGGCTTTGTCTGCCTCATCCACCACAAGGACACGGCCATGCCTCACTGCGCGCACCAGGGCAGAGTCTGTGTACTCAACACGTCCACCGGAGATAGAGGGCTGAAAATAATTGGACATTTTCCAACAAAACCGACCAGTCTGATATTTAGCGTACCAAATACCAGTAGCATTTACCGTACCAGTGGTAAGGGTGGTAGTGTCAGTGCAAGAACCAGGGTTATAATAGTCGGGCATCTGGGATAGTTCCAAAGAATGGACATAGTGTACACTGCACATCGCTGCACAGCGAGAGACCATACCTGGACAGTGATGGACTGAACAATGGAATCCCTGTGGAGTTGCAGGTATTCTCTCTCCCCCTCCAGCAGTTGAAGGAGTCTGTCCACCAGCTTGTTCTTACCCACACCCTGGTTCCCCACCAGTAACAGATGCCGGGACCCGCTCTTCAGACTCCTCGCCATACCCTCCAGAATACGAGCTTGCTGGAGATTTGTATCCCGGTTATTACTCATCCAGGTGTTATTACAGACTATTATAACGAGAGAAAGGAAAGAGTAACATAGCATCTCACATTCTTGTTTTCATAGAATAGTGTGGACGGGATCAGCTCTGGGTTTCCTCCCAGTTTAGGAATTGAAACATTGCCAATATTGAGAGTATCGAGTGTTGAGCTGATGGTTATATCATCCCTCTCCATCCTCTCTATGATTCCCAGATCATTGAGCGTTGCTTTCAACAACTTGCGGGTTAGCACGGGCATAAACCTGCAACAACACATTTCAGCTGTTACTTGCCCCCTCACAGCAATGAAAAGGAGTTTCAGGTAGCAGGGCGAGAGATTTCACCTTGATAGCAGTACGGTGTGCAGCGCCGTTGCCAGGTCAACGCCTCCGCAGACAGCTGAACATACAGCCACCATACGGCGCATGGTCAACATCTCCCCTACTGCCACCATGCTCGGGTCAGCGTGGCATGTGAGCGTCCTGCACACTGTTTGGAGCCGCTCTATCTCTGCTCGTGGTGTGGTCGGTGACTGGAGCGGGAACGGAAGTGAACTGTTGACGGACTTCACAGATCATAGACAATGTGTTATTGATCGGAAAGTAACAGTAGGAACTAGTTATTGTACTGTCAGATTCCGCCAGTATGAGAACATGGCGTGCAGTGTTACCAGTTTGCTGATTAGATGGAGTTGGGAGTCCAGATCAAGGGATGGATGATGGTGGAAGTGCCATAATCCGAACATTTCAGGCGTGATCCAATCGCCTTTGTCACTTGCAGCTGAGGATACAAATATTAATAAGGTTCAAAGGTAGGTATACATTTAAATTCTCACTTGAATGTGCCTTAGTTGATAATGATTGGGATGATTAATGACTTAATGAGTCCAAATCTCTCTATGAGGTTCAATTTTCAGTTCTCATCATGTCATCGTAGCAAATTTCTTCCAATCATCTCCAGTATTATATTTTCAAATTCAGCATCGAGGGTCGCAAGAAGGCACACTTCATAGTTCCAGAGAATGAATAACAAGACAATAACCAATGAGTCTAAAAAGGTCCAGACAGAATTTTTAGCAAGTGTGGTTACACCAAATACAAATCAAAATTAGTTTAAACTTTTAAAGTAGTCAAAAAACAACAGATGCAAATCATCATAATACAGTTAAGTAGCTCCATAAAAAACTGAAAAGTTTCACTGAAACTTTCAGGGCAAATCTACTCCTAACGATCATGCAAAACACGACATGATCTTGATTCAAGTGATAGATAAGACTTTGGATCGTCGAAAGTCGAAACACACGTGTCCTTTTAATTGTCCTTGGTACACGTGGAAAGGATCGTCTCGACAATCTCCTCTGACCCGTAGGAATTACAGAGGTTACTAATCATGTACGTGTACTTTGTGATGTACGGGTACTCCTGGAATCTCCAGCAGGAAGTATAGAACGTGCTCATCACTTCCTTATTGCAAGCCGGGTGGTGGATCTTCTGTCTCGAATCCCGGAAGTACGTGACGAGCGCTGGTTCACCCCGGACCATCTTCATGACGATATCCCCGACCACTTTCACCACCTTGGTCTCTGTCGCCTCGTGGTGTTTTATCAGTGCCTCAAGGTCTGCGTCACGTGCAGGGTATGCATTAGCACGTTGTCGGTAGAGAGTGTCTAGGAGGACGTCTTGACTGGGGATCATTGCACCTTGGACTATGTCCCTGGACACGGGAGATGATGCAACACTCATCTCACCCTGTTCTCCATGACCCAAGAAAGTGGATATTTTCTCGTGGTAGATGATATCTAAATCTCCGTATATGGAGGGGTGACTTTGGACTGTCATCTTCTTGACCGCTTCATACTGCTCCTCCACTGTCTCCGAATAGAGACGTGGGAATATCTGCTCTGTGTTGTTCAACCAGTTGAGACTCCAGCAGTCACCCAGGTACACCCCTCTCAGGCTGTCAAACACACACGCCCAGGAGGACTCATCGTTGTTGGCGGCTGTGTGGGCTGTGATGTTCATGTTTGGTGGCAGATGCTCGAACATGGATCCCGAGTAGCACGCCTCCACATACCACAACATCTGCTTGTACTTCTTTGTACGCTGCATTATGTGTAGTGTATTCATCAGATCCTCCAAGTGGAGCATATCGTTAGGAAATCCCAGGATACCTGTATCGCCGTGGTCCACAAAGTTCACAAACACGTAGTCGTCGGGCCCGGAAGCCAGCGTCTTCATGCTGCCATGGCCCATTCGCCAACCCTTGAGGATCTGGAGGAAATTCTCTGGAGTGACATCTCCCTGCATGTAGTCGATCATCATGCCCTCGTACACGTCTTGACCGTGGAGAGCGTTGACAATAATCCCTGGAGTTGGGTTTTGTGGGTTGTAGGCGATGTCGTTCATCATCATGACGATAACTTGTTGTGGGGGTAGACCATGCTTCTTCGTGAGCAGCTGGTACAGATGGCTCACATCCGCCTGGTGCCGGTAGTTGTAGTACTGAGACGAGCCTGCCACCAAAACAGCCCAGATCTTGCCCTTGCCGCCGCGAGTTGCTTCCTTCGCATCTTCCAGCCAGGACTCGACGGATGAGGCACTGACAAGTGGCGCAAGTATGAGTAGGATAACGATACCAAACCTCATCGTTACAGAAGAGAGAGAAAAATGAAGAAAACAGTCTGTGAGTGTCTCACAAGCTGTTAAGAGCCACGCTATTCACCATACTCACATGACTTAACTTAGTCTGCTTCGTGATAAGACGAATATGACACCAAACTCGCATTGTTTCATTAACGTAGCAAGTGATGACTGATAAGATATTCGGTTGATAATGGCGATGGATTTCGCAGAATCAGATACTTCCTGATGCATCGAACAACAATTACCAAATCAAGAAGCCGAGCAGTAGCACCGAGGAGCGCGCTAAAGCTCATTCTGAGCGACTCTATCCACGGGAAATTGCGAATTCGGTCATTTGTACCTTTCTACACCACCCTTGAAAGTACACATTGAGCTCAGTGACTTATTCAGGTATCCTGAGCTCTGGAGACCTCGCAGCCAAAAATGGAATAGCTCACCTGTGGCATCCTCAATTAAAAAACCTGTTTTGACTATCCATAAAACTCAGTATAATTGAACAATGGACTGGTTATTCAACGTAGTACTGAACAGTAGCTCATGACTAGTGGTGGCACCTTTTGTCCACATTTGCACCATCATGGACGTAAATACATGTTTTGTTGTTTGCATTCCATAACCACGAAGTACGTATACCTACTTTTGATAAGCTACTTATACATTATACCTGTCTAGGAAGGTACCACTTTTACCAGTTTTATTTAAAGTTTCAGGAACATTCAAAACCGTGTCAATTCTTGATGATTGTGGGACTATAATAGCAAAAACTTTGTGTAGCTGAACGAATACATACTTGGTTTTAGCTTTTTTAGTATATCGTAGTCCGCACACCGTTCTAAATAGATACGTTATACGCGATTAACGGTCGATAATCGTAAACGTTTTAAAAAGATAGATACTTTCTAATATTGAATATTTCATTTTTGTATATTGAATCACTAACCAGGTACCTATATCAATATTGCCTATCGCTCCTCACTCTTTCATAAATCATAAATGTGCGGCCCCTTTGTTTCCTAATTCCCATTGGCCCCAAAGTCCAAAATTAATCCAAACCAAATTACATGCATTATACTGTAACCAACATTAAAACAAGGAACCTGGGACTATCAATTGGCACGTGTTAAGTTTCTGAAACTACGACGCGTGGCACGTGCATTGACCACGCGCGCGTCATGATACTGCGCGCAGTTTGTTTCATCACGGACTCGATCATTTGCAGTTGCTTCGTTTCCGTTGGGCGACAGAACTAACAGCCGGAAAATTAGGATTCATTCAATCTTAATCAGTCATATTTAATTTCCTTATTCATTCAAAGAACTATGTTTATTTGCAATTCCAGTTATTTAGGCATAACAACCCATTTCATTGCATCACTTCACCCAACATTCACTTCATTCACAGCACAGTACAATGAAATGAGGTGGAAGTGTGCAAATGTGAGGAATTTGGCGTGCCTTGTTTCACTGGTGGTAATTCTATTCCAGCTTTTGAAAATCTGGAGCCTAGATATGCAGAAGTGGAACATCAGCCCGGGATGTTTTTCATTTAGCGATGTTGATGATAACAGCAAACTAACAACACGGGTGCCAAGAACTAAGGAGCATGCAACGCAATCGATGAGAAAACTTGATAACTTCATCGTCTTCCTGATACCATCTTTACCCGATGAAATTCTCTTGAGAAGAATCATACGCTCCAAAATGCTAGACACTTCCTCATGGGCACCATCAGAGTTTGAGGGAATTGTTCCGGACTTCATTACTTTCAAACTGATGTTCATAGTTGGTAGGAAGAAGAACCAGACAGAAATTCAAACAGATCTATTAGAAGAGATTTCTGAATACAATGATATATTCTATGAAGAAGGACTGATTGAGAGTAGAGCAACTCTACGGTATAAGATTCTGTGGGGCATGAAGAAAAGTCTCCAGGAATACCAATACAAATATTTGGTGAAAGTTGATCAGGACACGCTAGTTGATTTACCAAATCTTGTGAGAGGTCTATTAGCACTTCCCAGACGGAATGTCTACACTGGGTCGTGCAATAACTACTTGCATGTGATAAAAAAGTACAATCAGGCGCAGTACGAAGATATCCGATATTGCCAAGGTGGGGCGTACATTCTGTCACGTGACATGATTGAGCTGATAACAGAGGTAGATGCATACAGACCAAATGAGGAAATAGAACCAGAAGACGGCTATGTGGGTTGGCTTGTTAAACAAGCTATCGACATCAACCACATCACCACTACAATTCCACAGCGATCAAAAGTCATTGTGAGACGAACTTTTAGGCCGATACCGAATAACTATGTGAATTTCAATTACTGGTTTTATCATTGGCTGAAAGGAGATACTTATCTAAATGCATCGGTGTACTGTAGACAAGCTAAGGACGACATTCGCTGTCCCAGTAGGAGCTACACACTCGACACTTGCGAGTGTTCTGGGAAGGATTGAGATCTCTTAGAGATCATCTCTACTTCTCAACATAGGTGGTCTCCCTAGGCAGGGTCACTGGTCTCTAGGCAGGGTCACTGGTCTCTCTAGGCAGGGGTCTAGCTGGTCTCTCTAGGCAGTAGGCAGGGGTCTAGCTGGTCTCTCTAGGCAGTAGGCAGGGGTCTAGCTGGTCTCTATAGGCAGGTGGTATATTGTATCAGATATTAATATGGTGGTGTCGAGATCGGGAAAATGACTCTGTGAAATCACCTGGCAAAATTACGCGCTCCGCCATTTGCACGATGGACTCATAATCTTATTAATAGATTACCACATTACCACAATAAGGCCACGAGTTGGTATAAGGGCTATAGGCCCATACGTTCAATAGGTAATACCACAAGCTGGAGTCCTGTGCGGCTGTCCTCCTTTAGTCCTTTACCTTACTTCATGAACAATTCACGCCATAACGCACCGAAAGTTGATATTTTGCTCATGAAGTATGCTCAACATCTCTAAGTTCACCATTACATCCACAGTATTTATCAAGTTGATTTTTGCATTAACAACATTTTGTACAAATACATTCCAATTTGAAAATTAGCTAACTATGTTCCATTTTCTATGAAATATTTCGCTGTAAATCACTTTCTATCATCTTCCCATAACACTGCACTTTCACTCATCTACGTGATACCTTTGATTCAAAATTTCGATAATTTCTTACTTTTTTCATAATCAAAGTGGATTTCGTGAGTATTGATCAAATCATATAAGTTGTTTCGCACAATAGTTAGGTTATTGAGCCTTCAGTCATAAATTTACACGGTCCTAATCACACAGTTGTATATGGTACTGGTAGAAAGATCATTCATACCGTGTTTCCGTGGTTTTTAATTATCATCATTATAAACTCATAATCCTCCATTATAATCAAAAACGTGTGTGAAAACAGTACTTATTAACGCAATGTTATTGCGATAGTTAATGTTATTGTACTAAACATACCACACCAGGTTTCTTTGGCCAGATATATCGTCTCATTAGACTTCCCATCGCTCTCTGCTCATTACCGTATTGCGGATTATTGATGTTGTTTTATTCAGTATTATTAACTGATTAAGTAGTTAATATCACGGACTATACCAGTTATCTGTATCAATCTCTTGTCAATGAATTTTCGTGCATTGTGCAACTATTCTCAAACTTTCTCCCAAATCTGAGAAAAACCTGGTCGGTTTGTTGACGACTTTGTCACAGTGTTAATCTCACGTCAATCGCTCTCGTTACGGAGTTCATTACGGAGTTCATTACGGAGTTCATTACGGAGTTCTTAACTGTCATGCCGTTATTGTACTTGAAGCATGATTTGATTGAGGCAGACGAAAGTATTTAATAAGTCATGTAAAATAAGTGTTTGCAATAGTAAGTGTTACTGTTGGCGATAGGTAAAATGATAGGGATTGTGGAAGAGTGTTGTATGAAAACAAGGTGTGTTTCTGTTCGTTTATGTGTGCGTGTGTGTCTACTGTCTGTGTATCCGTGTGTGTGTCTGTGTGTCTGTGTCCCTGTGTGTTTGTGTCTGTGTGTGCTTTTGTGTCTGTGTGTCTGTGTCCCTGTGTATGTTTTTGTGTCTGTGTGTGTCTGTGTCTGTGTGTGTGTATGTGTGCGTGTGTGTTTTTGTGTGGGGGTGCACACCGTATGGGATCATCGCACTTAGTACATCCCTACCCACCCTACCCAGTTGTGTGAATGTTTTTCCCAAAATGCACATTGCACACCGTTGTTTCGTGTGAATATTTGTATGATTGATACTTATCGTTTAATACTCGATGCAAATCTCGTGGTGTTACCGACACCAATAACCGTGTATATCAACAAACAGCTTACTGGATTCAGCAGAAATGGGGCGAAAATACAGATACAAGCTGCTCGTTTTAGTTGCTCTTGCCATAGCAACACTGACACTCCTGACTAAAATAGACTGGGAATCAAGGACAATAGTAAGGACGGAAAGCAATCAAATCATTGGCATCTTTATGACAACAGAAGCCCAGCTAAATCAATCTCATGTGACCCAGCTCCACTCTAGTCGTGGGCTTCAGTCTCACTCTGACTCTCACTCTGAGTCTGAATCTCACTCTGAGCCCGAGTTTCACTCTGAATCTGAATCTCACTCTGAGCCCGAGTTTCACTCTGGGCCGGAGCCTGGGTCTGAGCCTGATTCTGAGCTTGAGTCTGAGTCTGAATATTTGATGGTTGTGATGATTCCATCAATGCCCACGCCGACCGACCTTCACCTCAGAGAAAATATCAGATCGAGGCTAATGAATGTTTCGTCTTGGCCGGAGTCGGACTTTGACGGTATTGATCCCGGAGTCACATCTTTCAAACTGATGTTCGTAGTTGGTAGAAAGGACAACCAGACAGAGGGTCAGGCAGATCTATTAGACGAGATTTCGAAACACAATGATATATTTTATGAAGATGGACTGATTGAGAGTAGAGCAACTCTACGGTATAAGATTCTGTGGGGCATGAGGAAAAGTCTCCAGGAATACAAATACCAATATTTGGTGAAAGTTGATCAGGATACGCTAGTTGACTTACCAAATCTTGTGAGAGGCCTATTAGCACTTCCTAGACGGAATGTCTATACTGGTGTGTGCAATAACTTCTTAAATGCTGTCAAAAAATACAATCAGGCGCAGTACGAAGATATCCGATATTGCCAAGGTGGGGCGTACATTCTGTCACGTGACATGATTGAGCTGATAACAGAGGTAGATGCATACAGACCAAACGAGGAGATAGAACCAGAAGACGGCTATGTGGGTTGGCTTGTTAAACAAGCTATCGACATCAACCACATCACCACTCCCGTCCCACAGCGATCAAAAGTCATTATAAGACGGTTCTTCAGACCAATTAAACAGAATTACATTGTGTTTGACATGTGGTTTTATCACTGGGTGAAGGGGGAGAACAATTTGACAGCCATTTTCAACTGTAGGGTAGGTAAGAATGACACGACCTGTCCCGATAAGATGTACACTCTGTTCTTGACAGAGGGCAACTGTCAATGTAGCAGTAATAGTAGTAGTACAAACATAACTGCAACGCGATGAAAGTCTTGCTGAGTTGAGCGTTATTAGTTCATAGTTGAGATAAATTCAGTTTATTACTTATTTAGACTAAATTTATGTTTTATGTCGCTTAAGAATAAGTTAAATTGTATTGCTTAAGTTATATTGCTTAATATAAGTTAAGGACCTCCAACTTAGGACTCATTTTATCACAATAATATTATTTCCTTTTCAAGTTGTCCAACTGCTTCAGCTGGATATTTGTTGTAGAAGAGAGAACACCTGTTTTCAGAATGAACTGTATGCAATTACCTACATGCAGTGTTTGTTAATCGTTATTCTCCCCGTTCTCTTAAACTAATTTTATTTTTGAACATCTAGAATTTCCCTCCGTTTAAGAATTGATCATAACCGATCCCACTTTGCACAAAATCCCTATCAGCTGCGTCCTGCAGTGCAGATTGTGGACATCGGTAATCATATAGGTACTCATCACCTCCAAACTTGAAACATAGAGGCCAGCTCAGAAAACTCTGGGATAGCATGATTTCTAGTGAATGGATCTTTGTGGCCTCACTTTTAGGGCTCTTTTGAGAATTTCTATGTAATACTCAAACTCATTGTCCCCTACTTCCCAACAGCTACTAGTTGAACTATTATACTCACTGGCTATGATTCTGAATGAGGGGTGGATGGGGAGAACACCCCGTGAACACAGCTCCTCGTGGCTGATGGACAACTTGGTACACGTCTCCTCGTGTGAGCTCCGGGGCACAAGCCTCGTCCCGTCCGGCAGACTCAACACTCTGTCCTCGCACAGACTGCGGAGTTACAGTGTATGATCAGCCTATCATGGGGTATGTGTGGGAACATTGTGATCAGACGATAAACGTCTGTTCATATGAAAACTGTCATGTGTCTTCATTATCAGAAAGTGTCACTGTCACGAGTCACGGTCCCGGGTGTAATAAGACGCGTTACTACGAGTAGACAAACCTTGCTAGGGTAGCTATGGCTGTGTGATGAAGCTTGTGTATAGAGTCTAGCACAAGGAGCTTGCCTGTCAAGGCAGCTGTCACGAGCGGAGAATGCTTCCATACTGTGTTGCCCTCTGAAATTATAGACAAGTAGACAGTCATCAACTCAATAGGTACCTCAATATTGGAATTTTCTGGCAGTGACGTATCAAACTGTGCAACACACATATTTATATTCTAAATACTATTACCTTTGTCTCTTCACTCTTGACAGCCCTTCTAACTCTAACTATAAGTAACTCTCTCTCTCTCTTTACTACCTATAACTAACCTGTGTCCGTGNTCGACATCAACCACATCACCACTCCCGTCCCACAGCGATCAAAAGTCATTATAAGACGGTTCTTCAGACCAATTAAACAGAATTACATTGTGTTTGACATGTGGTTTTATCACTGGGTGAAGGGGGAGAACAATTTGACAGCTATTTTCAACTGTAGGGTAGGTAAGAATGACACGTCATGTCCCGATAAGATGTACACTCTGTTCTTGACAGAGGGCAACTGTCAATGTAGCAGTAATAGTAGTAGTACAAACATAACTGCAACGCGATGAAAGTCTTGCTGAGTTGAGCGTTATTAGTTCATAGTTGAGATAAATTCAGTTTATTACTTATTTAGACTAAATTTATGTTTTATGTCGGGACCTCCAACTTATTAGGACCTCCAACTTATTAGGACCTTTTATTAGGACCTATTTTAGGACCTATATTAGGACCTATATTAGGACCTATATTAGGACCTATTTTATCACAATAATATTATTTCCTTTTCAAGTTGTCCAACTGCTTCAGCTGGATATTTGTTGTAGAAGAGAGAACACCTGTTTTCAGAATGAACTGTACCTATGCAATTACCTACATGCAGTGTTTGTTAATCGTTATTCTCCCCGTTCTCTTAAACTAATTTTATTCGTGAACATCTAGAATTTTCCTCCGTTTAAGAATTGATCATAACCTATTCCACTTAGTACAAAATCCCTATCAGCTGCGTCCTGCAGTGCAGATTTTGGACATCGGTTATCATATAGGTACTCATCACCTCCAAACTTGAAACATAGAGGCCAGCTCAGAAAACTCTGGGATAGCATGATTTCTAGTGAATGGATCTTTGTGGCCTCACTTTTAGGGAGAATTTCTATGTAATACTCAAACTCATTGTCCCCTACTTCCCAACAGCTACTAGTTGAACTATTATACTCACTGGCTATGATTCTGAATGAGGGGTGGATGGGGAGAACACCCCGTGAACACAGCTCCTCGTGGCTGATGGACAACTTGGTACACGTCTCCTCGTGTGAGCTCCGGGGCACAAGCCTCGTCCCGTCCGGCAGACTCAACACTCTGTCCTCGCACAGACTGCGGAGTTACAGTGTATGATCAGCCTATCATGGGGTATGTGTGGGAACATTGTGATCAGACGATAAACGTCTGTTCATATGAAAACTGTCATGTGTCTTCATTATCAGAAAGTGTCACTGTCACGAGTCACGGTCCCGGGTATAATAAGACGCGTAACTACGAGTAGACTAACCTTGCTAGTGTAGCTATGGCTGTGTGATGTAGCTTGTGTATAGAGTCTAGCACAAGGAGCTTGCCTATCAAGGCAGCTGTCACGAGCGGAGAATGCTTCCATACTGTGTTGCCCTCTGAAATTATAGACATTTATCACCTCATTATTGGAATTTTCTGGCAGTGTCGTATCAAACTGTGCAACACACATACGTACTTATATTCTACGTACTTATATTCTAAATACTATTACCTGTGTATCTTCACTCTTGACAGCCCTTCTATCTCTTACTATAAGTAACTCTCTCTCCCTCTTTACTACCTATAACTAACCTGTGTCCGTGTGTCTGTACTGTAGGAGGTCGCGTGACGTCATATCAGAGTAGAGGACAATAGTCTCCATGTCGTAGCCTAACCTCCGGGAAAACTCCTCCACTATCCTCGACTTCCCACACCCCTGATCACAGAGTATAAGTAGCATTGAGAATAGCGATCCAGCAACAATATATATACTGACATCTCTGTTGCTACTCACAGTGGGTCCTATGATACAGATATCGGATACAGCATGTGATAGCAGCATGTCTGACAACAGCTTCTCCTGTGTGGGCGTGGCGTGGTACGTGTGCGGTGAGTACTGTGCCAATCTAACACTCCCGCCTAGCAAATGTTAGGTCGGTCACGGTGTATCAAGCAAGGGAACATATTATACAGGGAACATATACAAGGGAACATATTATGTAGCTTAGTTTAGACTAAGAAAACTAGCTAGTTCAATATAAATAGGTACATTGACTAGGACTTGCGAGGTCAATCCTGTGAAATGCCAGTCTCAAATCTGAAAGTTTCGTTACCTATGCGATGGTGGATTTGAAAGCTGGCACAGTTTTTTCCTAGATCAAGATGAATTTCCTAGTCTTGATAAGCTACTGGCAGTAGTGAATGAACCATGATGAAGTTATTCTAGCAAGTTATTGAATAATGAATATTGTAGGGCAATGTCAACTCACCTGCCGGTACAGTGAAGCAGTGTCCCGCACACTGAACAGTGACACCATCACCACTGCTTGACACCACTCTGCAGCTGGTGTCACCACGGCTCGGAGACTGTATTCCGAGTGAGGTCATCAGGGTCTCCAGCTGAGTCCGGGTCTCAGGCTGGAGCAGTTGTGGATACGGATACACTGATGTGACTCTGAAACAGTATACATTACTTCTCTTTATAATCGTGCCCATGCCATACTATAGTGCGTTTTATCATATGGCCACACTCACAGTTTGAGAGTATCAGACGAAGGCACATTTTTGAGTATTTTCACAAGATTGTCCACAACCGAGCTATTGAGATACGGTAAAGGCTTTGCTTCTGCCTCTTTGAAGAAGTTAGCAAATGATAGGAGACTCGTAGCTTTTGTCTTGTGAGTCGAACTCTCCAATGCCTGATTGGAACAATTTTATCGTTTGTTCCTCAGACCAAGCTTTGAGATCAAAAATTGTTGAGAATAGGTACCTATCACCTAATGAGAATCCTATGCTACATTTTCACCTCAAGGAGGAGTTTTTTATGCTCATTGAAGGGTAGATCCTGGACAACTCTTGCTTGGAATCTTGATCTTAGGGGTGGGTCAAGTGGATATCCTCTATAAGGAGGTACTGGAACACCTAGGAATAAGTTGGGTTCAGAATCGAACTATCAGGGGTGGTGTCTTTGTTTATGCGGGAAGAGTTAATCTCAGAGTAATTATTGCCACGGAATCTCTCACCAAGAGCAATAACCCAGAAATTGGGATGAACTCTGATGAGATCAGAGGAGGGGCTGTCTAGAGCATCATATCTCTCATGAGCCACCAGAAACCTGCCATCCTCGAGATGCATTTCCCTGCCAATTGATTTATGAGATGATGACTGAATCGGATCAAATAGGTAATCTCTCTAGTTGTGTGCCGAAAACGAAACCTGTTCTCAAGAAGATTATTTATGAGGGGCAGCAGGTTCTGTTCAGCCCTCTCAATTCCCTCTATTATCAGAGCATGACCCTCAATGGCAGCCCTCACTGCTGGACCGGCAACATGTAGTGATGTTCCTGAATTCATTGTTGATGATTCATCAACAGATAAGATGCTTCCATCAAACAAAGGTATATTTAGAGTGAAGTGACTTTATAGCATAGGAAATTACTCATATATAATTAGAAACCTAATGATATTTCACGGCGTTGTTTGATGTCTCCCTCAGTTGTATCTCTAGACAGAACAAGAAACTCAACTTCTCTATTTACTAATTCCTGTAGAAAGTATTATCCTGAATAAAGCTGTATTGGTTACAGCTTTTTGAATGGCTTCTACCAACACAAAGAAATGCACATTTCTTACACAATATAATGAAGCCAATCTCCTTCTTGCTGGTCCAGGATGACCAATCAGGAACACATCTTGCTTAGCAGCATCCTATAATTAATAACAATAGGTTCATGAAGGAGCAGATTCATAAAATTAGTTTTTCGCATCAGCAATTTGATTATTGAGTTAGCTAACACCTTCTGTAGGAGCCATTTTAAGTGAGAAAGTTGTGTCTGAGTTAGCGACTCATTCACATTCTTGTGAACACAACTTCTTGGCACAAGATGGGGCTTGACAGGAACATGGCTTGAATGGCTGACACTACCAATCCTTATCACAGGGCCTGAATAAGGAATCTTCAGGTAATCTTCAAGGCAAAATATTTAATCAACAAAAGTTATATTGAATCATCCCAGATGATTTTCATGTTTCGCCCAAATATTTGGAGTAACCTGTTGAGAAATATCTGACAAAAACTCGCCATACTGTCATTTGTCCCTCATGTACAACACTAGATATTAATACAACTTCCTATAATCCTATCCTGGAAGGATAGAGTGTTTAATTTGGATATGGAATTCAAAAATAAAAATAGATGCAAGAGCAAGTCTTTCATCTGTTCAAGTACCAACAGAATAGGAAAGAGTTTTGCAGATTGATATCTTGACAGTATTTTTGAACCCTGATTGACTATCAATGGTAGTCCTGTCTTTGCTCAGCAGGACTATCAGTGGAGCTGTTTAGTGGACAGTGGTGCTTGCTGCTTTACCACTGGCCTCAGGGGGACCCAGCCAGGCAAAACCCTGATTATAGGTTGATCCATCTCTCAAGATGATTGCCATATCATCATTGATTATAATGCCTGCTACCATGCCAAGTGCAGCACATCATGCAGCACACCATACCACATATCAAGTATGGCTATGACATCAATAACAACTATGCAAATTGTAGTATAGCTGTATAGCATTGTAGGGATTTTCCCTCCTGTCCGCGCCGTGCAATAGTTATTCTGCTCTCATGGCAAAGGATGAAGTCCCGCCAGCATGCCAGGGTAGAGAGTAATCCTACAGGAACAAAGTATAGCACTGTCAGATTTCATATCTGGTCTTGGAATCAGGGACATACGGAGTGTTTGCATGCAAGGCCAAGTGAGAAAAGAAATCATATTGTGTTGCAGCAGAGACAGAGATGTGAGAAGAGCCTCCTCGGCAAGAGAGAAAATGGAATCCAGCAGAGAAACTATACAAGGCAGTGCAACGTGTCACATATGCCGGCAGGTTCAAAAGCCAAAATGATAGAAGAGGATTAGGGCACAGGGTTTACTCCAGTCAACCACTAATGAGGAATGAATTAACAGGTGAAGTGACAGATGAAGAGATGATCCAACATATTACAAGCTTAGCTAGCAAAGCAAATGGACAAAGTGGGATGAGGTCATAGAGATGGACTTGAAGTGGAAAGAGATGATGTATTGAATGAGCACAAGTATGCAGTCCTTCTACATGAATGCTGTTCAAGACACCCTACCGCATCCCAAGAACCTGAGAGGGTGGAGCAAAAGAAAAGAACCAGAATGCACGACTACCGCATATTCTGCTTGGACCAAGGAAGAGTGTCATACAGGCACAACAGTATACTCAAAGTGATTACAGGAGCACTGAAAAATAAGATAGACTCTGTAACTGAGCCTACCTCAGAACTTGAACCCATCAACAGAATCAAGTTTGTGGAGAAAGGTCAAAGAGTGAGAAAAGTAAAGGGAGGAAAGAAGAAACTGGTTGGTTTCCTGGATTCAGCAACAGATAGGAAGATAAACATTGATACAAGGAAGAATCAGATCCATTTTCTGCACGAAATCATAACTACATCAGACAGACCAGATGTAGTTATCTAGTCAGAGACAACCAAAACAGTGATAATGATTGAACTGACATCCCCAGCGTAAGAAAATATGGCAAAGTGGAGGGAGATAAAGAAGACTTAGTACAAAAGGCTTGCGGAGAACATCAGAGAGATGGGCGTGTGGATACCAATATACCATGGGTATTTACAATCGAAGTCGGGGCCATAGGATAATTTTCCAAAAGAGCAAGTGGACTGTGGAGAAACTTGGGTAGTAGAGACAAAGAGGGATGGCAGCTGTCCAAAAAGATATCCTGGAGGATAAGTTTGCGCCGCGCGCGCGCGAAACGAAATTCTTGACAGGGTCTATCATCGATCATTAAGTCAGATGTCACCTGACCTGTTTCTGAGTTTCTCGCGCGTGTGCCTTCATCGAAGGTTCGAAACTGTTTCGGCCTTTGATAAAAGTGCGCGCGCCGAGCGCGAGAAACAGAGGTCAAATAAAATTTGACAAGCAAGCGGCGCAAAAATAATTTGCGCGAGGTTAATAAAATTTGCAGTGCGCGCAATAAAATTCTCGCGACAATATATATACAATATAGCTACCATCGACGGCCAAAACACATTGTTCTTAAAAGTTGAAATGTTGCAGAAATGCAGCTCAGCGCGGGGTAACAGTAGCTTGTTACATCACACTTATAATTGGGTGCGTATTGCCCAAATGTCACTCAGCTTAATATATATAANAAATGTGGCCAAATATGCACCTCATATGTGTGATGTTGAAATATATATTATATTACCTATTTACCTCCTGGCTGATATGTCTGATGTAGTAAAATGTGTTATTTTGGGTGTTTTTCCCACACTTATCGTTTTATGTCACACTTTTTCATGATAATTTTTCATGTAATTTTTCGAGAATGCAGTTGAATATTTGAGTTGATCCTCTGTCAAAATCATTGTATTCTATTCTATTTTACTTAATCAACTGTTGATAATAATTCTTTAACTTTTGCATGTAAGTTTGATGCAATAAGTTGTTATATAAATGTTTTATTCTGGGCGCCCAGACTAGGGTACTTACTAGTGAAGTCTTGTAGGGATCAGTCTTAAGTGTTTATTAGAGTTGATTCACACTTTGATAATGTCACACTTTTTCGTACTATGTCATACTTTTTTCGTATTATGTCACACTTTTTTGTATTATGTCACACTATTTTCGTATCATGTCACACTCTTTTCGTATAATGTCACACTTACTTCATGATGGGATATCTTTCAGAAAAGTAAGATTCTTTTGAGACATCAATCTGCAAGACTTTTCTAACTTTGTACTTGAAAACCAACAAGTTCACTTCAAGTGAATATTGTGGTGAGCAGCAAGATCTAATGTCACCCTTTTTTCATATTTTCTGGCCACCAGAAACTGGCTACAGGAAACTTTGCTTAATTGGACACCTGCGGTAAAGGTGGAGTTTTTGAATGGTTATGAATGTTTGTTTCCTAACTTCTTGCAACTTGTGATGGTTCAAAACCATAACAATTATATGATTTACATAATCTATTTTTATCACACTTTTTCCATATCCAAAGCAGATATCATTTTAAGAAAGTGAACGTCCACTTTTTGGGTGGTTTTTCAACACGGAATACAAGACACCATGACTAGCCAACAGAATTGTTGGTGGATGACGGATGTCCATGTGGAAAGAAGGGTGCTGCTTTTGGAGAGGCACAAGGAATAAGATAGATGGATCAGAGTGCTTCTTTAGTAGTGAATGACATAACAATTCAAAAGGCAGACATCCACTTTTTAGATGATGTCTGCTTTTTAATCAATGACTGCTTTTTTTGATGAAGAAGCAGATGTCAGCTTTTAAGGGTTGAACCTCTTCCAGACTGCCAGATTTCAATTTTTCACTCCCCATTCAATATATCATGAATTGCTGAGGCTATTGTTATTAAGTTATGCTTCCAATATGTACCATGCAATTTGATAGGTTTTCAAGTGTATACCTACATACTATAGAATCACACTCTTTATCTGTTTGCCTGTATGAGTTGAATCAAGGCACATGATGACTCTAAAGATTTAGTTAAGCAATGCACGGATTTGATTAAAATTTACACTTAGAATGTCTGTAGTTGAATCAGATTATTTGAAAAAATGGATTGGTGCTCCAATTACTGAAGCATTGACTGAAGTTGCTCTCAAAAGACCAGCTGATCCTATAGAATATATTGCACTTTGGCTGCTGAGATACAAAGAGAACCAAGTGAAGAAATCAGAGGTTAGTTATAATGCTAGTAAAAATGAGGGTGAGCAATGAACATTTTATTAAGGTGACTTTAAATCTTGGGAATACCTATTATGCTGATCTTTAGGAGGCTAAAAATGAAGAAAGACTCGCAGCAGAAAAGAAGAAGTTAGAGGAAGAAGCCAAGAAGAAGGCAGAGTTAGAAGAAGAGCAGCGTAGAATATCTGAAGAGAATGCTGCAAAACAGTGAGTACTAACTATGATGCTGAGTCATTATGCCAAACCCATTCTCAACTAGAAATTGTCATGTCGTATTGTTTCCTACTTTCTCATCTGTTCATATCCAGGGCTGAGATAGAAAAAGCACTTGCAGAACAGGCGAAACTAAGTGAAGCTACATCATGAAGTGAAACATTCTACAACTAACAACATGTCAGAATATAGTAGATGAGTGTGATATGTGCAAAATAGTCAAGATCTATCTGCCAATATCATTGTAAATTCTCACATGGAAATACTGATTGAGTTATTTACTGTGCTTTTTGCTGTTTGAGAAGATTATTTTGCTATGTCTTACTCTGATATGAATTGTATGATAGATTGACACTTTGTTTTCATGTCTCATGATCCATGAATGAGTTTCATTAGTGAATTACAGGATTTTGTGTAATAGCGCCAGTATTTATTTCTTAGTGGCATCAAAATATAGCATCCGACTGGTTCTCACAAACGGATCAGATTCAGGCAACTCTGAGTGATGATATCCACCGACATAGTGTGTCATGTTTTCCATCACCTCTTTCTTCATGATCTGTTGGAATGTTCCAGAGTTTCCAAGTGCTGGAGGGAACTTGCTCACCAAGAAATTCAGATCAGAACTCGTCAGAAAGTCAGTGATATCATTGCAAAACATAAGACTAATAACAGATCCCTCGTAGAAAAACTTGTCTGGACTAACAGGAAGAACTTATCAGTTTCACAGTTGTTCAAGAAGATGCGATTCGCAGCTCTTCTCAAGTTTGATGGTCGTCACATGTTTGCTGACGATGTGGACGTTTACCCCTCCTTCTTCCTTTCCTTGAGATGGATATCTCTACCCAGTGAAGCGAGTGAATTGAAACACTTGCACCAATTCTCATGGTCCCTCACCAACCCAATCATAATAAGTGCTGAGTCTAAGAATAAGAAATATCGGCCCAGGAAAGGAACTGTGTCCAGTGGGAAGAGGAAATTGCTGACTGAGACTGATGTGCCCGAAGACCTGCAACCAGTTGTTATAGACAGGCTCATATCACTTTACAACGTTGGAAACACAGTGGTTGCGGTTTGGAATGATATTTCCACTATAGCTTTCCTAGTTCATGCAGTACCACTGACTTCGAAGTTATTCGCTGATAGTCTTTATCTGCAAAACCCTGCAATCTCTAAAGCTTGTAACAAAGCTTTGGAGCTTGACTCGTTTGGGATAACTGCTATTGTGACTCTCCGGAACTTCAAGAAAGTCTTTTTCCACGAAATATTCAGTAATCTGTTCTACAATGAGGGCGGGAAGGTGATCTGTGGTATCGATGAGTCAATACTCTATAACCTAACTCTCGACAAGGACTTTGCTCTGCTCTGGAAAACAGAGAATTTCAAGGGTAAGGTACTCCATTGTGCGATAGTGGATGTTGTTCTCAAACACAGCAAATGCTACAACGCCGACAACCTGTGGGATGTAAGCAAGTACAGCATCTCACAGCTGTGTAATCTCAAGCCAATAACTGAGGAGTTTTACAACACAATTACAATCGACTTTGCAGCGGATGACTGCTATTTGTTATCCTGCTCTAATGACTTCCTCAGTGTTGATATCATTCTCAGTTTCTGTGTGCAGAGGGATATTTACATTGTGAACAAGATAATTCTCAAAAAAGTTTGATGAAATTTCGCCCATCTATCTGATGAATCTATCGGTATGCTATCTGGTGGGCGTGTATTTGAATAGTTAATTAGCGCGAAGAAGAGTGATGCCACTGTGTATAATTTGTGTCTGTAGCTCGTGAGAGATAATGAGGTATTAATTACCCCCCTATTTAATTGGTTGTAATCCATAATCACAGACTGTTCACGTTATAGTTTATGACGGGTATACGGTACCGGGTATGTGAGGATGAGTAAAGGAAAAGCAACCCGATCCTCGACAGCCACTTCATCCACACCAGCACCGGTTCCCGCCATTTCCAATGACATCCTGACAGGGAGATTCACAGAGCAGGAGTGGTGAGNGTGCATATTAGTCGAGGAATCCAAAGCATCTTCTCTTTGTCGATGATTCGCTTGAGCAATTAGGCTTACTATATCCAGAATTTTCGAATCAATGCCATAGTTCTTCTAAGCACACCATAAAGATAAGAAAAGTATTCTTATTCTTCCCTAATAGATGTTAACAACTTTTATACGGATGAGTAACAGCCTTAGCATGTGCAGTGGTGTCATATCGTGNAAGAAGAAGTTAGAGGAAGAAGCCAAGAAGAAGGCAGAGTTAGAAGAAGAGCAGCGTAGAATATCTGAAGAGAATGCTGCAAAACAGTGAGTACTAACTATGATGCTGAGTCATTATGCCAAACTCATTCTCATTGATCAACTAGAAATTGTCATGTCGTAATGTTTCCTACTTTCTCATCTGTTCATATCCAGGGCTGAGATAGAAAAAGCACTTGCAGAACAGGCGAAACTAAGTGAAGCTACATCATGAAGTGAAACATTCTACAACTAACAACATGTCAGAATATAGTAGATGAGTGTGATATGTGCAAAATAGTCAAGATCTATCTGCCAATATCATTGTAAATTCTCACATGGAAATACTGATTGAGTTATTTACTGTGCTTTTTGCTGTTTGAGAAGATTATTTTGCTATGTCTTACTCTGATATGAATTGTATGATAGATTGACACTTTGTTTTCATGTCTCATGATCCATGAATGAGTTTCATTAGTGAATTACAGGATTTTGTGTAATAGCGCCAGTATTTATTTCTTAGTGGCATCAAAATATAGCATCCGACTGGTTCTCACAAACGGATCAGATTCAGGCAACTCTGAGTGATGATATCCACCGACATAGTGTGTCATGTTTTCCATCACCTCTTTCTTCATGATCTGTTGGAATGTTCCAGAGTTTCCAAGTGCTGGAGGGAACTTGCTCACCAAGAAATTCAGATCAGAACTCGTCAGAAAGTCAGTGATATCATTGCAAAACATAAGACTAATAACAGATCCCTCGTAGAAAAACTTGTCTGGACTAACAGGAAGAACTTATCAGTTTCACAGTTGTTCAAGAAGATGCGATTCGCAGCTCTTCTCAAGTTTGATGGTCGTCACATGTTTGCTGACGATGTGGACGTTTACCCCTCCTTCTTCCTTTCCTTGAGATGGATATCTCTACCCAATGAAGCGAGTGAATTGAAACACTTGCACCAATTCTCATGGTCCCTCACCAACCCAATCATAATAAGTGCTGAGTCTAAGAATAAGAAATATCGGCCCAGAAAAGGAACTGTATCCAGTGGGAAGAGGAAATTGCTGACTGAGACTGATGTGCCGAAAGACCTGCAACCAGTTGTTATAGACAGGCTCATATCACTTTACAATGTTGGAAACACAGTGGTTGCGGTTTGGAATGATATTTCCACTATAGCTTTCCTAGTTCATGCAGTACCACTGACTTCGAAGTTATTCGCTGATAGTCTTTATCTACAAAACCCTGCGATCACTAAAGCTTGTAACAAAGCTTTGGAGCTTGACTCGTTTGGGATAACTGCTATTGTGACTCTCCGAAACTTCAAGAAAGTCTTTTTCCACGAAATATTCAGTAATCTGTTCTACAACGAGGGCGGGAAGGTGATCTGTGGTATCGATGAGTCAATACTCTATAACCTAACTCTCGACAAGGACTTTGCTCTGCTCTGGAAAACAGAGAATTTCAAGGGTAAGGTACTCCATTGTGCGATAGTGGATGTTGTTCTCAAACACAGCAAATGCTACAACGCCGACAACCTGTGGGATGTAAGCAAGTACAGCATCTCACAGCTGTGTAATCTCAAGCCAATAACTGAGGAGTTTTACAACACAATTACAATCGACTTTGCAGCGGATGACTGCTATTTGTTATCCTGCTCTAATGACTTCCTCAGTGTTGATATCATTCTCAGTTTCTGTGTGCAGAGGGATATTTACATTGTGAACAAGATAATTCTCAAAAAAGTTTGATGAAATTTCGCCCATCTATCTGATGAATCTATCGGTATGCTATCTGGTGGGCGTGTATTTGAATAGTTAATTAGCGCGAAGAAGAGTGATGCCACTGTGTATAATTTGTGTCTGTAGCTCGTGAGAGATAATGAGGTATTAATTACCCCCCTATTTAATTGGTTGTAATCCATAATCACAGACTGTTCACGTTATAGTTTATGACGGGTATACGGTACCGGGTATGTGAGGATGAGTAAAGGAAAAGCAACCCGATCCTCGACAGCCACTTCATCCACACCAGCACCGGTTCCCGCCATTTCCAATGACATCCTGACAGGGAGATTCACAGAGCAGGAGTGGTGAGTGTTCACGGGGTGTTCACGGGGTGTTCACGGGGTGCGGGATGGGGGGTTATGTGGGAGTAGGTGTGGGGATATGAGTTTTAAACTTATCAATTACACTACTACTTATCAATTACACTATACTTAAAACAATCAAATTATGTGCGAAGTATGACGAAGTGTTGAAGATTGAAGAAATCAATTCACTGATTCATTACCTGCTAAAACTCTGCTTCTCGTTGCTCTAGAGTTGTTTCTATCCATCAATCTGATTCAAAGATGATATTGCACAGGAACAATCTGGTGGAGGTAGAAGATGGGGAAGATTTTGTGTTCGATTTGGTCGACACTGTTGTGAATGGTACGTATCCATATGACACACACACACACACA
>CAMPET010000029.1:199850-211751 GCA_946803715.1 Beroe ovata | reverse complement strand
TCGCCGTTGATTACGTAATCAATTTTTTTTAAACTTTGCCGGATCACAAATTCGATCATGTAAACTGACAATCATATGTAACATAAGGTGTACGATATAGTTAGAGCTTAAAGTATATAGTAATGACATAATTTGCGAACCCAAAATCCCAAAAAGATTCAATCACACAATACTCTATATAGAATTCACACAATATTCTTCAAAACAAACAGCTCCTTCAGTGCAGCCCTGACGTTTGAGAGATTGATCATGTTGGGATCAACTCCAAACCGGGACAGTGCACATCGGTAGATCATCTCCTCCACTCGCAGCCGGACCATGAGTTCGGATGCTTTGTTTTCTTTAGTCGAGATGCACGGGCATTTCCTGAGTTAAACTCAGTTGATAGACGATAGTGCTCTTCACTGTGTCTCAAAACAAGCACTACCACAAGAGTTCACGAGACTAACCTATCCAAAACTAAACCAGTGCTAATCCAAACCATTTCCACTCCAATAGTCACAACTCTCCCCCGCTCGCAGGATGGTCTGTACATAGCCCCCACCATTCTGAGTGACTGTACTGACGATATGACAGTTGTGAGGGAGGAAGTGTTTGGCCCGGTCCTTAGTATCCTGGTGTTCGATGCTGAGGAGGAAGTGATTGAGAGGGCTAATAGCACTCAGTTCGGCCTGGCAGCCGGGGTCTGCACACAGTGAGTGAACTCATATGAAGATTCCCATTTAGGTGTTATCATAAAGCTGATGATTTAACTAATTCATTCACTTGATGTTATAACCTCTTTCTTGCTGCTCAAGAGCTATTTTTCATCAATTCTACCGATTACTCTCGATTCATGTTCTACAAACACGAAATTTCTAACCTATTTCACCACAGGAACCTGTCCCGTGCATACCGTGTAATCTCCAAGATAGACGCAGGCTCCTGTAACATCAACACATTCAACATGTTTCCCACGTACCTTCCATTTGGGGGCTACAAGAACAGTGGAATGGGTCGTGAACTGGGCGAGGAGTGCCTCAACTACTACTCCCAAACTAAATCTGTCTATGTTGAAACTGGGGACCCGTGGTGTCCTTTCGACTAGTCCTTTTGGCTGGTTCTTTTGACTAGTCAGTGTTATGTGATGTCAGGGTGGTTTGGATTGAATTGTTTGTGCAGTGTTCATTGTTGCATGTATTGTGAGGGTGTTGATCATTACGGGTGGTTCAAATCCGAATCAAATAATCTCTTTGTTCTTATTTTCATATTTATTGTGAACATATTATTTTCAGATCTAATTTATTGTTTTTACACATGATACGGTATATTGATGTAACAACGAAATTTTCTTGTTTCCCATCTACTGAATCATTGAAAAGCATCTATTGGCTAGCACAAAAGAAGGACATTGTGTATTTGCATCTGTTGCCCATTACCCTATGATAAGAATACATTTGAATCGATTGCCAAATAGCTAACCTCTTACCTTCTTGTAGCATGATGTGATACACACAATGTAACACACATTGTGTAACACACACTCGCAGTGTAACAAACAGCGTAACACAGTGAAACGAACTGTCATCTATACAAACAGCGTAACACGCACTCTCAAAGTGTAACACACACACACACCATGGGATACAGTTTTTGGGAGTTGTACACATTCCGACGCTTGCCCCGAATCCGATGGCGTGGCGATATCAAACAGCACGCTTACGGCGAGGTTTTCCCCAACAATCTCTCTGCCCGTAACGCTATCCTCAAGCGGGTAGCGTACAGTGCGATAGCACTCTCAATTCCCACGTTCACGGGAGTGTTCTACTACTACATCCTCAAGAGAGAGGGACTTCTCCACCTCCTTCACTCGGACTGGTTCGGGCTGGACCAGGTTTGGGACAGGGTGGTAATGAGTGGTATCCGGAGTCATTTGAGGGAGGAGAGAGCGTACAGACAGCTGGAGGCGTACAAGAAAACCCTAGAGTTGAGGGAACAGGAGATCATGAAACAGTACCAGTGTTACGAGGAAAAGAAAGTATGATGGGGTTGTGTAGGGTAACTTATTTATAAGCGTCTGATTAAACTTGATATCATATTTTTATAGGCATATCAGTTTTGTTCTTTTGAAAGAAATGTTTATTTTGATGCAAAATTAGTGCTTCATTGGTTAGGATAGGTCTGTGAATGATTCCAAAAGTCTTTAAAATGTTGGTTTTTGTGCTAGCTTCTGTTTAATATAGTTGTAATATTAGTTTCTTCCTCAAACAGTGTCTCCAGTGTAACCCCTTATGACTCCAAGAGTGTGACAGATACCTCCTGTGACAGCTACCTCCTGTGACAGCTACCTCCAGTGACAGCTACCTCCAGTGACAGTTACCTCCTGTGACAGCTACCTCCTGTAGAGATACAAGCCATGAGGAATTATCTGATATCAGAGTTGAAACACCACCTCCCGGTCACACTGTCGGAAGTGAACCTGGACAAGGTTTTGGCAACAGGCCAAGTTTTCCGGTGGCGGAAGGAGTGTGACACCTGGTTCGGAGTTCTCAGGACACGACTCTGGATATTGCGACAAGATGAGACACACATTCATTACACCTCACACGACATAGCACCTGCTGCAGCTGACACCAATGCCAACTCAGAGCTGAGGGACTTCCTGAACTTGGATCACGTGCTAAGTGACATCACTGCGCCGTGGATGCTAAGTGACCCTCACTTGGCGCGTCTCGTCAAGTCTCACTCTGGTCTCCGTCTTCTCAGACAGGATCCACATGAGTGTCTCCTCGCGTTTATTACATCTTCCTGCAACAACATTCCCCGTATATCCTCCCTTCTCCTCAAACTATCTAGTCTATCCCCACACTACATCACACTCCACGACACAGCATTTCACACCCTCCCCACCATAGACACACTCGCAAATCACACATCAGAACAGACGCTACGAGACCTTGGTTTTGGGTATCGAGCAAAGTACATAGTGTCAGCAGCTAGGGATGTTATGTCTAGGGGAGGCGAGACATGGCTCGAGTCTCTACGAGATCTGGATTTGGGGGACGTGAGACGAGAGCTGAGTCAACTGACTGGTGTTGGTCCCAAAGTGGCGTCATGTGTCTCCCTGATGTCGCTAGATAAACACAACGCGGTCCCCATCGATACTCATATGTTTCAGGTAGCTAGATATCATGGTACTATCGGAAAATGAATTTGGTACCTATCATTGCTGCTATTGATCATCTCAATAACTCTATCTCGCGTTTTAAGATTTCCCTGCTACGATCAACTGCTCAGGTAGCAGTGAAGTACTACGGTAGACCGAACAAAACACTCACACCAGCACTGCATGATACAATTGAGGAGTTTTTCCAAGATCAACACGGGAAGTACGCCGGCTGGGCACAAGCTTACCTCTTCTACTCCAACTCGCGGAAAGAGAAGGGTCCGCCTCCTGGGCGGACAGTTTCTGCAGACAAAGTGGGAACTGGGAAAGTGGAGGAGGGGAAACCGGCAACAAAACGGAAAACAACAATCCGAGTAGCTGATGAGAATGGAACAGAGGAGCAGTCAAATGTCAACGTCCCTCGAACAAGATCAAAAGTTCTAAAGGTTTCATGATCAGGTTGAGGATGGTCCAATTTGGCATTTGGCTCGCGTTGGATTGAATTTCAAACTCAAGTCTAAATTTTCCTATATTAAGCATCGATGTTTTTATCATTGAAATCAGTGGTGGTGTTGACTTTCTTTACTTCTCTGTTGCAAACTCTCCCAGCAAACACCATTTTAAGAATTGCAAGCACGCATTCACCATTGTCTTCTCTGAACGGATCCCCTGATCTTTTTTTGTCCATTTTCACAATCTCACACTTCTCATCCCTCTCTCCTCTGCTACATAATTCTCTCATGTAGCAATGATTGACGAGGTATCTCGGCTCCTGCCAGACCGCACACCAGCAGGGGAGCGACAGTGGTGCAGTAAGTGGTGCCCTGAGGGGAAGAGTGATGCTAGTCAACCAGACGACTGTCAAACCCTATACGAGGTGTGTGCATTGTGTCTGTGTGCACTGTGTCTGTGTGTACTGTGTCTGTGTGCACTGTGTCTGTGTGCACTGTGTCTGTGTGCACTGTGTGTGCCTGTATACACTATACAATGAGTTTTAATTTGATATTGTCCTTTTCATCGGACTGTTATCTCCCCAGGTGTTCCAACTTGGACTCAGTATAAACAGTGACGGCCCATGTCTCGGGTATCGGCCCTCGCCCACCGGCCCCTACGAGTGGATAACGTATGGGGAGGTTGCCCGAAACTCTGGACATGTTGCATCTGGGTTGGTACACCGGGGTGTGAAGAAGGGCATGTTTGTGGGTGTCAGTTCTCATAACTCTCCCGAGTGGACTACTCTCGCCCTGGCATCGGATGCTCAGGTGAGGGACCAGGGGTAGTTGGGTGGTAATCAGTGGTGAGGGGGAGTGAGGGGTGAGGGGACAGTGAGTGGCCAGGGGTAGGGGGGGGTGTCGGATGAGGGGGTAGTGAGGGTCGGATGAGGGGTAGTGAGGGTCGAGTGAGGGGTAGTGAGGGTCGGATGAGGGGTAGTGAGGGTAGTGAGTGTGCGGGAGAATGTGAGATGAGTGTATTTGACAGACTCCTGATATCTGCTAAGCAAGTCACACTCGAGGTTCATGTACATGAACACATGATCATCTCATTGACACACTACACTAGTCAAACTGAAAAGTGAGACTTGCGATCTAAGCGGATTCGCAAGTGCAATGATAGCTTCCCGAGAAAACAGCTGAATAAACCATGGAGACTGCTACTCTTGGATTATACACGACATTCCACTCATATATTGTACTGCACTATACAATAAACATGGTATTGTACATGGTATTGTACATAATGTACATTGTACATTATACATGATTCCAGGGGTTTGTCCTGTGTCCGCTGTACGATACTCTGGGTGAACAAGCAGTGAAGTTCTGTCTAAACCAAACAGAGCTCAGTGTACTGTTCGTGGCCGAGAAGACACTCAAAACATACATTGGATACCTGCCAGAGGTTAGCTGTGGTGACTATGAGTTCAGTTCAGTACATTGTACAATGAGTAGCACAGTTTGGCATGTCTAGTGCTTTATGCGTTCTAATTTTCATAGTTGAGTGTGTTTCTATTCGTCTCAACACGATTTCTTGTATGATATCCACGCATTCTATAGTTCTATTTATAACTAAAACTGTTCGATAATACCTCTATCACATACAGACAGGAATTCAGTGAATGCACACTATTCTATAGTTACCTCCCGTAACTACCCCTCCCCGCGTTCAGACGCCCCACGTTAAAACACTGATCAAGATCGGTACGGTGACAGAGGACGAGCGGAGAGCGGCATCGGGCCACGGTGTGGAGTTACTGAGTTACAGTGATCTGTATGGGGAGGGGGAGGCACACCCAGCCCCACCAAACCCACCTCAACCAAGTGATATTGCCACTATCTGCTACACTAGTGGAACTACAGGTGATCTTCATTGTAACACACGGTGATCACGTGGTAACATGTCGTGTTACTTGTTACAATGTTACACGTGTTACTTGGTACACATGTCTTCCTGGATACATGGGTAACGAGAAACACGTGTCTCTTGTTCACATGTTACTTGATCACGTGTTATAAGTCAGTGCAGCATATATATCGAGTTGCTTTGCTGATCAATATTGAGTATCGTAACACAATCTTCCATCATTAAAACTACTGGTTTATCCATTATCGATTACTGAAGTTCGTAATCATTGTTCAACAACACTTTAACAATGTTCATTGTTCATAACCACGTTTCATACCTCACATACATGCGAAATGCATGGAAAATCATGATATGACTCTAAGTATGTGCTTTTGATACGCTTGTTTAGTTGCTGTTTAACAGCATCTCATATAAACCTGTGATTTCGTGACCCAATGATGCGAATGTTGAGTGCTGAATGCTCTGCCGCCCTGCGATTTGGTGTGTGTGTGTGCTGTGTTGTACAAGCTGCGCGGCAATAATTGACGGAAGGTACGATATCTCACCGCGAAAGCACATAGTTAGAGCACCAAAAGTATGTGTGTGTACTGTGTGTGTCTGTGTGTCTGTGAAGTGTGTCTGTGTGTACTGTGTCTGTGTACTGTGTGTCTGTGTGTGTCTGTGTCTGTGTACTGTGTGTCTGTGTGTGTGTGTGTCTGTATGTCTGTGTGTGTCTGTGTCTGTATGTCTGTGTGTGTCTGTGGACTGTGAATACTCACTGATTGCACTGTCACACNGGACTGTGAATACTCACTGATTGCACTGTCACACACACACACACACACACACACACACACACACACACACACATGTCACGATGTGTTGTCTACCCGTAGGTCTCCCAAAGGGTGCCATGTTGAGTAACGCCGCTATGGCGTCCACAACGTATGCCGTATCCGCCAGTTTGGATTGGTGTGACTTTGTGCCCGATGACGTATCAATCTCGTACCTTCCCGCCTCGCACGTCTTCGAACGAGAGCTCCAGGTTAGCACTCTGGATCGGTAACCATGGTAACACAGCAGTGTTGTAACGACTGAGGTTGCTCTGAGTGGGTTGTTGTTGCTCTGCAGCAACATGGTCGTTATGGCATTGTATGTTACCATGGTAACGTTTTGTTTGTTACCCCCTTTACCCCCAAATAGGCGACCCCAAAGGCGCCATGATTTCCATTGGCGCCATCACTTCTACCGTGTATGCAGTGGACAGATCTCTCGGCAGTCACTGTTTCCAGAGTACAGACTGCGCCGTGTCGTATTTGCCAGCTGCGCACGCATTCGAGCGTGGAGTACAGGTGGGGTGTGCACTGGATGTTGGGTGGTGTGCACTGGATGTTGGGTGGTGTGCACTGGATGTTGGGTGGTGTGCACTGGCACAGAGAGTTCCGTGACAACACTTTACATACTGTAGCACGGTCCACTGTAGACAGTAGCACGGTCCACTGCAGACAGTAGCATGGTTCACTGTAGCTTGATAAACAAGCATATGCGAGAGAGTTGCAATGTAAACTCCACTCTTCATTTTAGCAGATAAGGTCTGACGAATTGGTGAAATTATAAATAAGCAGGTTTATTGCAGTGTCATATGACACACGATGCATACAAGGACTGATAATGGCAGTGTACAAGCAGTGATAATGGTGTATGGTAGTGTACAACGTGCAGTGTACCTATTATATAGGAGAAAGACCAGCGTCAAGTATTGTACAGTGACGTCAATCGGTAGGTTCTCTATGAATACTGCTTTGAACACGCAAGAAGGTTACTGCTCTCTGTGAAATAAGCAGAATTCCAATGGGATGGGAAATTCTTATAATAGGGTGTGTCAAAAATAAGTGGACAAAAGTAAACATTCACATCTTTGTGCTGAGTGCTCTACAAAAACTTGCACATCTGCGACGTTTTTCGAGATAAATTTTCAGGATTTGTTCTAGAATAGTTGAGGATTGTTATGTTGATGAGTGAAGTTGACAAAAGCAATTCTGTTGTTTTTTGCTAATTCCACCGTCATTTATTGAGTTGGATACACACGACGAGAGTTATAGACAGCGTTTGAAATGAAGAAAAACTGAAAAGTCAGTTTTCAAGTTTTTTGCTGATAACTCGAACAGTTTTTGAGTGAGGGACTTGAAAATCTTGTTGGAAAAACTTATTGACGATACGGTACCTACTACACCCCCCATTTCACCCGGAAACTCCGAATAGAAGCTGAGATATGGACATTTACTTTTGTCCCCTTTCTGACACACCCTGTATAATGTCGAATACGTACATAGTACATACTGTAGCTGGAACTTCACTACTCTATCAGGAAACGCCGGTATAATCAATAAATTGACAGTAAATTGCGACTGCTACAAAACATCCCACTAGGTACTCCAACTCAAAGTTAATTAACAGTAGTAAATTCTGTAAGCCTCTAACACTCAGATTGATTTGAAATCAGTTACTCAGAAATCTGAAAGTTTAGCCAAAGGTTACTGCTCTCCGTGAAATAAGTTACCGCTATGGACTATGGATCTGTGGATCTACTCCCTAATGAGTATTGACAGACAGTGTGCATTGACAACAAACATTCTCGCCATTATCAATTGTATACACCGAGCAGAATTCCAATGGGGTGGGATATTCTTGAAATAGTGTTGAATACTTATACGTACCTACATACTGTAGGTAGGAAAACGACGGTATTTGTATAAATTGATTGTAAACTCTGTAAAAACCTAACAACAACCTAAATCAGGAACAAGGAATTTGAACATTTAGCCAAAATTGCCGAATCACTCTCTCATTAACCCGCGCCCCTCTCTCCCAGTATTGTATCCTGAAAGCTGGTGGTCGAATAGGATTCTGGCAGGGAGATGTTAAGAAGTTGGTTGAGGATGTTATGGAGCTAAAACCGACTATCTTCGCGTGTGTACCTCGAATCATNGTGCACTGGATGTTGGGTGGTGTGCACTGGATGTTGTGGGTGTGCACTGGTATAGAGAGTTCCGTGACCACACTTTGCATACTGTAGCAAGGTCCACTGTAGACAGTATCACGGTCCACTGTAGACAGTAGCACGGTCCACTGTAGACAGTAGCACGGTCCACTGTAGACAGTAGCACGGTCCACTGTAGACAGTCTGTACTAGCTTATTATCTACAAGCATATGCGAGAGAGCTACAATGTAAACTCCACTCTTCATCTTAGCAGATAAGGTCTGACGAATTGGTGAAATTATTTATGAGCCGGGTTATTGCAGTGTCATATGACACACGATGTATACAAGGACTGATAATGGTAGTGTACATTAAGCAGTGATAATGGTGTATGGTAGTGTACAGCGTGCAGTGTACCTATTATATAGGAGAAAGAACAGCGTCAAGTATAGTACAGTGACGTCAATCGGTAGGTTCTGTATGAATACTGCTTTGAACACGCAAGAAGGTTACTGCTCTCTGTGAAATAAGTAAATCGAATGGATCTCGCCATTTTCTATTGAGCAGAATTCCAATCGGATGGGAAATTCTTATAATAGGGTGTGTCAAAAATAAGTGTGTCTTTGTGCTGAGTGCTCTACAAAAACTTGCATATCTGCGACGTTTTTCGAGATAGATTTTCAGGATTTGTTCTAGAATAGTTGAGGATTGTTATGTTGATGAGTGAAGTTGACAAAAGCAGTTCTGTTGTTTTTTTGCTAATTCCACCGTCATTTATTGAGTTAGATACTTGAAATTTTTTGAGCAAGTAGGTGTTAGTGATGTCTATCTGCGCTGCAAATTTCATCTAAATACGACGAGAGTTATAGACAACGTTTGAAATGAAGAAAAACTGATAAGTCAGTTTTTAAGTTTTTTGCTGATAACTCAAACAGTTTTTGAGTGAGGGACTTGAAAATCTTGTTGGAAAAACTTATTGACGGTACCGTACCTACTACACCCCCCATTACATCCGGAAACTCCGAATAGAAGCTGAGATATGGAAATCAACTTTTGTCCCCTTTTTGACACACCCTGTATAATGTCGAATACTTATACGTGCATACTGTAGCTGGAACTTCACTACTCTATCAGGAAACGCCGGTATATGAATAAATTGATAGTAAATTTTTCCCAAAACCAAATAAGATTTGGTTGTTTATGTCCGCAGCATCTGGCGTTCTTTCCCTTAAAATCTATGATATGAGAAAGAACGCGGCATACTTGACAGACTGCCGCCACATCACGTGTAGAAACGGAACAACTTTTTCTAGTGATGTGGCGGCAGTCTGTCAAGTATGCCGCGTTCTTTCTCATATCTTAGATTTTAAGGTAAAGAACGCCAGATGCTGCGGACATAAACAACCAAATCTTATTTGGTTTTGGGAAAAATATCACTCTTTTTCATTATTTATTTATTTGTAAGAAAAGCCAGTTTCGAATAATGACTCTTTGAGCAAAAATCTTGACAGAATGATTAATTGGTCAATTATTCAATTACCTAATTGGGTCCAAGAATTGAAAATCGCCGTTGATTATTCGCATAAGGAACTAATCCATTATATCCCGTTGAAATTACCTGCATACATGCTTCGAATCACGAGATATTGTCCCTAATTAGGTTAATTAGCTAATTAAGTTTTTGAAAACTTTAAACTAGCATCATCAAATGGATCAAACTGAAACCAAGCTATCATGTCCCGTTGCATTAACTTCCTTATCTTTTCCAGAACACGAGATATTCTCCTTAATTAGGTTAATTAGGTCATTAATTAATATTTTTTCAAAGAACTTCGACCTATTTATCGGGCAAATAATCAGTTTTAATTTTGCAGCCTGTTTTCTCCAAAAAGAAGTAGGCAAAATCCCAAAAACATGTTGCACTCAAAATTGCAAAAATTGCCTTACCCAGNCCCCCCCCCCCCCCCCCCCCCGTCACAGGTACAGTCAAGTGCTGTGAAGAGTTATCTGTTTAACTGGGGACTGGGTACCAAGACGACGGCTGTGAACAAGGGAATCATCAGGAATAATACCCTGTGGGACTACGCTATTTTCGGCAAGGTCTGATACAGTTGCTTATGTTTCTCCCATAAACACTGCCCTGCTTATAGTGACACGTTGGTCCCTATGTCAGACTAGGATAAACCAGCTAGAGAAATGGTCATTGCCTCGAATCCGGACGTGTAAGCCAAGTGACGTCGGTGCGACGCCGGTATGGCATTGCCATCTGTGGCAATGGTGTCGCAGTAGCGTCGTCGTGATTCGAGCCAATGACCAGAGAAACACGCTTGCTAGCTTACTAAGACTTTCAATGTTCAGACTTGCTGGAAATACCGACTTAAAAACTACTATTTCAGACTAAGTAATTTTTAGACTTATGAGACATTTATCGTGTGACACTCACACAGATTCAAAAGATGCTGGGAGGTCGAGTGAGACTGATGCCGTGTGGTGCCGCTCCTTTCAAATATGAGGTCCTCCAGTTCTTCAGAGCAGCTCTCGGTGCAGTGGTGTTAGAGGTTAGTCGTGTGTTAGAGGTTATATTAATGTAGTGGTTATATTAATGTAGAGATTATATTAATGTAGTGGTTATATTAATGTAGTGGTTATATTAATGTAGTGGTGCTATAATGTTAGTGGTGCAAGAGGTCAGTGTTGTAAGAGGTTAGTGCAGTGCAGTGTTGTAAGAGGTTAGTGCAGTGTTGTAAGAGGTTAGTGCAGTGTTGTTAGAGGTAAGTGCAGTGGTGTGTGAGGTTAGAGCAGTGGTTTGTGAGGTTATTGAAGTGGTGTTAGTGCAGTATTGTTAGAGGTGTTAACTGTTAGTCTGGTGGTGTTAGAGTGAACTAGTGGTGTTAGCGTGAACATGATAACACGTATCTTCACAGGGCTATGGTCAGACTGAGTGCTGTGGATGTTGTATCGTATCTATTCCTGGTGACTATAGGGGAGGGTGTATAGGGGGTGTAGTTCCCAATGTTGTCGTGAAACTTGAATCAGTGCCAGAAATGGGATACCTCACTGAGAATAACCAAGGTCAGTAATAACTCAGACATATAATGCTCTATACTATGACGTATTAGGTACCATAATACTTCCGATTCTGAAGTGAGTTTTTTCAAATCCACAACTTTTACTCTTCTCAAGAATTTCCTTTCATTCCTGTGAGTTGATCTTTAAAAACAAAATTGTTCTCCTCAAGAATGCACTCTCTGACAATTTCCACAACTAAATTCTTTGCTGTCACTCACTACTCAATACACGCATTCCCACACACACACACAATGACCGGGACAGACGCACTCACGCTGCAGCAGGCTAGGTGTGTCTGAAATGTTCTCACACTACTACTACTACTACTACTACTACTACTACTACTACTACTACTACTACTAC
>CAMPET010000029.1:162927-190343 GCA_946803715.1 Beroe ovata | reverse complement strand
TATGATAGAAGTTTCAAGTTAATCGGTCGATCCGTTTGGGAGCTATCCTCAAATACTCACTTAAATTGACCAGTTATGTGCAGATAAGGGGTTATGTCGGCCCTTTACTTGAGAACCGATTATCAGCTTAACTTGAAATTTTGGTTGTCCAAGTTTCTAATGGTCCTTGAGCTATGCTAGAAGTTTCAAGTTAATCGGTCGATCCGTTTGGGAGCTATTCTCAAATGCTCACTTAAATATTACACCATCTTCAGTTCTCTAATTATATTGTATAAAGTAGTGTTGTAAAGTTTAAATCTTAATGTGTTTCAAATTTTATGTATTCCCGCGCTGCGCGACACAAATACACCGTGCGCGCTGCGCGTTTCCTTTCTATGACTTTAATTCAGTTCACTGAGTAGAACAAAGGCGCTGAACGTCGTTTACAATTCTATGTCATGTGCAAACGATTGACTTTGACTTAAAAAGCTATCAATGCAATTCAGACACGTGCAAATTTGCCTGGCGATGCTAGGCCCAGATGACGCGAGCCGCGCGCAATGAAATTCTCGACAGGGGCTATCATCGACAGCCAACGTGCAAATCTGGAAATAATCTTCATTTATGATATTTATAAATTTTGAATGTCAGATTTTATCTGACCTCAGTTTCTGATGGCACGGCGCGCGCTCGGAAAACAGAAGTTTGAAAAAGTCTGACAACATCTTTGAAAGATTTTTGTTCTGTTCCCTTGACATTTTTGTCTGTAGATGTTAATGATGTTTCTTTAATGATGTCAGTTGATATATGTATGGTAGGATTTCTCTACCCTTGGTGGCGGGATTTCACACCTGGCAAGAATGGGTGGAATCTTGACTGTGTGGCACAGATACATGTAACATAACAGTGGTTATATGATTTATTCTAGTTAGTCATGTTTTTTTCGCCCTAAGCCCAAGTTTCAAATGAATCTGATCTTGATTATGAAGGGGGGATGCAACGTGCATTGATGTCAGTATTTGGAAAAATCCCAAAACTGACATTGACATTAATGCACATTAATGCACATTATTGCACATTAATGCACATTGATGCACATTAATGCACATAAATTGAACTAATTCTGTACCACTTTTTGACCTTTTGTTCCACTTCATGTATGTGACAGAAACTATCTGTTGCTCCCACCTCCCAATTCAAGAGTGGTATCTGGTGCAGTGGTGCTCCCAACTCGAGAAGTAGTTTTAGTAGTTACCATACCAACTCAAGAAACAGCATCGTTACCAACCTTGTCCAACTAAAGAAAAAGTGTTCCTAGCTCCCAACTCAATACGTAGTATCTTCAGCTCCCAAATCAAGAAGTAGTATCTATTATACCTAAAGCACCAGCCAACCGTATTCGTAGCCCCCCATTCCCAACTCGAGAAGTAACTAGTACCTGTAGCCCCCAATCAAACAAATAGTATTATAGCCTCAAGAATTGGAAAAGTGTCTCTAACTCTTTAAAGTCAGGAAGTATTTTCCAGTGATACCACATACCTAGCTCATGATATCCCCTTATAATAGTCGTCTATAAGCCCATGAGTCTCTTTTAGTATCTGGTGGTAGTTGACCAACCCTTATGGTTCTATGAGGTCCTCCTGACGAGCTCCTGTATCTCCTTAAGTTGACTGATGATTTTCTATGGCCCCTATCGGTTCTAAAGTGTTCTATCCACGGTTATTTGTGTCGCCTTATGGCTCCATAAGGTCCTGTGCGACCACTTGAGACTCATTATGATTCATGATGGTCTGTGATGACAGCTTATAGTTCCCTATTTGGTCACTGATGATCATGGATGTTTCAACTCGAGAAATAGTATCAGTAATCAGTATTCCCAACTCGAGAAGTGGTATCTGTGGCTTGAATTGCTGTCATAGTCATCAGTCGGGCATAAAATCAACGTAGGTCGGGGACCTTGTTGTGTGCGATTGGTTTTTCGTTCTTATTTGGGACTCAGATGAGCTGAAGTTCTTGATATTCTCACTTGAATAAACATGTGCATTAATGTCAGTATTTCAAAAAAACGCAAAACTGACATTGACGCACATTAATGCACATTAATGCACATTATTGCACATTAATGCACATTAATGCACGTTGCATCCCCCCCATTATGAATCAAAACCACAAATGTTCTACTTATCCTAGTCTTTAGTATTCTATGACATTACAATTCTTTTAACTAGCAGGACCTGAGGCCTCTGACCTCTGCTATCCCTGATCTCCACAGTATTAAATAGTATGATGAGGTTTCTATTTGTAAAGTAATGTTGATGTAATGATTTTTGTATCAAGTGTGGATAGTTATCAAGTGTCTCTAGTAATCAATTCTTGCCTCTGATCTTTCTGATGTTTAAAGTTTCTCTATGTGTTTCTTTGTGTCAGTTGACAGGTGGTGTCAGATATGTGATGTTTTACATGCTCCCTATTTTCTAATGGTGTCAAACTTTACTGTCAAGTTTCTCATTTTTGAATGGTATCAAAGTCATGAGCATGAACATTCCAATCAGCATGCCTGATTGGGTAGCAAGTGGTGCCAGATCTTGAGACCCATTCATAATTAAAGAAAGAAGGCATATATAGGAAACTGGATATTTGTTTCTAAATAACTGGACCAAATTGAGTGAAAACCAGGGATTAGAGGTAGAAAAAAGATTCGGCTTAGGACAATCATTCGATATTTTTGATTTAGGTCTTAGATTTTGTTAATGGTGCCAAAAGTTTAGGGAACACTACTTATTACAATCAAATTTGAGGTGGTGCAATCGAAGAGCAGTTCCCACACCTCATAGCAATGTTACATGGTTATGAAAGCGATGACGACACTGACATCAGTCACAACTTCACTCCACGCCCTGCTACACCTCCCCACTCAAGCAAGTCAAAACCATCTCTCACCTCAAGAACACCATCCACCCCCAAATCACAGAAGGGTTACGATAATATACCCACGAAAGGTAATCTTGTTTGTTCTTCACCAACTGTTATCAATGAATTTGGTGCTTGTTCAGCATGCGGAGATGAAAATGCGTTAGACAAATGTGTCTCATGTTTATTCTGTAGCAGGAGCTATCACGCAATCTGTAAACAAGAAAATGGTGGTTCTGATAACGTTATGTGCAACAAAACCTTCTTGGAGCAGTACATTAAGCGAGCTGATAAAAAGGACTCTTACTGTGGGTCATTCTGCTTTGTTTGTGACCCATGCCTTACTGATCATGAGCAGAAAAGAGCTGCATCCCTTCAGGAACATGTCCACACATTGGAAAGAAAAATTGAGTCCATGGAGTCCAACATAACTGAAATCAAAGACCTCCTTGTTGGAGGAAACATGTGCGGTAGAAACAAGCCAGCACAGGTAGCCTATTCAATCTCATCTTGTGCAGAACCAGTCTTGACACCTTTTGTTCCCACAAACCCATGGTGTGATAAGGATGGCTTGATCAGAGTCAAATCAAAGACTCCAGTTATCGTTAAAACAGACTCTACTGGTAATAATCTTAAGGATACTGAGTTGGAAAAGATAATTACTGAAAATAAAATCCAGGTCAGTAAAAGTTATAGGAACAAGTCTGGCGAGGCAGTTCTGGTTATTGAAAAGAATGAGCACAGGGAGAAACTGACGAAAAGGCTGCAAGAACTGCACCCCAGTCAGAAAGTGTTCCAACCTCCTGAGAGACTCCCAACAATTTCAGTTGCAAATATCATCGAAAATGTTACTCCTTGTCAACTCAAAGAGAAAATATTGTCAATGCATGAAGAGATTTCGTCACTGGTTAATCAGGGCTCTACATTCGAAGTTCTGTACATTCGAGAGCAAAAAAGTGGCAAGAGATATCAGGCTTGCATTCGAGTGAGTAACGAGATTAGAAAATTCATTGAACACATTGGAAATCGAATTTACATAGGAATGTATAGCTGTGGAGTGTATGACCACTTCTACATCAAAAGATGTAACAATTGTCAGAAATTCCATCATTATCAGGATAAGTGCAGAGCCACAAAACCTGTTTGTGCAAAGTGTGCTGGTGATCACAAAACAGCTGACTGCACCCTGTGTAATGATTCAAATTTTGTGCCTACATGTGTGAACTGTAAAACTGATAAGACATCCTTCACCCACACGCATGAAGCATCCTCATTGCAATGTCCATCATATCAAGCAGCACAGGACAAGCTGAAAAAATCAATCTCTTTCTACAACTCAAAAAACATATCCTAGGTAGCCACATTCCAGTATATGATAAACCAATCAATATGACGTGCTTGTCATGGAATGTAAGGTCACTCAACAATAAAGCAGACTCTGTTATGGACTATGTTTTAACTCAGAATCCCATGTTTGTCTTCGTTCATGTTTGTCTTGGCTCACTGATATTAACAATCACACCACTGCCACAATCAAAGCTCATGGTTATGATATTCACCACACCCATAGACCTGACGCCAGAGGTGGCGGAGTAGCCATTTTGTTCAAATCTCATGCAATCAAAGTGGTCAAACTATACATCAGTAACGTCCCTTCATTTGAATCTGTTTCTTTGAGAATCAAGCTCCCTAATAATAAATCCTTGCTATGCTCATGTGTATATAGAACAGGTCCACTCTCCACTTTTCTTCATGACTTTGACATGTTTCTGAGCGACCTAGTGGAAAAATCAGAACACATCCTAGTGTGTGGGGATTTCAATATTCACATTGACGAATCTAACAGAAACAGCACAAGTTTAGATAAACTAATTTCTGATTATGGCCTCTTACAACTGTGTAATGGACCAACTCACACTTCTGGACATACACTTGATCTAGTGATAGCATCTCATAACATTGTCACAAATAACTCAGTCACCTCCTCACACTTGGTAGACCAATTCCCAACCTGTGACCATTTCTGCCTATCATTTGCACTTGATGTAACAGCAGTTCCACAAAATGATAAAAAGAAAATAACTTTCAGGGACTTGAAGAGTGTTGATAATGGAGACTTTTGTTCTTCATTAAGGGACAGATTGTCTGAAGTAATGCGATATGACAAACCATTCTGTGATATAGTCAGTGATTACAATAATACTGTTTCTACTGTTCTTGATTGGCACGCTCCAGTAATCACCAAGTGGATCCGTGATCTGCCGGACTCTAAATGGTTTGATTCTGAATACAAGGCTGCAAGAGCAAAGAGGAGAAGAGCAGAAAAGTCGTGGAAAAAGACGTTATCTGAAGCTGATCGAGAGTACTATGAATATCTTAGAAGGTTCTGTGACGAATTGGCCAATGAAAAGAAAAAGGAGTACTTCAGCAACCATTTTGAGAAATATAATCACTCCCAAAAGGGATTGTTCACATTTGTTGACACATTTCTTGATAAAGACAAAAGCCTGACTCTTCCAACCAGTGATAGTCTCCAGAAAATCGTGGACAACTTCAATAACTACTTCAGCTCCAAAATTGAAAAGATCAGAGCTTCGTTTGCAGAAGATGCGGATGTTATCAAGAACCATCCTTTATCAGTAAATGCACTTGAACGCTTTGAACCAACAACTGAGGAAGAAATAAGAGAGATTCTCAACGAGACTAATCTAAAATCATGTAGTCTAGACCCTATACCAGCCAGTCTTATGTCCGAAAATAAGGAAGTCCTCATCCCCACTCTTTGCCAGTTAGTGAATGCGTCACTACTGGAAGGTTCTATGGATAATTTGAAATCTGCACATCTTACTCCCCTCATCAAAGGTACTTCACTAGATGTCAACACACTCAGGAACTATAGACCTGTCTCAAATCTTTCCTTCATAGGTAAAATTGTCGAGAAAGTGGTTTTAAAGAGACTCAATGAACACTTGAAGCTGAATGGCCTTAATGTTGACAATCAGTCTGCATACAAAAAACACTTCAGTACTGAAACACTTCTGATAAGAATAGTGAATGATCTGTTAATTGCTTCAGATGAAAACAAAGCCACTGTCGTAATGTTGCTTGACTTATCTGCAGCTTTTGACACCGTCGATCATCACAGATTGTTGACTATACTCGAGAAAGAAATTGGAATCGTTGGAAACGCTTTGAATTGGTTCAAAAGCTATCTCTCTGGACGGTGCCAGAAGGTCAAGATAGGGGAAACTGAATCAATGGACATCACAATCAAATTCGGTGTACCCCAGGGCTCTGTTCTTGGACCTATCCTGTTTAACATATATATCAGATCCATCTACAGCACGGTCGAAAGTGTTCTATTCAACATACATGGGTTCGCAGACGACCACCAGGTCATGAAATCATTCAATCCAAGTCAACAATATCAGATCTTTGCAGAAGAAGTACCTCTATGCTTCAAAGTCATTAACAAATGGATGAGCAGCCACTACCTTCAGCTTAACCCGGGAAAAACTGAGATCATAGTCTTTGGAAATAAGAAAACGATAGCCAAAATCAACATTCATGGATCGTTCATCACCCCAAGTACTTGTGTCCGATTTGTATCGACTGCCAAGAACTTGGGTATTCATTTGGATTCTAGACTCTCATTCACACCACAGATAGATAAACTCAGGGTTAAATGTCTTCATAATCTACGAAATATATCAAAAATGAAGACTTTCTTATCACTGAAGCAGATGCAGCAGTTGGTTCAAGCTGTAGTTATTTCATCTCTTGATTATTGTAACTCAATGTATTTTGGGATACACTCACGCAACTTACTGAGACTCCAAAACATACAGAATAGAGCATGTGGTGTGATTTTTGGTTTGAAGAAACGAGACCCTAAGACTGAACATCTCAAATCANTAGTTAAATCTAAGTGTTAAACCATACCCGACCTCAACACGGCCTCTCCATGAGGTCCTCTGACTACCGTAGTGACACACTCTGGAGGAGAGGAAGACCACCCAACGCTGGACACCACTCTCCTCTCTTATCAGCTAAGTCTACACGGTCATTGTGTATGCTCACCCGAAGGCACCACTATTTTGATACATCTTGGAAAGACCCCTTCACACCTGACAGCCTCCAATCGCAGTACCAGTTGGAGATACCACTACTCTGTGATGTCGGAGGTGACAGCTTCACAAAGGTGATTGCCAACCTTGGCTCACCGCCTCTCGACGCTGAAACCTTTGATTTCCAGCCGAAGTGTTACCAAAGCTACATCACCAACAACAACGTCAACAGTTTCAACGGCAAAGACACAGTGAGCAAACACACGATACAAGTGATATTTAGTGAGTCTGAACGAAATTACACTCTCTACTCAATCTTTGCTCTTATCTCAGATGTGAACTTATCAATGTACTGTAATGCCATGTACCGTGTACTAATACTCAGATTGATACTTGGGGCAAGAAATCACATGTTAGCTACACTAATTACGGCAGTAATATGGGAAAAAATTTCCTCACTCCGAATCAGCTCACTCGACTCTCAACCCGGAAGTGCTCTAAACAGGACGGCTCCAAAAACAGCGTCGCCTCGACCTGAATCAATCCCCCCTTCTTCTGCCTGGCTCGCGGCTGTGCCGGCTGCTCTACCGCCTGCGCCACGAGCGCACAATTTCAGCTGTTATTCAGATGTGCATACTCTACTGAATTCCCATAGCAGTCTTGTAGCGACCACAGAGGAAGAAAATGACTCTCCAAGAGATACTGAACGTGACAACCCCCCAGACACGAACAAGATTAGCTCCTCATCAGGACGAGCTACCAGCAGGAACAGCTCCATAGTGGGAAGAAGACCACTGAGACATGCCTCAGAAGGATGTATAGGTAGAGAAGACGACGATGATGAGGAAAAAAACCCACGTCCAAATACAGTGTCAAAAATAATGACAACATGTGAGCTTGACGAGTCAGTTTCGACCGAAAGCCTCAACTCAACCCAGGCGGCTTCGATATCGCAGACCAACGTTAATTTCCACCGGATCTCTGATATGTCAATCTTCGGCGGGATTTCGAAAGTCTGGGAAATAGCCAGAAATGCCACTCTGTTTGGAGTCCCGCAAAACTCCTCCCCAACCCCGAGCGACTTTAGTCTTGACGTATCCCTATCTAACATCACCCTCGCCAATTTCACTCCAGGGCGTGACAAGACCAATCTCCCCCAGGGACCTGAGAAAGACCGCACTGATGAAGACAGGTTTCTCACACCCCAAAAATTACCTTCCCCAGCCCCAAGATCTCCATACGGAAACACTAAAACCGTATTAAACCTGACCGCGAGCAGAACCAGGTGTAGAACACGGTCTGAGTCCGGTAACAAGCCCTACAGACGACCAGCTGCAAACGCCCTCAGAAAAAGACTCGTTGACAAGTTAGTCCATGACACCCCCCTTGGTAGATCCAGATCAATATCTGAGTCAGCAGCTGTCTTCCCCAAACTCAGTGACGGCTTCACGTGTATCCAGATACGAACTGAAGGATATCATGACTGTGGGTCTAGCCTTATTCACCTATGTGATGATCTGCTCAGTGAAACTGACCAAATCTCCAAAACAGACGTCGCTCTCGCAATCCAGAAGGTATCTGGCACCGCTGCAAACCCCCTCGATTTCTCAGCCTCTGTATACTGGTCCGGTAATAAGTGGTTCTTTTCTGAAGGGAACGGGTCCATGAGCGACTCTAACCCGGGCGATCCTTACCTTGTACTAAGAGACCTCCTTACCATTCTCAACGGTCACATTAGTGAGGCATCTGATACTACAGTCAGGTACAATGGCCTGAAAATAATCGTCACTCCTGACAGAAATACTAGAGTGCCGGTCCTCTATAACCTTGATTCATTTCTCAGCACGTTCAGGCCGACAGCTGCTCTCCATATTGGCAAAACCAGATCCGTTGATGTCATACCGAAGCGACTTGATCCAACCATGACTGATGTATTCGACGTCCAACTCGGGCATTTCTCCATCCTAACCATACTGCCTGATGTACAAAAAGATATGAGGATACATTTCCCCCAGGAGAGTGCCCTGCTTGACGATGATCACCATATCATTATAATGCCCTTCATGCAACATGTTCGTGAACCCCATCACCTGAATGGATCTTCCTCTTCACCTGTTACAGTGAGTGTAGCACCCAGGAGAACGAAAGTCCCCGCGCTCATCCCCAATCCCCCCACAGAGATGGCCCCAGACACCCATCATGTCCCCGAGACAACAGCAGCGACAGATCCTGCTAACAGTTCCCCTATCACCAGCTCAAAGCTCCCCTTGTATTCGCATATTTTAGAACGAGGTGCTTCCACCAGCCCTTTCCCCCACGGCACCACAGAGTTGGTCCCAGACACTCAACCTGACTATCTGACAACAGCACCGAATTCTCAGAATATAGGTGCAGAACAGGTGCTGGGCAGATCCACAAGTCCGGTAACTGACAACAATTTGACCGTCACCAGTCCACCCCCCCACAATAACACAGAGCTGACAACAGCACCGGCTGAACCTGTTGATAGTACCTCTACCACGAGAACTCTTCCCCTGTATTCGCATATTATAGAACGTGGTGCTGAGGAAAAACCCACAAGTCCGGAAACTGACAACACACCATCTGTCACCAGCCTACCCACCCAAGACACCACAGAGTTGGTCCAAGACACCCAACCTGTCCCCCTGACTACAACAGATCCCAACACAGAACGCAATTCCCAGTTCATCTCCTTCAGCAGCTGCAAAGCTATTGTGGTGGGTCAGAATAGCGAAACTGTCAGAGAATGGCTCGGCAAATGCAGCCTCAGGCCATCTGGGTCCGCTGTTACCGACAAATCTGCCATTATCGAGTTCCTGCACAAGGCATGCATTGGGAAATCATACCCGCCCAAAGGCTTTCTGGAACTCTTTTGCAAGAAAATTCCCGGGCCTACCCTAGATGAAGAGCTTCACTCTAAAGACGTACAATTCAGTCCTTCGGCATCTATCGTCATAAAAAGGCGCCTCCTCCTAGCCAAACTCCTAGAAATACGGAGTTCCATTACCGCGAATGAGCCTAACCAACCTGCACCACCGCCACTGCTGGAAGACCTAGGCAGCGAAGACTGTGCGAGTGAGGAAGATTGCTCTGTTTACAATCCACCCAGCAGGGCGTCTAACAGTAACAAAACTGCAAAAAAGTCAAAAAACAAAAGATCAGGACCGGCTGAAAAGAAGAAAACGGAAGAATATGATAAACACGGACAATTGACGGGTTCAGCGTCAAAACCGAACAAGGTAAATAAAACTGGTGATCCCAATTATGAAAATGCCATCAAGCTACTGGAGGAAACTATCCTAGAACTCCAAGATAGAGTCTCAAAGCAGGAATCAGTCATTGAGCTGCTGACTCAACAACTGATGTCTCACCAGTCCACTCAACCGGAGCAGAATTCTCATCAAGAAAGGAAAGTCATCAAAAAGCTGGAAGACAACGTTCGTACTCTCTTCCAGTCAAACAATGAAATGCAGACACGAATGGACGTTTTTGATGAAAAACATGAAAAACAGGCCAAATCCGATAAATGGACCAGAGATAAGATAACACAAATCAAAGGAGACATCTCTCAAATGAAATCGGTAGCCAAGGTTGACAGCAACGTAACCCAGGCTGACAGTCTCCCCATCCAATCATGCCAGTGCAAGATTGAGATGCAGAAGGAACTCAATGCACTGAAAACAAGTATAAGTGCACTGGAACACTCAGTCGCTCTCAGCACCATATCCCCTGACCAGATACAACCTGAGGTTGAACAAGAGACTAGCCCCCCGAATGGAAACGGGGGTCAGGAGACCACGCATATGCCTGACAACAGCAACTATAGCAAGCTACACGAAACAGTCATGGATTCGTTGATGGAATACCACAGGGGCAAAAGAGGAGATGTTCTCAACTCAATAGCTTTCGATCACAGCTATGCTCGCCCCCAAACTTGTCATCCTGAGTTAGTCCCAGAGAATGAAATTCCAGTCTGGTCGACTATAACAATTGAGAATGACCTATCGCATCAGCTCCCCAAGGGTCTGCCTGTCGATTCCACGATGACAAGGGATACCAGAAAGGAGCTTATGAGTCACTCTGTCTACAGTCCAGATGACGTGCCCCATCGCACACTAAGACACTCAGAGTTCCGCCCACATCCCCTAGAAAATAGTAGTGCAAGCAAATCTTTTGTAGCTCCAGTCAGCTCTAGCAGTTACAGGTTCAGAACTCACAAATGCTTCGTCATCCACGATCCGTTCCTGAGAACTTTTGACAAAGATAGATTCTCCAGCTGGTTTGACCTAGAGAGCTTGCAGTCTGACAGCTTTTACTCACTCCTCAAAAAAGGTCAGCTCGTGTCAACGATCAACAAACTCAAACCTGAAGTTGTTTATATACATCTTGGACATGGTGATATAATCAGAAACCATGATATTGAAACAATCTCGGGTCACATTGATCAAGTAATTTGGAACATTCTGGAAAAAACTGATGCCAAGCTCTGTATCTCACTCTTGATCCCCGTCCCTGGAGCACCACACCAGAATGAAAAGATAGGGGCACTCAACAGCATCATCTCGTCCATTGTGAACTCCTATAGAAGAACTGAGGTCAACAGGAGCAGATTCTTCTCATCTAACAACGACTCTCTAGCTGGATATCTGATATACAAACCGAGTGCTAATGGCAAACTCCTGGACCTCAATAGCCGAGGTCTTGCAAAGTATTGGATCAGGATGAGGGATGCCCTCAGACGTAGCCTTGGACTAGAGGAGACACGCCCAAGAAATCGATCTCACCATGAGTAGTTGCTGCAATAATATGGCATCTAGGGACCTGAGTATCCTCTCATGGAATATACATGACGCTGTTGATAGGTACGAAGGCCCAAAAGCTGATGACGCAGACTTTGCTGCGATTATAAGACTAAGCAAAATATTTTGTCTCCAAGAAACTAAAAAAGATTTCTCATTTCCTGACTATAAGTGTTTCAACAGCCTTCGGAAAAACTCTAGGTCTGGGGGCCTCTGTATTGGGGTTCATCGCTCCTTGGAAAATAAGATCAAGCTGGCCAAAGTCGAGTCACCTGACATTCAAGCTCTTACTCTCCTCCTAAATGAAGGTTCAGAAGAAAATAAGATCACTATTTTCAATGTCTATGATTCTCCCGAGCATGGTTCATACAAGAAGAAGATCAAGGAAAAGAATGGTGAACAGTTCATACCTACCTTAGAGACCCTGATGAACCTGATGGTGTCTACTGATAACTCAGGTGAGGTCTTCCTCACAGGTGACTTCAATGCCCGTACTGGCTGTGAAAACCATGGATTCATCGAGGATACAGATGATGATGTCCACCAGAGCCACCCTGTGCTTTCCGATAGGACCAGTAAAGACAGGGTGTTAAACAAAAGAGGAAGGGAACTTCTCGATCTCCTTGCGTGTAGAAACCTTTCCCTTCTGAATGGCACAACTATTGGAGACGCTCTGGGTGAGATGTCCTTTGCAGGACCCACAGGATCAAGTGTCGTGGATTACTCTGCTACATCTCGGAACCTGAGAAACTTTGTTAAATCTTTCCAAGTCCTAGACCTGACAAAATTCTCTGACCACAAGCCCTGCCTGAGCACGTTCAAATTTGAGGGATCCTTCCTATCATCAGATGATATCCTGGAAAGGTACGAACGAGCTCCAACAAGTTACAAGTGGAATGCGGAAAGTAACACAGTCCACACAAAGTTCTTATCCAAGCAATGTGAGCCACTAGTTGAAGCCAAACTCAACAAAATTATCGAGACCAAGTGTAGCAGCAAGGAAGACGTTTCTGCTCTGAATGCCAAAATTGTTGGTATTTTCCATGAGGCTGCCGATGAAATCATCCCAAGGAAACTAAAATATGGGCACAGAAATTCGCCTCATAGGAAAAAAAGGCGGGCTATCAAAGCAAAAAATCCCTGGTTCGACATAGAATGTATCAATGGCAAGAGAGAATTGAGGAAACTGGCAAAGAAGTACGGAGAAAACCCCCTTGATGAGGCCCTGAGGCAATCGTACTACTACCAAAGGAAAATGTATCGCCAGCTCATTAAGACCAAGAAGGAGGGCTTTTTCGCCAAGCTATGTTCAGATATTGAAAATGGCACCGATATTAACTGGAAAAGTTTCAAAAAACTCAAATCCAGTCACCAGAAACACAGCACTCTGGATGCTTTCGATTTCCTGAACTTCTGCAGGTTTTTCAAGGAGCTTTACAGCAACAAGAGNCTGTACCACTTTTTGACCTTTTGTTCCACTTCATGTATGTGACAGAAACTATCTGTTGCTCCCACCTCCCAATTCAAGAGTGGTATCTGGTGCAGTGGTGCTCCCAACTCGAGAAGTAGTTTTAGTAGTTACCATACCAACTCAAGAAACAGCATCGTTACCAACCTTGTCCAACTAAAGAAAAAGTGTTCCTAGCTCCCAACTCAATACGTAGTATCTTCAGCTCCCAAATCAAGAAGTAGTATCTATTATACCTAAAGCACCAGCCAACCGTATTCGTAGCCCCCCATTCCCAACTCGAGAAGTAACTAGTACCTGTAGCCCCCAATCAAACAAATAGTATTATAGCCTCAAGAATTGGAAAAGTGTCTCTAACTCTTTAAAGTCAGGAAGTATTTTCCAGTGATACCACATACCTAGCTCATGATATCCCCTTATAATAGTCGTCTATAAGCCCATGAGTCTCTTTTAGTATCTGGTGGTAGTTGACCAACCCTTATGGTTCTATGAGGTCCTCCTGACGAGCTCCTGTATCTCCTTAAGTTGACTGATGATTTTCTATGGCCCCTATCGGTTCTAAAGTGTTCTATCCACGGTTATTTGTGTCGCCTTATGGCTCCATAAGGTCCTGTGCGACCACTTGAGACTCATTATGATTCATGATGGTCTGTGATGACAGCTTATAGTTCCCTATTTGGTCACTGATGATCATGGATGTTTCAACTCGAGAAATAGTATCAGTAATCAGTATTCCCAACTCGAGAAGTGGTATCTGTGGCTTGAATTGCTGTCATAGTCATCAGTCGGGCATAAAATCAACGTAGGTCGGGGACCTTGTTGTGTGCGATTGGTTTTTCGTTCTTATTTGGGACTCAGATGAGCTGAAGTTCTTGATATTCTCACTTGAATAAACATGTGCATTAATGTCAGTATTTCAAAAAAACGCAAAACTGACATTGACGCACATTAATGCACATTAATGCACATTATTGCACATTAATGCACATTAATGCACGTTGCATCCCCCCCATTATGAATCAAAACCACAAATGTTCTACTTATCCTAGTCTTTAGTATTCTATGACATTACAATTCTTTTAACTAGCAGGACCTGAGGCCTCTGACCTCTGCTATCCCTGATCTCCACAGTATTAAATAGTATGATGAGGTTTCTATTTGTAAAGTAATGTTGATGTAATGATTTTTGTATCAAGTGTGGATAGTTATCAAGTGTCTCTAGTAATCAATTCTTGCCTCTGATCTTTCTGATGTTTAAAGTTTCTCTATGTGTTTCTTTGTGTCAGTTGACAGGTGGTGTCAGATATGTGATGTTTTACATGCTCCCTATTTTCTAATGGTGTCAAACTTTACTGTCAAGTTTCTCATTTTTGAATGGTATCAAAGTCATGAGCATGAACATTCCAATCAGCATGCCTGATTGGGTAGCAAGTGGTGCCAGATCTTGAGACCCATTCATAATTAAAGAAAGAAGGCATATATAGGAAACTGGATATTTGTTTCTAAATAACTGGACCAAATTGAGTGAAAACACAGGGATTAGAGGTAGAAAAAAGATTCGGCTTAGGACAATCATTCGATATTTTTGATTTAGGTCTTAGATTTTGTTAATGGTGCCAAAAGTTTAGGGAAGGGATGCAAAAATCAACTTTAGGGTGTAGCAGAAATTTGCATTTTAAAGCCATTGCTAGACTACTTCTAGGCTAGGCTACTGCAACTCTTTGTATTTTGGCATCTTTAACCAACTGCAGTAAATCCAAAATGCAGCAGCCAAAGCAGTTGTGGGCTTATATAAACACTTGAAAACATGTCCAAGGGGCGTGATAGACTAAGCATTGAATAAGAAGTGATCTTGCAATGTGATGTCTTATTACATCTTTCTTTATCTCACAGCATTGACATCAGATATTGCATTGTAAAAAGCTAGTAATTTTCACTATAGATTAAGGAAGAGCTAAGAGCGAGTAGAGGTTAACATGCTATGAATCTTGAATTTCTTCACCATTTTGATTTCTGGATTTCTTTATTGATCTAATAGATATATAAGGCCTAAGCTATTGCATTGTTACAGTTTTGCTTTGTTACAGTTTTGACCCATAAGTTTGAGTTCATTCCTATTAAAGCTATTTATTTATGCAATACAATGTGAGATGAGTGAATTCCTGAATTTGGCTCACAGAATCATTCTGCGTAAGCCATGGAAGTCCTCCAAATGGCTAGGAATCTATTCTGGAGCCAAATAGTGGCTACTTTTTTTGCTCGCTTTTCGTGGCTACGCTCGTCCTGCTCGCTATGGAAAAAACAAAAATGTCCCCCAACCCATTACCTCCAATACTCCAGGCAGCAATGGTTGAAATGAGCAAAGCAGTAGAGGAGAATCAAACTATAGGTATAGGTGAAATAAAAAAAGTTGAAACAATCACTGGTGAGTATCTTTCCTGCCAATAGTCAACTTCTTCAACTGTACTTCAATTGTTTTATTTTATCCAATTGTGCTTCATTTATTTGTTTGTTTCCTGGGGAATTTTATTACTGACAGTGTATTATTTTGAACTCCTTGAACCAAAGGTGCTCCAGACATAATAACTGGCTATGAAAGTAAAGAAGATAAGAACGAATCCAGTGCTAAACTTCAGTATTCAAGAGAACAAATGTTACTCTTGGAGAAAACAGATCTCGCCCTCCTACGACCTTTTTGTTTAGATTCCATATACGACAGGTAATTCCTGACGAACTTTTTGTATTCGGTCAAACTCGAACTTTTTGTTTGAATATTATGAGACGAAAGTTAACCAACAAATGAAAATATACAATTTTCCAGGGAAGGTCGATGGGATCCTATGGCTTGGCATTCTGGCCAACCCCAAGCCGAAGCTGAATCTGTTCCGGTTGGGACGCTTGAGTTCAGGAAAAGGACTCGTTCCAATGCAGCTGATACTAAGGATGTTGAAGTTGTACTCTCACCCCAACGAATGAGTTTTGGTAACGGGTGTGCTGGCACAAAAGCACCGCCACCATCATCCGATCCAAGCCACAACAACACCAGCAACAACAACACCAAGCGACTCAATGGACTGTTACCGAAAAATAAATTCGATAAAAGCAGTGAACGATCCAGAGATCCAGATAGGGAGAAGCATCTTCAGAAGATTAACGGTAATTATGCAGGAAACAGAGAACAGATCAGGAAAGCGATTAGAGTTCTGCACGAGAACCGTGAGAAGAGCAAGGAGGGTGGTTGCAAGGTTTGTGGGTGTCTGTGAAAGTGTCTGTACATCTGTGTGACGTATGTGTTAGTATCTTAGCCTACAAATAAGTGTAAGTGTGGGTTTGTGTATGTGTTTTGGTCTTTGTGTAAGTACTATGCGCTGCCAGTCTGTGTGTGTGTGTACTGCGTGTGTCATGTGTGTATCTGTCTGTCTGTGTGTCAGTGGTTGTCTGTGTGTTCACTGAACACAGTCACATTCAAGGTCAATAAAGTAGTAAAACGGTTATTTAAATAATTCTATACCGTTATCCGATGACGTTGCCGTATCTTATGTGTGCTATGACGCCGTTAAGTCCCAGTGCTATACACTCAGTTTTTTCTATAAGAAACTCTCTATAAGAAACTGAGCCTAGGATTTCTGAAAATTTAAGAAACTTAGCCTAGGATCCTGGAAAAATTAAGAAACTCTGTTGATCTACAATTAAGAAACTAAGAAACTTTGAGCCTAAAATTCTCAAATTTGTGTACAGAATCCTAGAACAACGAAAATTCTATCAACAGAAAACGTCTGGCTTCTGGGGGCTGCGCCCCCAGACCCCCGCCTCTTCACTTTTAACCGTATACCACACATCTGCCACTTCTGATCGGCATTTTGAGAACACCGATGGTATAGACTACAAAATCAGTACAACTATGTTGGCTCAAGTAAGTTTCGAAATTGCTATAGGATACAGAAATAAGAAACTGTTAAGAAACTTGTAGGCTCAAAATCGCGGAAAAATAAGAAACCTCTAGCCTAGGATTTTGATAAGTTTCTTATAAAAAAAACTGAGTGTACAAAAAAACAGAATGCCGACTACCTACTTAATTGAAACTCGAATAATATATGTCGTCTGAAATTCTGGTGGAAATTGCCATTTTGCTACAAAAATTAGACATTGATGTTACTTCAGGAAGAAGATGAAGAGACATGGATTCGCAATTCAGAATACTCCAGCGACTATAAACCAGAATACAAAACGCACAAGGATACTAAATATTCTTATACGGTGAGATAGTCCTACTGGCTGTAGTCTTGCTACTTACTCGAATTGTAGTTAATTGAGTTGAATAATTGTTAAAATAATTGATACCTTCCGGACATAATCTCATTTTCTATCGCCTATATGGGTTTTTCTTTCATGTGGTCCCTCGAGCACAGTCTTTGATTTTATGTTCATGATAGCAACCACGCCCCTCTCTTGCTTCAGCTCTCTTTAAACAGAGCTCTTAGAGAACTATGTCGTTATGCGACACACACAGACACACACACACATTGCGAATATAGCAGAGTTGCATAATCACCACCACCCACTTGCAGAATGGAGCAATGGACAGAAACAGGCGTAACTGGGACAACGGACCTCGTCGGAATAGTGAGAGGAGTGGCGATGATGAACCAGAGTGGTTTACAGCTGGTCCCACCTCTCGATTAGACACTATTGAGCTCAAAGGCTTTGAGGGTAAGCGAAATTTCTTCATCAATGATGTGTACATAGGTATTCATGTGTTTTGGCAAGCTCGCCTTCTTTTCAAAAGCACCACTCCCATACAACACGTCTTAATAACGCCAGTATCAAATTTTCATTCTCTGCCAAGGTTGCGAAATTTGTTTGTAGATAGTGATTAAATTGATAACCCAGAATAATTCCGCATGATAATGGGACACTTATAAGAAGTTTACTTTTGGTACTAGCAGAATTTTGCCTCAGCGCAGCAAAATAAACTAGTGGATAGCGCTTACGGCGCGCGCATGTTTTTATGCATTCAATTCAATTCATAGATTTTCATTCACTAGGTAGAATCTTCTGGGAATCAACCTTTGACCTTATCATCAACATTGCCCCAAGGTACCCCAGAAAGTTTATATTCAGCGCAACCCTGACCCGATTTAATGGCGTGTTTCTCTTTCAGATGATGATAAACTCCATTCAACAGAAGTCCCACAACACACAGACGAGGTGAAACCCAGAGACAGTGATCCGATAGATAATCCCGAGATACCCTTGGCGAATAATCAGTGTAAGAAGAAACTCTGTACAGTGTACATTCTCATTTCAAATTGATAAACCTCTCTGTTGATCACATGTATTCTTTATTGTATAGAAATGACAAAATTGTCCAGGTGCGAACGAAAGTAGCTATAGTACTGGACTGCAGGAGGATTGGGATCCAACACATCCGAAATTCAACGTTGAGGCTCTGCTCGATCCCCATGCTTTCCTTGAGGAAGGGAAGGTCTGTACTAAATTGATCATTCTTCTCAATGTTAATGACGTAATACTTATGTCCACTTATATAACTGTCCAATAGGATCTGCTAGAGGCAGAGAAGAGTATGAACTCGTCAAACAGAGGCATGCAGATGGAGTTTTGGGCTGGTGCCAATAATTCAAGCAGTCCCAAGGATTTCCCGAATGCAGCACAGCAGAGAACGGAGGGGTCACCAGTTGCTCCCACAAGTGAAGGGCCAGGTGAGCGAATTGAGGAAAGTTGCTCTATTTCCCCACCCCTACTCTTCATGTTTCGATAACACATTTGTTTCAGCATCATTCGCATCTGATGTTCACTTTGGTGAGAATATGGCTACCAGTAACCTGAAAGCGATGCTTGGCGTTAATGAATCCCTACCACCCGGGTACTGAATCCAGTCCAAATATAGGCTATTTTCCGATACTACTGTGCAATATATGTGTTGTGGGAGGAACACTCAGTAGATTACTACTATACAGGATGTGTAATACGCGCGTGAACACATTCCCAGATCTGAGAGTGGAGGTATGATGCCAGGCATGCCGTCTCATGGTCCACCTCCTGGCAACCACTTCATCGCTGACGGTAGGGGAATTCGACCGACACTAGATGATCCCGTGATCAAGCAGCTACTCCACAATGACAAGAACCATATTAAACCGTGAGTTGATTGCCCTCTGAAGTCGTTCTCTCAATTCAAAACATGATACACATATGGAAGCTTATTGCCTACTCAGTACTCTACAGTTAAAACCCGTACTAATAATGAACCTGCTCTCAGAGAGGCTCTATTGAGGCAGCAGCAAGAGTTTCTGGCGGCACAGCATCCACTGCCCCGAGATCTGCGTGAGATGCTGCACAGATCTGAGCAACATTTGCCCCCTCCAGGGCCAATGTTGCCTCATCCCGGCCCTGTCATGACTCCACGACATCCCGTTCCGGAGCATCTGCTCCGGGATCCACGCCTCCAGGATCATAGAGTCATCGACCCCAGACTGGTTGATCCTCGCTTCAACCTTCCTCCCCACTTACAAATGGGACCTACCAAACAGGTACCACGGTCGGTACCACGGTCGGTACCACAGATGGATATCACGGATTTAACACTGTCACCTCCCTCTCTCTCTCCTAGGTTCCACCACCGCCTCCCCGTAACGGTCAAGACATCCTGAAGATGGTGAAGAATGATCCAGCACAGCTGGACAAAGTTATCAGCTGTCTGCACAGTGCACTCAAACTGGGAACTGCCCCACCGGAATCTCAGCCGACGGTAAGAACAATGAGTTTAGTATTATAGCTGCTTGTGCTGTAGTCTGAATTTGGAGCCGCGCACAGATACAAGTAATACATGTGATATGGTAACCCCAGCTCTACTCATGGATTTGCCATCTCAGATGCACTCACTATTGAGAGAAATGGAAATGGCCAGGAATGAGCATATCAAGAGACAGAAATTCCAGATCCTCGCTAACGCCCAGCATCAGCTTAACAAGCAACATCACGAGCAAATTGTGAGTTTGATTGGCTCTTTGTTCAGCCCAAAAATTGTTGCCTCAAACCGAATTACGTTGAGTCTTGTTGGTGTTGTTTTGATTGTCAATCGTGTTAAAGTGTCTATTCCTGGTCTTAATCCTTAAGTCCCTCCTTAATCCCTTCTTGTCAGTTGTCCGTCATTCACTCTCACTCCGTGAAACTTATCCGGAGATTATGATTTCTATTCATTCATCCGGATCATTTTAGCAGTCTAAGTTGAAAGCCAGTCAGTCACAAGCCAAGGAGCAGTTCCTGAGAACTTTACAGCTCAAAAAAGCAAGTGCTATATACAAAAATGCTCGCATTTGTTGTCATGTATCATGGGTCTATGCGACCGCATGTTACCAGTTTTCATCCCATCTGCTCACTGTATAGACGCGTGTATAAATTTACATTGTACAAACTGAACCGATTGTGTACACTAACTGTGCTGATGATTTGATATTTCAATGTTTTCACCCACTGCTTTAATCCTCATTTACCACATGTCCTATTCACAACATGTCCTATGAAAGCTCATGTCCATTGTTCGCACTGTGTGGTGTTCTGCATGGTACTCCATGTGGAGGATAAGCGATGAAAACTTGCATAACGACCGAGCATGTTCTGGATTCTGGAATTACACTATCTCTCTCATAGAACTGCTTTGTCCATTGTTCAATCAAATAGTACTAGTTCAGTGTGCGTGTGTGATTTCGCTGAGATATGTTCATACGCTACTTTGACTCTCTTGATTACTCTTTACTCACTCTGAAGCTCTGAGTATCACTCTATGATCTACAGACTATAGCACATCCTCCCCGCAGATTCATGACAAAACACAGGCACTGAAGACTCTGCTCAGACTCCCGGGGCAGGGGGCTTCCCTCATGGGGGGCGGGCCCCCCAGAATGATGGCTGGACCTCCCAAAGACCATCCGCTGGTTAGGCCCCGAATAACGGGTGACGAGAGCATCCCGACCCGTATTACAAACCACCATCCAGAGCATAGGTATATAAACACGGTGGTCCAGTGTATTTATTGTACAGCGTATGCCGTATATACAGTATCATTGTACAGTACATACTGGGGCAATGTAAAATTGTCGTCGCTGTACTGATGATTCTAAAAATACTCCTCATCGCAGGATGATGATGGGCAACAAGCCAGGTTTCCCCATGGCCTTCACCCCAACTTCTGTCATGATAAAGTCGTCAGAGATCCGCAACTATGGCAAGGTTGAACCAGGAGATGTGGAACCTAACATCAATCTGACTCCATCTCACATGCATCCGTCACCAGCCCGAATCAATTACCGGCCCGGAGAGGTGAGTGTAGATGAAACCGATAATTAACCAATAATTAACCGATAATTATCCGCCGCACTGCATATTCCCGCTCTGAGTTTCACCCAGCACCTAATGTATCCGCAGCCCACTGGACTGCCCACAGCTCCTAACGGGGGCCGATCCCCCCAATTTGACGATGTTCCGAAACCAGTCCCGACTATTGAGACATCGCGTGGTGGGGCGGGCAAATTGCAGTTCCCGCCCTCCGCATTTGCTCCTCAGCTGAAGGGCATGCCCGGCCCCCAAGTCCCGCACCAGAGCTTCATGATGCACCAACAGTTGAAGGGAATACCACCTGTGAGTCAGCTCATTGACAAAATTGAGTGGTGTCAATACCTAATGTTTCTCATTAATATAGGATCGCATATTATAATTGAGATTTGAGATCGAGACCGGGCTGTATCCGATTTGTAACCCCGCTCCTCTCTCAGTCCCCACACGGTGGCCCTGTACCACCCCCACACCTAGCTCCCCAGTTGGTCATGCAGGAACTAATGCATAGCAACAAGCCTGCCAACTTCAACCCCGGACCCCTCCCACCTCCTCCACCAGTGAGTTGTAGTCGTTGTTTTTCCATGTTATTGTCGTTGTCGTTGTTATTGTTGTTGTTGCTGTTCGTTGTTACTTTTGTTGTTTTTATTGTGGTTTTTCCCTGCTGTTGTTGTTGTTGTTGTTTGTTGTTGTTGACCAATGCATAATACCTCAGATTCCCAATGCTGCTGCCAACTTGCCGGCCACAACTTTCTGAGACCCGGCGCAAGGGCTGAAGAAGAAGAGCCATGTGAAGATCCAACGCTCTCAATTCTGCTGTTCCTCGGTGGCTCACAGATGCTCACGTAAACCTTTGCTAGCAAATTTTCTTCAACTTTTAAATATTTATAATTTTTTGTATTAGTAATTGTTAATTTATTTGAAAAAATCATGTATTATATTATCAAGTCGATGTTTTGAGGCGAAAATAGGAAAATGGCACAAACTGCAAGTGCAAAACGGGGCAGGTTCGTCCATGGAGTAGGGTGTCCTGCAAACGGGCCGGGGCCGGATTCGGGGTTAGACGGTGAGGGGGTGGGAAAGAGTGAGGGGGCAACTCAATGAACACATTTGAACTAAGAGCTCCGAAATCGGCAATGGTTTGCGGACGTCTTGGTGTTTTTCATGGATGTACCTGATAGTCTCAAGTAACTTCCCATTTATATATAGGTTAGAAGATGTTTTTTGCCTCTTTTTTTCAAAGTTTCATTAATAAATTGTGTTCAAATGATAGTGTTGGCCTTAACAAGTTCCCTGTTAAATTGAAGTAGTTTGGCAATTTGGTTCAAATCCAATTAAAGGTGATTCATATCAATTGGATTGAGGTCTACCGTTTTGCTTTGGACAGTGATATGTCTCTGGAACAACTCCTTGGGAAAGGTCATCTTCAAAAGAAATTTTGTCCACCTTGTCGTGTCTCGTCGAGGCCTTGTTGATGTAAATTGTAAATATATCTGGGTCGAATCATGTATGTGTGTGTATTGAATTGTTACGGAGCACTCCAAAAGAATTTCATAACCTCATCAGCCTTCACCTTAGCAAGTTAGTAAGAAAATTGAGTTTTTGGAGTGCTTTTGAAATCTGCAGATGTAGCGTGTGTGTTCGCGGTACAGTGAGATTGAGATTTTACATAAGTTTGCCTCGCTCTTACACTTACAGCTTACACTCGATAAGAAAAGTTACAATTTCTAGACCGAGGCTCACTTCCTGTTGTGGGGAAAGGAATTACTGATGTTGGATTTTGAGAATGACTGATCCTTTCCCCGCACAGTTGAATTTGTTGAGAGATTTTATCCAATTTAGAGCACGTTTTCATCGCGTTCTGTTGAGCATGTTCGATATCGATTTCCTTGAATTTAGTCACCATTATTCGAACGATCAAGCGTGTTCTAAATTCTCATTTTCAATATTTTCAAATTAAAAAGCGGATCAATGCTATAAAAATGCTACAATTTGAAGTTTTCGGTACAATATTGAATATTAGTTGCGGGAAAGGTTAAAATGTGAATACAAGTCATTCAAGAAACCAACGAAGCCATATCCAAGTTTATAAAATTTTGCAAGTTGATTCTAAACAATAAAGTATTTACATTTTGACTTAAACTTTTTTGAAAGTACGATCTTGAAATAAATGGTATTGGTACAAGAAATGTTTCAATTTGTTAAACTTTAAGCTGGATTCTGTGGTAGATTCATGTATCATGGTCTCCCTATGAGTATGACCATCACTCTGAGTCTGAGGAGATGATTTGGAATCCTCCACACTCCGGTGTTAAAATACTAATAGATATTTTCAGCATTCAGGGAAGTCGAAGTATTTTTTTGATTTTTCGAACATTAATCATGTTAATGAATTGTCTACTTTCATTTCCGTGGCGTGATGTTGTTCATATTAAAATGCAAGCATCTGTCCACTTTTTTTCTGTGCACACGTTGCGCGCCCCTTTAAATTTAATTTCACTCGGTGATCTGAAAAGTCCAAACCAGTGTGCAGTGGTGCACATTTGCACTGCGGGTAGGAAGTTTATACTTATACCTTTTCTCATTCTAATTGTATATGGTATATTGTCCATGTCAGATGTTACCTGACCTGTTTCTCGCGCGCGCGCGCCTTCATCGAAGGCCGAACTGTTAGTAACACTGTGTTAGTGTTTCGGCCTTCGACGAAGGCGCGCGCGCGCGAGAAACAGGTCAGGTAACATCTGACAAGATTGGGTCAGGCAACGATGCAATTGCAATGTTGCATTGCGTAATGCGTTGTCAGATTTTATCTTCATCGCTCAAAGTCAACAAGTACAAGTTGTACACTACAACTACAAGTGTGCACACGCTGCGCGTCCCTGTTCTACTCAGTGAACTGAATAAAAGTCGTAGAAAGGACCACGGAGACGCGCAGCGCGCGCGGAGTACTTGGGTCACGCAGCGCGTGAACAAACTACAAGCCGGCTCGCGATAGCAGGGCCTAGCGCATAGCGTAGCCAGGCAAATTCATATTGAATTTGATACGACCCTAAAACACCATCATCATCATGCTCATAGGATTTACTAAGATAAAGAAGTTATTGACGTTGGCTTATCTGTATCATTAAAATCAAAATAAACACTCATATTAATTGCATCTGTTTACTATGGCGGATCAGAAGGGCCATCCGGAAAAATATCCATACACGTGGATCACAGAGTTCACCTTAGGTGACCCTTCTGATCCACGTCGCGCTCCTTGGGGTCAAGCTGGATTTGAGTGACCCTCCTGATCGGGATCCACGTAACGTGGATAAGGAGGGTCACCAAATTTCAACTTGACCCCAGAGAGGCGCACGTGGATCAGGAGGGTCACCTAAGGTGAACTCTCAGAGCCACGTGTAATTGTATGGATCAGAAGGGTGTGACTGAGACTCTCCTGATCCACCATAGTTTATACCATTTATTCATTTAATCAAATATCAGATAAATATAATCTATCAAATTAAATCAGTCAATCCCAACATTGAACATTGAATCCAATTCCACCATGAACAGTGTTATTGTTAATGTTATTGTATGATAGTGCATCAATATCATGTCGCCGAGACATAAATACAGATAATCGTGAACATGGAACAGTGACCCAAGTGAACAAAGGCGTTGCACCCCCTGCACTTGCACAGTCGTTTTTGTCGAATGATCGGAAATTGTCAAGAAGGAAAGAGTTGAGTACGTCAAAAGCGTCACTTCGCGTAGCAAGTTATATAATATTAATACGTAAAATATACAATCTGGTAACATTATAATGATAAAACAAGTGTATCGGTTAAAATATCATCATCGAAATTAAAATAGAAATGTCTAATATTCAAAAGTAAGACAAAAGAACGATAATCAAAGTTCGAAATAAATTTATATGCATTGCGAAAGCATGTATTTTTGGTAATGAACCATGAGCATAATGATCAATTAAAGAGAAGTGACACCTAACATTCAACAGGGGCTAAATTAGACGAAATGGTTGGTATCCGCTGCAGATGCATATGGGTCGTTTAACAACATACCATACCAATAACAAGTAAAAATTTAAATTACAAATAGAGAAGCTATAATTGACACGATAAAAACAGAGCTATGCGCGGGGTTGTTATGCTCCCTGGGTTGTTAGCGCAGTGAAAACATGCATGTGCGTGTGTCAGCGTATGCATCAAAAGGATATTGTATGATTCATTCCCACTTGACCTAAACACTGTGGCAGCAAATACTCTGATCCATAGCGCCTCATGGAGGCTAGTAGTGAAGTGCACGCCTCATTACGTCACACACACACGCACACACACACATGTGTCACGCACAAACTTGTCACACTCGTACGAGTGTCATTGGTTTTCAGTTACCAAGCACCAGATCGCAAAGGCTAACAACAACACCAAAAGTGAGGGTCCTAGCCGAGAGTTTCTGTTAAAGTTGTCGGAATTAACTGCTATCACGCCGCATGCATACCTCGATCCAGCGCCCCCCGTAGTTTTGCTGGCGACAGTGTCTCCCTTCCCCAGATCATCCTCACCCGAGTGTAGGACAACACCCCTACCTGTGGCGGGGAGGGAGAGGTGAATAACCATGGAGCTGGCGGAGACAGCCAATGGGGACTGGTTTATTGAATGAGATAACCTACACCGCGCATCTCTCCGAAAACCACATAAAGAACCACTTACTTTAAACTTTGCCACAAAACTCTTACCTAGAATAGAGTGCTTGCCATAGAGAGACGCTACTTTATCCTGGAGTTTACCAGTAAACTGGTTATTCAATATCTGGATGTTGCCCAGGTCCCCTACATGTCTGACTTCGTCGACTGGGGCCCCGTGGTCCTTTTCCAGGGGGTTGTAGTGGCCCAGAGTCTGCGAACAGCCGCCCAGCATATTACCTGGGGAGAGTAGAGTGGAGTAGGGCACAGTGGGGTAAGGCACAGTGGGGTATGGGCCATGGGGAGTGGGGTAGTGGAGAGTTGGACAGAAGGATAGAACAAGGGATGATCCATATTGATCACGAATAACAGGGAAACCACTAGAAATATTTTCAATTTGGTCACACACCACATTGGTCAGTATGAACTGCAATTGGTCAGTACTTACCATATTGGTGAATATGAAATCCATGTAACCCGTCAGTAAGATCGCTGTCATGGAACAGAACTACAGATATCGATAATTCACTGGTCGGACTATCTTGTTCGAACTCTGCATAGCCGACCATCCTATTTTCACTGATTGCATCGTCCGTAGTTAGCTCTGTGTAGAGCACTGCAACGGCTTTCCTGGGCTCATCGGCACAGCTTACCATTGACATGGAGGAAGTGAGGACGAACAAAACAGCCACCCACATTCTACAAAGAGAGAGATTCGTCAAATAGGGCTGGGTGTCAGGGGTGGAGTCATATCAGGGGATGGTTTAATCGTCGTGATAGGCTAATCTATATAGTTGGCGTATCTAGTTTGGACCCATTGGATCTGCGAATTTCTTGGGTTCAATTTCCAATCGTCACACAGCCCTGTTATGGCGTACTGGTGTCAGCGCATTCCATCGCAAACATTCCTACAAGTACATCACAGTTATGCAGTGGTGTCAGCGAGTTTTGACGAATGCGCACTTAAATCGTCACAGAGGACTGTTATGACATACTGGTGTCAGCGCATTCCATCGATAGCATTTCTACGTCACAGTTTTGAAGTGGCGTCAGCGAGTTGTGACGAATGTGTACTTGAATCGTCACACAGCCCTGTTATGGCGTACTGGTGTCAGCACATTCCATCGCAA
>CAMPET010000029.1:137478-152524 GCA_946803715.1 Beroe ovata | reverse complement strand
TGATGCCAAACATACTATCTGGCACCACTGCATCGACTGTAGACAGGCTGTACAATCCGCGTTAGTTGTTGGTTTTGTTTAGGCCGCTATCGCGAGCAGTGAAAATACTTATAACATAGAGACAGGGCCACATGGTTATAGTCAAGAGACACAGCTGACATAAGGTGAAGGCGGATGTAAACAGACGCGGTATGACCCAGGAATTCGGAAATCGCATTATGACAACCTGATATCGTAGATGGAAGATCCTACGTCACACGTACCACGAGCATAGCAGGGTCCATATCGTTCAGAAATAGAGCTAAATCATACCTTCACATATCAGTTGTCATAGTGATGGCTATAATTGTTTTCATACTAGCAATATTAATAAAGGTGAAAATTAACACCACTGATTTTAAGTGTACCTAGTCTTTAGCAAATAGCGGTAAGTTTTCAGTGATGAAAAGCGGTAAATTTTAACATAGTTAAAACAACGGCTACAACGAAAGGTAGGTAGTGGGCATGTTATATAACGGAGATGTCAACTCTATAAAGTAAAATAGTATCGACAGCTAAATACAGAAATCTATCGCTACGGCCCTTGTTATAAGCGACTTATTCTGACGTCAATCACCGCGTAAGATCTCATGAAATGTAAAAACAAAGATTTTACCAACAACTATAACCAGCGAAGAGGGAGGCTTTTAAGAAAATAGATTTTATTAAATCCCTCCTCTCTCGTACTATATGATGTCCACGCGTCCTATGAGTGGTGGACGGACGCTGAATTAGATCTGCTAGGAATCGATTAGGAGTAGTTAATGGCGTTCCTGCTGTCAAACGCAGGAAAACGTACGATAGAACCTATAATGGAACTGAAATGGAGATCCTGTACTGTATATATAGTGGGGTTCCCGTGATCTATCAATTAGATATCAATATCCCGTCATGCCTCAATTATTCACTTTCTGAGTGTGCGAGTAAAGAGCACCGATCGGACATGGACAAATTGTAGTTCGTATGAAGCCAGGAATTAATTCCTGGCCCGCCCGAAAAGCTCGAAAATCTCAAAGTGAGCTAAGTTGAAATGGCAAATTATGGCCGCAGAGAATCTGAGCGATTTTGAGACCGATGGTCTTGAAATATCAATCCATCAGCCGTTATTACTCTAGATCACTTTGAATCGGACAGAAAGGTTTCAGAATTACTTACTCTGTAATTTTCTGCAATGAAAGTGAGGTGGAGGAGAGGAAATTTCTCTAGAATGAAGTAAATAAAGGGTGGGCCCGAATATTCTTCTTTCTTTTGCTGATGCTAAAGTGACCGTTCAACAATGGATTTTGTAACTCATCTCCGATTCTCTTTCTCGCGAATTTGAAATTCAATGGTTCACTGATGAATTTGTCGACGAAAGTAGTAACATGAAGAAAGCGCAATTTATCGAATCTGATAAAATTTTCGTTTGAGTTCCGTCATTAACGGATGTTGAGAACAAAGAAAGCACAAAATCGCACACAATTATTCCCACCAGTTGATCTACAGTCTACAACCGACTTCTCTCAGACCAGAGAAACTTACTTGGACAGAAACTCAGAGCTGGTAAAAATACCAGGAGTTTAAACAGAAACGCATTGAGAAGTCCTAGAGAGATATTCAACGCGCAATGTTAAACACAAGTTAATATCTTGAATTGTCCAGGGTAATTTTCTCTGAACACTATAGAGTATAGGGTGTGGGAACCTACTGTCAGTTGATACAGACAAACAGAGTACAGACAAACCAACCGTCACTCAGACACTTCAGACAGGCAAACGAACAGAAACGCGTTCGGNACACACACACACAAACACACACATACACAAACACAGACGGGAGACACACAGAGACACATACACGACTTCTCAAAAACCATGGCTACTGCGTAAACTTTTAACAAATAACATTGTATAACATATATGATGAACGAAACCAAATAGTATCGTTTAGATACGTTAAACTTATGCGATAGCACACACACGCACACCCGCCGTTACATCATTAGTGTACTCTACAGTAGCTGCTTGCGGTAGAATGCTCAAAATCATACGGGTAAAAACGCTCTGACGTAACCTCAGTACCTATATATGGAACAGGAGGGAAATCGTCAAATAAGATAAATGTTAAGATACGTAGAGAAATCCACAATTTGAGTAGGTAAAAAATCAAAATCATGATATCTGCGACAGGCAAGCCGTAGAAACTCATCCAGCATCACATTGAATATTACTGATCGACAGCTAAACGAACACTCTGAATTACTAATATTACTTAGCAGAAATAATATTACGAAATTGAATTTCAAATGCGGTCGGCTTTGAAATTTTATCACATTAATTCAATTGTTCATGACTAATCAACGACCCACATTGACAAAGAAATGGATGAAGATGGTCTTGATCGAATTTGTGGCAAAAAGCTTGAGACAAATATGCTCCAGGTGATTCAGTTTTTTAAAAAACGGAATCAAATCAGAGATTCAAAGAATCATCGAGGCCGCAATAAATTTTTCTCAAATCTGCATGAACTAGGGTATCTATTCGAATGGCTGCCGCCTGCTTACAATGCCTATCAGTATGTCTCAAGAGAATCCCTACATCGGAATATTATGGTTGCTACCTGCAAACAATAATAACTTTTATTTCATTAAATGTTGGTAATAGTTGATTCTAGTTGATAGTTGATAACAATTTATAATCCGACCACGTTTGATTGGATTCAAATTTTCAAATTTAGACAACGAAAGAAATCGGTTGAATGTTGCAAGAATCAGAATGACACAAAATGATGAGCTCATTGTACATTGTAATGTGTAGGTACATGCAATACATATCCATTGTAGGAACAGGGCAAAAGGTTAATAATAATGGCAATGTACATTGTACAACGTACACGCACTGCAGTACAACAACATCGAAAGACGCGTACAAATGAAATGGAATGCATGTGTGCGCGGCGCGCTCATTGAAACACTTGGTCACGTGGGATCAGTATACTTATCGCTGATTGGCTGCGCGCTACAATCAATGAACACACGCTTGTATCGTACTTACAGGAATGTGGAGTGTAGAGCGTGTGTATATTCAATGTATATTCAATATTCATCTAAATTGTGCTTGACATTTGTCGATTGTCGACGTGATGTAGGCAGATATTCAAATTTCAAATTCACACTTATATATATTTACGTAAACTTCAGAGCGTAAATTGACCACATTCAAATTCTAATGATGGATTTAGATCAATCGATTGCCGGTACCTACTATAGGTACCTACTATAGTACTGTGTTCATGTTTGCACTTGAATAGGGTCTTATCTTTCGACAGTAAATAAGGAGTGGATTTCTTGGCACAATTTGTTTGACGGTCAGGATTATTGCTTCTTGGTTTCAATAAAAGCAGATTTTCCTCACGAACCTACGACAAAGTATATTGACGTATGCTGTGTGCGGCTCATAACAAAAAGCTTATAGCTATCGCACAAATATTTCCATTAACTGAAAATTACTTTGCCCCTTACAATTTTGAGAGATTCAGCATTTCATGAAATTGATTTTGTCAAAATTCTTATTTCTCTCTCTCGTAAGAATAGGCAAAATCACAAAAGAGTCGCCTGTAACACGAGCGATCCGAGAGAGCTGCAAAATATCGAAACTTGTCTCCTAGGCAATATAGGCAGAGCTCATAATATGTGGTGGTCATTGCGAGCAGCCACTGCACCTTCACACTAGTTCGCACACTATGTCGCACCTCTTGTTGATACTCTTCCAGCTGCTGATATCTGCACGTATATCGACCAGTAAAATGGAGGACGGTTGGACCCCCGCCCCCTTGCAGTTCACGTTTACAACCAACACAATTAGTTCCACGTCCCTCTGGGTTATGGTCAACACAGCAGCCACGCCCGTCAACTACGTTGACCTTGCCGGATTCGACAAACATCAGCTTGATAACCTAGCGAGGAAACAGAAGTATCTGGGGCAGAAGAGGGGGGTGTATCAGAACATGGCGAATTTCAAGGGAACATATCCAACAACCGCACCCGTGGTGATTAATAACAAAGATCCGTACTCAACGGTAACTATAACATTTTGAGCATGCGATATCTTAAAAATCTGTGCTTTCATGCAATCTCACCCGTAGATAGGACATTACATATAAAGAACAACTTGACTCAAAATATAACTCATTGAGATAACATTAATTCTAAATTATCATTAAATTTAATGACGCAAGAGTTCACATACCCAGTACCCACCTATAGGGAAACACACCTAAAAGGGAAACACACCTAAGGGGGAACACTATAATTTTAAGATATCATTGACGACGCAAGAGTTCACATACCCACCTATAGTGTACGATACCCACACAGGAACCACCTGGTCCTCCGGACATGTTGCGGGACATGCTGATGAGTTGCTACACAATCGGGAAGCGACCGTCACCCCGTCACCTCCTCACCGACACCTTCATCTCTGTCACCGTAAAGCGGTGCTGGTACTACTGCAAGTTTTCGCCCGAGTGTCACGTCTTCTCGTACAACTACACCTCCACTAAGTGTCAACTGTTCCCCTCCATACCTGCAGACAAGAAGAGGGTCCGGTCAGTTGGATATGACGTCATCACCTTCTCAAAGACGTGTGTTGAGTCCAGAATGTGTGAGGAGAGGTTGTCTCGTGATAACAGCTTCGCTGGAAACAAGGACTCAGCAGTGCTGATTCAGGATGCGACGTCACTTGACTGTTTATCGGTGCAACAATCGGATTTACAGGCAGTTTGGGAGCCTTGCAACAAAACAAGCACTCCCAGATGGGTTATCAAAGCCATGTCACCCCAAGCAAGGAGTCTGACCCAGGGAATACCCGTGTTCTTGATGTATGCAGGGGAGCTATCGCCGAAACCAGTATGTGTCGTTTGGTCAGCTCGAGATGACAGCATCAAGCTTCACCCTTGCCAGGGAAAAATCCCTAACTTCATGTACATTCAAATGAAGTCCGAAGAGCGACCGTTCCAAGACTGCACGATCTCTATTTCTCCAGCCTCCCCTGAAATGGATGGAGAGGTGAACATTAATCTTGTCTCGGGAGATGATGACATGGAGGATATTATCCAGGACATGGGCACGCCATGTACTCTGGACAGCATGCAGATACCGTGGGGTGGAGAATTGATCTCTGATCAGGGAAATGCCCCTTTTTACCTACCCGGAGACAACATCACGATCCAGTGTCACCATGGTTACGGGGTCAGAGATGAGGGGTACGCGAGTTCATTCACCGTCCCCTGCGCCCCTAACATCACTCTGGACCGGTGTGTGGGGAAACCCCTCACAACAACCCCATCAACAGTCAACCCAACCGATGAGGAGGGAAGTCCTACTCTCCGTATCATATTGCCCAGTGTACCCCCTCCTGATACCAGCTCTTTGCACCAGAAACCTGACCCCTTCCAAATATCCACTGTGGTTTTTGGAGTTTTTGTGGTCGTCATGTCGGGAGTGGTCGTCACGGTCCTTCTCTACACTGATTGGTTGAGATTTGATCGCCACTGTCGACCTCGTATCTCACCGCAACATCCACGACCAGCCACAGCTGCAGCTCATGCTATGATAGATAAGACTGACCTAGAAAAGGGCCGGCACTTTGAATAAAGTAACAACTCTAGCTCGTCCGCTTGTAATTCCACATAGTAACTTCAAGTTCAACTTTACGAAGGGTAGTGTAAAGCTACCGTGGACCAAGCGTTACATTGGTTACCGATAAAACTACCCTATTCCATTTATCTGCATTGTTTATAGACGCTGTTTCAAGTTTAGACTAATAACTCTCATATAAAGCCAAGTTTACAGTTCTGCTGATATGATTTATGGCTCTAGTTATAGTGGGCCTCTTTTTGTGCCTTATCAATTGTGACAATGGGCCAGGGCCAGACTGTCTGACTGAGGGCTAAATACCAATAGTGCTGATCAATAACCGCTAATTCTCTCATAGCAACTTCCATATGAGTCTTCAGTTTACAAAACAAGACCCACTTTGAAATGGTATTATATTGTGATTGGTAGTCAGTGCCGGGATGCCTGACTCCTAACCCAATCTTTGAAGTGTTCATCCTTTTTTTCCCATTATATTTCCCCCATTTTCTTTGTTTCAGTTCTGCCTCCAATTCCATATTGTGTTCCCAAATACTAGATCTGGGCTTTACAACGATCTTGCCACGTATAACTATAAAAGTGGATATACTAGTTTAACAAGCAGCCGATAGGTCCGATTCATCTTAACATCCATCTTTGGAATCACAAGTGGTTATATGCCACTAATTATTGGCCACTGACTTTTGGTCCCTTTTAATTACAATTGACCATGAACCATGCACGTGGCATAGTTGTTGTTGTTGTTGTAATTGTTGTTGTTCGGAGCCAATACTCGCCGTTCATCCCTTTTCGGAATGTTTTGGCAACGCCGCAACGGGCTAGGTTATGGAAACCTCTCCTCTCAATAGTCAGAAGTGATTTATATTTCCGATGTGATAAACCAAAACGGCAGATCTACCGAGCACGAACAATAATTCTCAGTCGCACCATCTGAAATTTGGTCCAATATTGTCCGCCATTACCAGTTGATTTTTTGATATTCTAATCTCCCCCTCCTAACTCTATACTCTTCTCATTAGGTCTGAAGTCGAGGATAATTACTAATTAGCTCTTAATCGAGTTGTATCTCCCCTTGGTGAAGAATATGACCGGCGGAATGCAGCTGATCGTCGCTTTGGTTGTGCTCCTGGTGACAATTACCAGCAGCACACAAGACTGCAGCAGTGGGAGCGATGGTTACACCTTACCGTGCAACCAGGACATTGATCCATGGAAAAACACTCGGACTAAGATGGATACACTGACTAACCAGATAGATCCCCCTGTCTTCAATTTGTGGACACGGGTCAAATATGGTCAAGAGAAGGTGGACACAATAGTGAACACGCCAGAGAAGCTGTCAAAGGCTGCTCAGGCATTGCAAGCTTCAACAAAAGATAAGGTTACCAAAGCTGCTGAAAAAACTACTGATACGGTAGAGAAGGTCGCAGAGCAGGCTAAGGGGGCGAAGAAGTGGATGCAGAAAGCGAGTAAAATGCTGAGTGTGCTCTCAGCTGCGGCCCAGTTTGCAGGTCCAATCATCGACATCATTCTACTGTTTTCCCCACTGTCCAAATCATCGGAGCTTACTGCAATCGAGTCTGGCTTTGCAAAAGTGGGGGCACAAATCGATTCGGTAGCGTATCAGATCTCGAAGATCCAAGACGCTCTTGAGTGGAATGCTATCGTAGGTTTCCTGTTAAAGTTTGAGGGATCCGTCGATCATACGACATCTAAATATGACCAACTTGTGCTAGAGATTGAAGCCATGGACACAACGCAAGAGATGCCTCTTGCGGTGAAAAATCAGATCGAAGATTTAGTCAACGCAATCAGAGACCCCTCTGATATCGGAAATTCGTTGCAACTCGTTGATAATATCTGGAGGGGAAAATCCGGATTTACCAATGGGAAGACCCTATTGGAAACCTTTGTATCTGCTTCAGACAACGACTGCAGCGAGATTCTACCTCTGTCGAACAAACTCATGAAAACCGTGAAAGATGCCCAGCGTCTCCAATACTTCTACGAGATAAACCAAAAGTTGACAACTGCTAGCGATGACAAAGGTTACCCGAAGATGCTTTATGACATGTATGTGGATTCAATGGCAGCCTATACCAAATGTACAAAGAGTGCTGCTGAATACGCACGAGATCAAATGAAGATAAGTGTCGGGGCAGGTAAGAGTATAATTGATGTAATCGATGAGATGGAACCGAAGTATGATCTATACAACTGGGCAGCAATGAAGGAGTTTGACAAGAATGACGACCGTTACGCGTTCACTGATAACTGTGGAAGCACGAGAGAGGTTACTCTGGCAGGATTATCCGATGATGATAAGAAAAAACAGCGTCTGACACTGTTTGGGGTGAAGAAATCGAGCAACAAGGAAGTCGAGGACGCTGTTTCACGACTAAAGATCGTTTTGGTGGGTTTGAAGCAAGCTGACCTTCCCGTCATTGATGTGGGTGACCGTCGGTGGAACAGGGCAACAGGTGACTTTCGGATGAAGAAGCTCGATGAGATAAAAGAGCTATTCAAGACAAGAGATAGTGTCCTAAAGAGCCTGATTGATTCGGACAGACTGACAATGATAATGTTCAAGGATAATGCACAGATCGATTTACATGGGTGGCACTACAAAAGTAACATGGAAGTGGTTGAAAGAGAATACAGTTATAGCGGATCCACTGTTGAAAAAATCGCTGACTACACCCTCGGATTTATCTTCAATTTCAAAGATACCGGAGCCTTCGAGTGCGTAGCCAACCAGGGAGACCGTATTGACATGTCCTTCGAGGGAAGTCATCCTCACTGTGTGTGTAAGATGGGATTCGGTAACACTGGCTGTAACATGACCCTGGCAGAGGATTCGAGTGGATCCCTGAGTAGCAATGTCCTCGATCTGATCAAAGTGTACAAGGTCCCGGGCATGTTCGATCTGCAGAGTGAGGTGAGGAAGGGAACGGAAACTGTGATGAAGGAGCTGGAAAACACCAAGCAGGAAATTTTCAAAGAGGTGAGGAAGACTAGCCAGGACTTGGAGAAGACAAAGAATGCTATCCTATCAGCTCAATCGGTCATGTTGAACGACATAAAGGCGGGCAATGCAGTGGTCCTCAAAGAAGTGGCTGGTTTAAAGGAGGCAATGGACGCGGCGTTTGAGAGGGAACGAAATGACCGTATATACCAAACTGAGAAGGGAAACAAGATCGTGATATCGACAATCAAGGACGCAAATCGGAAGGTTACAGACGACATCAACCGGCTAACAGGCCAGGTCATTCAGAACAGGTACTTTAAGGAGCTGAAACTGAACATACCAGTGTTTCAAGAGAAGTTTGAGAGAGCTATTGACTACGGAGGATTCGCTGAACAGGACTTCAGCCAGTACATGGAGCGTCACGAGTTGGACTTCCAGACATCCAAATTAGCAGCGTATAAGGGCGTGGTCGAAACCACTGACTCCTTTGTCACACACTGACTCCTTTGTCACTGACTCCTTTGTCACAGCTCAGATGCAGATCAATATGGTATCGGGATGCACTGCAGACTACAAGACCATGATTGATTCCACCTGGAACGAGATGTTTGAGCTCAATTTGGCCGTGTCCACGATGGAAATGTGGGATCTCGATTATCAGATCAAGAATAGCAATGACCAGGATCGGGTTGCGTTCTTCAAACACGAGCAGGCCATTCTGAAGGAGAAGTGTGTCACAGACTCGGAAGAGCTGAAGCGTGTCTATGAGACCCGGAGCTGTCCACCGTTTTCTCTGGCAAGTATAGCAGGGGGTGGTTGTGCCAAATCACTCACCTATCCGGGCCAGACAATACCAGTTCGGTGCTCAGACGCAACCAGGACACTCGTACTGGCGTCCACAGGGCAGGCAGTCACAGATGTGGTGTGCCAGAGTGCGGGTCAATGGGCAGTCAATGTCGGTGATCTGGCATGTGTGGAGAAATGCAAGACTGACGGAAACTATTTCGACGTTGGCGAAACAAGACAACTTCCTCAGCTGATTGGATACCGATTTGTGGATGTTGATGGCAACCCAGCAACCCAGACAACATGTCTAGCTCCGAGTGTACCTGGCTGGAACGCACCCACTACATGGACACCCATAACACGGGGAACTGCCTATGAAGTTTACATGAAGAAGGCTTCCTTGGAAATAAAGACGGACAGTGTTCTAGGAAGTGGTGATCTGGTCCATATCAGTTTCCAGACATCAACTCTCACACCTGCCGGGGGTCTGAAACTCAGCTTTGATAACGATGGCAAAGTTTACTACGAAATTCTGAAATGCCAAAGCAACAAAGCAGCCCTCAGTCTCCCAGCAGCAGATGATGACACCAGGACTTGGACTATTTCCAGAGACCCGGCCACCATGGTAATTGCGTGCAATGGGGTGGATGCTGTGAGGTTTGACTTTTCCACCTGTGATCACGGTGACAAGGCCGAGGTCAGGGAAATGGTCGGGAGGGCGGTCTTTGCTGCCGATGATACAGCCAGTGATTCTTACAGAATCAAGAAAGTCAAAGACTGTGTAGCCGATGATGACACGAAGGGGGTCAACTATCGGGGTAAAATCGCAGTGACTGAATCAGGACGGCAGTGTCAGAGGTGGGACTCTCAAGTTCCGAACAAATTTACTGGACCTCCCTCTTTCTACGTCGGCTTGACGGAGAACTACTGTCGTAACACTGACGGAACTCGGTACGTGTGGTGCTACAACAGCGAGTCCAAACTCCCCAGGTGGGAAGTTTGTGCCGTGCCCCGGTGCTCTGACTCCGATGAAGACATGATCAGAGCAGAGTGGGGACTCATGACACGACAGGATATTGATGAGTGTGCCACCGCAGATTTCTGCAGATTTGGAGGAACGTGTACCAACACTGACGGCTCGTTTACGTGCACATGTCCCGCTGGGTTCAGGACTGGGGCCGATGGGAAGTGTGAGGATGTGAATGAATGCGATGCGGGGAATGTCGGTTACACAAGCTGCCTCGTGCACAGCAGTCTCGGGCAGTGCACCAACACACCAGGTAGCTACAGGTGCAACTGTCTGTCAGGGTCATGGACTCCCACAATAGGGGGAACAGACTGTCGGGCGTGCAATTGTGATGATAACGGGGTGCAGAGCACGACATGTGATGTCAACACGGGCACGTGCTTGTGTAAAACTAACGTGGTTGGTGCGCGGTGTGATGCCTGTAGGTCTGGGATCGCGTCGTTCCCCATATGCACAACGTGTGCTCCTGGTTATTACAACTACCCAACTTGCACGCGGTGCAACTGTGCTGCTCAGGGCGTGACGTCTCAGCAGTGTGATCCAAACACAGGTCGGTGTTTGTGTAAGAGTTATGTCGGGGGTTCGCGGTGTGAAACATGTTCACCAACTTACAAGAACTACCCGAGCTGTATTCCTGATAGAAAGGATGGCACTCTAACCCAGTGGTCAACTTGGTCCGCTTGGGTTGATCAGAGCAAATGTGGACCAAGCTACGTTACAACTGTCCGGCAGAAAAGAACCAGATCAAGAAGCTGTGACGACAGCACCAAAAACGTTCACGGACAGAGCTGTTCCAACGCACAAACCAGTCAACAACAGACACAGGAAAAGAAAGTTTGTTCTCAGATCTCTTTGGTTTTCATCAACCTGCCTGGTCTCTATCACGCAGGCACTACAGCTGATCTATGGATGGGAATCAAACAGGACTCTATCCGCTGCACGACAAGTCGTCCCACATGGCGGCGTCCTGGCGCCGGATCCAGTACTCGCGCAGGCTCCTACATTAGATCGGCAAGTGGGTGCTCCAACACGTTTGATATTCGGTACCCAGTGCAGATGTGGCTGTACTCCGACTCTAACAACGACGTGTACATCAGGCACATGGGTGTCACCATGAAGATGACTGATGAGGACAAGATTTGGAAGTCTGGGGGATCGTATACTGCTATCGACCATGATACAAACAATGGATGGCATACAACCAGCTCATAAGGACGTGCGTGATGGGCTGTCATAGATATTCTACATAGTTATCTCTTTCATATTCTTATCCCTGTCAAGTTTAGCATTAATGATGTGTAGTTAATGCCATAGATTTCGAATCCTGAAAACTGAAACATGAAATTTGTACGTTAAACGATAAAACGGTTCACAAAATAGTTTACAAATTCTGAGCTCCTAGTGAGCCCTCAACTGCAGCTATATATCATGAAACATGCCATTTCCTTCCTCATTTCCCGTAACTAGGGGAAATTGCAAAGAGAAAGCTACAGCTAAAAAACTCTAGTTTAAATCCTTTCCGAATAATCAACAATGCTCAAAGATGAAAACTAAATCCAAGGTGGCTATATCTACATGGCGGCTGAATCAATCCTCCAGTTTTCATATTGAATAAATGAACCTCGACATTGGCACAAAATCAGGAGGAAGGTTGTAAAATGCATGCAATATGCTACAGTTATACTGAGTACATAGGTACATGTCTCGAGCGAATCATGTTGGAGATGAAGCATCTTTTGGCTTCACCGATCGGATCCGGCTCTTAATCAATTCCAATTCACAGCATCTTCATCCGGTGTTATTAAACGATATAAAATAGTTATAAAACATAACCACAAATACAGTCACCATTGTTCTCCATAATAACTCCGAGACGTCTCCTTACCACTACCATCTTAACAAACATAGTAGCGTATTTTCTCCTACAGTCTTTTGTTGCTTCGCCATGGTCTGATAATACTACACTGACACGTTTTCTTGCTCCTTTCTACACAATGGACTACAACATTCCCTCCCACCCGGACTATGACAGTGGTCCCCTCTGCTGACCACGCTGACACTGCGACAACAAATACAAGTTTGTGGTGAGTGCCCGAGCTGACGTCTCTCTCAGGAATTTGCACTTCAGTTCATCCTCCAGACTGAAGCCGGCACAGTTTTGTACACGCGACCCCTGTGGGGTAAAGTTCTCTGCGAGTTTGATCGCCAGATTTGACAGAATATCACTTCGTTGTTGCTCCAACCATTCAGCAGCCATTTGTTCAGCGGCAGTTCGATCAGAACCCTGAAATACAGAGAGAGGTAAGAGGTTGAAGCAACTGAAATTATGTCAAGTATCACGAATTAGATGTATAATTCCTAGCTAGCTTGCGCGCATTGTTGCATGCCATGTCGTATATACGTCGTTGTATGCAATGCAATGCAAGGAATATGGTTGTACGTTCGCGCGGCGCGCTCCAAGATTATATTGGCGCGCGTTCCATTTTAGCACATTTCTCACGCTCTACGTCCCAAATCAGCGCACGTAACAGTCTACAGCTGCTTACCCTGAGTTCCTCTGGTCCCCACAGCATCACTTCGACCAGATCTCCTGCTCGCTTCGCAGTGATACGTTTCGCCGGCTTGTGTCTCAAGAGAAGACAAACGAGTCTATCCAAAGCGTATGAATACCGCGACCGTTTAGGAATGAGCGGTAAATCTGACTGGCTATATGTTTTCCTAATGAGATTGTCGTCTGCTTCGAAGGGGTTCTGCAAGTTGAGAATCTCGTAAATCATACAGCCCGCCCCGAACACATCTGATTTGGTGTAGTCCAGTTCGGTGATATCCTCTGCGGGACAGATAATTTCTGGCGGGAGATGGGCAATATTCCCGCCGAGCCACGTGTTACTGTCATCCGGGTTGACGATAAACGGTTCCGTTCTCTCGGGTTGATGCAGAGCGTACCCGAAATTACACAGGGATAACCGCTTCCCGCCCCCTGGGTGATCGGCACTGCCAACTGAGACGTTCTCCAGTTTCAGATCTCTGTGGACAACCTGGGAGAGGAATGCGTGATGAGTGGCGCGTGACACACACACACACACACACTCACCCCCACACACACACACACATTCACACACACACACACACACACACACACACACACAAATGAGTGTGTCAGGAGATGAGCTTGTTTGAAACTCAAATTTAGCATGCATGCATGTTAAACTTCGTGACTCAGTGTGTCGAAATTCATAACAACAAGATATTTTCTTCCGTAATTCAATATTAAATAAATATAGAGAAATAAGAGTTGAAAGTCAGAGTTGAACAACGTGATTACCTATGTTGGATGAATGGTAATATACCTTGTTTTCATGTAGATGGTGTAGCGCGCGGAATAACTGTAGTAAGAGAAGACACACTTGATACTCGTATTCTTCCACCTGGACAGCGTTTATCAACAGTTGTTGTTACAAACACAGGTGGGAATGGATGGAGAGATGCAAAATTCAAACTCTTCTTTCCTCCCCGAAACAACCATTTCCCCGGACGCAAAACTGTATAAATCACGGATCTATCAACCCACCCTATGCTCGAGTAGGTGCTGGTTCTCCTTCACGAAAGTGCGGAGGTTGTTCTCCGACAAGAAATCGGATATGACGAACGTGGACTCCTTGAACTCGCCCGTCTCACCGTACGGGAAATCGGGTAAATTGTCCGGTACCTTGTCCGTAAACCTGGAAAACAAGTTGCAACTAGTTGGTTGCTATAGCAACTTGTAGCACGTTTAATTCCATGTGTTCCTTATCTTGAAATCATGCGACATTGTAACATGTTTTAGTACCTGGCGTAAGCGGAAGTGATGTTGGGATGTGGAGGAAGGGCGGTACTGATCTTGAAATCATTCTCGAAACACGTTCTCTGTTGAGGATCAGGTGGAACCGAACACTGGATCTGAAAATGAGGGAACGTTGAAGCACTTATTACTGCACGTTAACACGTATGCCTGTAAACACTTACTGAAGCATATCTTGTTTTCCTTTGCTCACTCACTCACTTACACGCCAATTCACTCACATTTCTCGCATTCACTCAGACGCATGTTTCCCATGTACACATACATACACAAAGACACATACTTTATGTACTGTATGGAGTATGCATGTTAACTCATTACCATTATTGCTACTACAGCTGTTTCTATAAGATTCACTGCACATATTTCATTACTCTACTAGTATACGGCATACAGTATACACAGTACACAGTACACACATAAACACGAGGACGCATACTATCATGATAACCAAGAATATTCGAAAACATATGGGATCAAAATGCAATTTCTTATCCCCAAGATTGGGTAGTGTTATAGGTGTTATAGGTGTTATGAGTGTTATAGGTGCAATGAGTTATCATAGAGAATCCAGCACTAGGGCATAGAATACAGACACGGAGTCTAATTATTAGGGCTCGAGTAATCGCATTACCCCTTCTCCTCCCCCACCTCTATTATATCAATATCTATAATATCACGCTAGATGTGTTGTGTGTGTGTGTGTGTGTGTGTGTGTGTGTTTGTGTGAGTGAGTGTTTTAGTGTGTGGTGG
>CAMPET010000029.1:86087-122076 GCA_946803715.1 Beroe ovata | reverse complement strand
GGATAGGTGTGTGTTGGTGTGTGTGTGTTGGTATGTGTTTGTGTGCGTAATGTGTAATGTGTAATGTGTATGTGTATTGTGTGTGTTTGTGTTGGTGTGTGTTTGTGTGCGTAATGTGTATGTGTGTCTGTGTGTGTCTGTGTCTGTGTATATGAATGTTTGAAGCGTGTTTGTGTAACGTGCTTGCGTATGAGCTTGTCCATGTTTGCAAGAAAACAAACAACCAATACGTAAGTAAAACGTATCAGGAAGAAAGGGTTGAAGTTCACACACACACAGAAGCTCAGTATTGCATTAAATCACAAACAAAGTCGAACTGTGCAGCACTACCAAGCAGAAGTCTAATTAGCAACATAATTTACACCAGCTGTATTGTTATACGCCCAGCAGAGGATACGGTTAACTCCCCGTGGTCCTTGAGTTACATGTTCATTGATCGTAACACGCCCGTAACACGCCCGTAACACGCCCGTAACTACTACTCGTAACAACTACTCGTAACACGACTGTATGTGATTCACTGAGCTTCCTCAGATCATTTCTCAGGAAGCATGGTGATAAGCTGCGTTTACCACCTGACAACAGGTTCATTATAAACTCAGAGTCTGAGCGCTGGGAAGTCAGTCTAGCGATAATTGGTATAATTGATCTGTGACATACATACGTGAGCTACGACATGCAGTGGAGGGGGAGGTGCTAAACTACGGGCAACTCAACAGTTTGATAGATGTTCCACGGGGGTTTACAATAATGAGGCGGGCGATTAATAATGTCGTAGAGATATCCACTGAAACTTTGAAAGAAGTAAATTTTGGTAGAATTTAAATGTCATGATTCCTGTAGATGATACCTATAGCTTGATTGAATGTGTGGAATGTGGGACCTAAACAAAGTAAAAATTACGAATTGGTGTGAGAATTGCCCCACGGATGGAACTATGACAGGAACAATCTGTCGATATATCATCAATTCTGTAACTTTTTCCCGAGAAGAGGATAAAATTATCACGATTCCGAGAAACATGGTGACCTCTCCATAGATTCTATCATTATACTCAATAGATTTTTTCAGAAAATTCCAACTTTTCTCTAACTTTGCACACTGATAAGTGCACATATAATATGTAAGCACGTATTACATAATTATGAGATAATGTCGCATGTATGATGAGAAAGTGCTTGCTTTCGCTGAATTCAGGAATAATTTTCGTGATGATATTATACAAACATCCGAAAGTCTCAGTCTGGGAAATGAGGCAACAGCAATCACGATGAAACGAAGGATAGGTATCAATGGTGAATGGTGATTGTTCACTCAATGACTGAAATACAGAATACTTCTAGAAGTCACTGAAATAATAGAAGTAGAAAAGGTCGGTCCTAAAGCATCACGGGAATGGGGAAACAAAATGGAGCAATTATCCTGAGCAAAGCTAACCCTGTCCCCATAGACTACAATATAAAAGTGTCTATACTGGGCTATAATACGGTCGGGAGCTAATGTTACACAACGGGAAGTAGTTTTAATGATCGGGGGAGAGTGGGGACGGGACAAAGTGGTGCACCGTTTATCGGAGAGAGGGAGAAAGTGGTGAGAGCATTGGCAATGACAGGGGCATCCGTTTATCTGACATCATTCGTTTTACAGAGTTTTTCAACTACCCGGTGTAGGAGATAATTAGGAATGTTTGGTTTGTGCTAGCAAATTCACGTACCTAATCAGTACTTTTAATAAGATTCAGTACTTTTACGATATATACCTAAAACGCATTTCAGGTAGGTATGTAGAAGCTCAGCACGATACGAATCATGACTAGACACCTATGATCAGACGAATGGTCAGACGAATGAAAGCAGCGATCGGATATATGGCAACAATGCGTCAGTTCCCATCAGCAGATCCCACCAGCAGTTGCAACTGTCTACTCTAATTGATGATAAATTCCTTGGCACACAAAAGTCGACAGTCAAGCAACATGATGGCAGAACAACAAGAACATCAACGTACAAAGCAACATGAAAACAATCAAAACTCACAGAGTGAGTGGCGAGTGTTATTATAGATGTTGTAATAACAACATCAAGTGAAAAGGGCGTGTCGACATGCAAAGAGCTTATAGCTGAACTCACAACATTACAGCAGTAAAATGACTGCGAGGAAGAGCTGTAGTAGACTTATCGGGCCCACACAGACAGACACACATGATGGAATTGTGTGGATGTTAGGAAGATTGGAAACACATTATCGTATGAATGAAAGAAAGCTAAGCTATCTCCATGTCAGCACAACAAGGAGGAATCACGGAGTCAGAAAAGTGAGGAGAGAGTCGAAATCCAAATGGGGTTGTGACACGCACACGCCACACACACACACACACTTATAGGAACGCAACAAATTGAGAAATACAAGAAAACGCGTGGTCCATAAGAAGCTGTTGATACTACTGTCTATATTATAGGAGTTACCGTTATAGCGGTATAAGATACTCCCAATGCAGCGGCTGTTAGAGCTGCATGCCCGCAACCCGCTGACACAAATACTAAAATATATACTGGTGTTCGGATATGTCGGCAAGCAGAGAATCCACTGAAAGAATACTGAAATGTCATTCGCTTACTGAAATTTGTGAGGGAATAAGTTTTGCTGTTGAGAACACAGTATTGCAAGACACGTGTCGTACAATATTGAAAACACTCTCGGTACGTGCAGGAATTACACAAGACTGAGTGACTGATAGAGTGGATCAACACCAATACAGTCTAACATTAAAGTGGGAGAGAGAGCTGTAGTGCAAGCTGTTGACACTTCACAGTGTCTTACACTACCGTCGTGCTAACCCACTCACTGCTGTGACAGACCAGCCAATCGGGCCAATCGTGACCACCGACACTACCATATACGGCAATCGTCAATCATGGAACCATGGTAACTAGAACGATCGCACGTTCTAACGAGTTGTAACGAATGATTTGCGGGTAATCAACATGGGAAACCCCTGGTTAGTATCGTTATAAGCAAGCTCACTACTTTAGCAACAACAGCAAGTTATCATATACCATGAGTCATGACTCACCGACAGTGATTACAGTGACAGACAGAAGTAGCGATTAGCAACGTCTGATTAACATGACGTGTCTGAACTAGTATTCATTGGAGAAAACTGCATGGTGTCGGGATAGTGACTATGATAGTTAGCAATTAGTTAGCGACTATAGTAATCTTCCCGTACTGGTCGATTAGACTAGACGTGGTAGTACGTGGTATTGGTTCGATATTCGGTTCAACGGAGCAAAAACAACAGTTAGTAATCGTCATCGACAGAACATATTTCATTCGTAGATCAGGGGGTGACGCACAAATCCACGCATAAATACAAAAGAAAAATAGCATCATTAACGTAAGCTGCGTTAGTTGATACCAGATGCCCGAATAGAGGGTAACAGGGGGAGAAGAAGGAGAAATGACGGCGTGATAACACAGCAACCAAAAAAGGGAGGGAGGGAGTGTTTTGCTAACGGCAGAAGAAGAGAGAGATAAGAAGTACATCACGTATAGTATACGCCGCGCGGTATAAGACGTGTCAGCTGTCAACGTGATATAGTGGTACTTATGTAGTGACGTCACATAGGTCACAATGTCACATAATGGCGAACTGTAGGGTGGTGATGAAGGTGATCATGACTCAGGACGATCTTGTCAGCAACTACTGTGAACTGAGTTCCAACGCGTGAACAGCACCGATACAAGCTACTAGTGGTCACGGACAATGAAACCACATGGAACGAAGGAGAAGCGGAAAGGCTCTCTTCAACATGGGGTATAGTAAAGTGAGGGGGTGGTAACACGTGACCAGGTGGTATCCGAGTAGGGCATGTTACCATGGCAACATGCCCTGTAACCAGGGCGAGGGCGAGAGAGCGCGAGTGTTCTCTACAACACACGGTGCTACATTTCTACTAATATAATATACCAGCTATCCCGGGGTAGATTCAGAGTTTCCTTATAAGGGATAATGGGTTGATCTTTGTTCGGCCCAACAGATAGATTATAATAATGGTAGTGTGTTGGAGCATAATAATATCGTCAGCATGTCAACTCATGTCAACATGGATATGGTATATTTATTCTTTCAATCAAGCACTGATTATCCCATGATCAAGGTGGAACAATCACAACTTATTAGCACAAGCAGGTATAGAACAAGCAGGTATAGAACAAGCCTGCTTTAAAAACACAATCACAATGATCAAGAAGCAATGATAATAAAAATGACAAATGATAATCACACGATATGATATCGAAGTGACCCTGGACCATGCGTGTAGCTGTCACAAAAACAATTCCCAATATAATGGCACCAGTGTGATATACCCGTCCCGTCTAACACATTGCAGTCACCATTCTTTGCAATAATTGGAGCACATTAGACGCAGGAATTCGAAACTTATAGAGGGTTTCCTGTGCCTGGCGAACCGTAACCGACACACGACACAATGACGGATATATGAATTCGTGAAGGAGGAAAACTCGACACACCAAGTACATTTACGGACGGAGAAACACTCGAAATTGAAAACGCAATCATCTCACGAATCATGTCAATTGTCAAACAACACAAGAAGCAACACATAAAGCAATGCATAAAGCATGAAGCAACGCATGAAGTTCGCAGTCTAACAAAATCTGAACTTCGCACGAAAACAAATGTCAGCTGTTACACAGAGAAAGCTACGCTCTCTCCCCCTCACTGTGATAGGTTCAGGAGAGAAAGTGTCTGAAACTATCAACTCCTTCCGGAGTGTCGGTTTAGATGAAACACACGGGTAAAGTATGTGTGGACAGCTGCAGGAATTTCACACACACACACACACACACACACACANTTGGAGCACATTAGACGCAGGAATTCGAAACTTATACAGGGTTTCCTGTGCCTGGCGAACCGTAACCGACACACGACACACTGACGGATATATGAATTCGTGAAGGAGGAAAACTCGACACACCAAATAAATTTACGGACGGAGAAACACTCGAAAACGCACTCATCTCATGAATCATGTCAATTGTCAAACAACACAAGAAGCAACACATAAAGCAACATATGAAACAAAGCATGAAGCAACGCATGAAGTTTGCAGTCTAACAAAATCAGAACTTCGCACGAAAACAAATGTCAGCTGTTACACAGAGAGAGCTACGCTCTCTCCCACTCACTGTGATAGGTTCAGGAGATAAAGTGTCTGAAACTATCAACTCCTTCCTGAGTGTCGGTTTAGATGAAACACACGGATAAAGTATGTGTGGACAGCTGCAGGACTNACTCTGTCTGTCATGTACTGTACGTGCCTTTCCCCCGAGACGTACTGCATAAAGTAATATGACATTGAGCAAAATCTAACACATGAAATATGAGTATGGGACTGGGTTTGTGTGTGTATGTGTACTTGGTTTGTTTATTGCTTGAGTCTGTGTATACGCTTCTGTGTCAGTGTGTGTAATGTGTGTAATGTGTCAGTGTGTGTATGTGGGTATGTGTATGTGGGTATTTGTGCGCGCTAGTGTAGGAGTGTGCGCGCCAGTGTATGAGTGTGCGCGCTAGTGTATGAGTGTGCGCGCTAGTGCATGAGTGTGCGCGCTAGTGTATGAGTGTGCGCGCTAGTGTATGAGTGTGCGATACGCGCCCATGCAACCATCTCTCACACTGTGAGAGTCTCACAGCTCTTCACTTCCAACGTCCAACACTCCGACACTGAGAGTTTCAACAAGCAGATAACGGCTCCCAAACAGACAAGCATGACCTGTCATTAGCTATGACAGATCATTTTATACATGACAGTTCGTATATCATACGTGTCAGATTGATGGCGCAAACTGTATACTGTACTGAGCATACCTACATGTTACTGTATACACTCTCCACAAAAAACGGAATAGTTTTTCATGATACATCACGACATCCTGCCATGTATGAGGAATGAAGAAAGGATTTCACCTTTGGGAACTTTGCAAGGATTGCAGGACCCCTTCAGTAATAGGTAGGTACAGCTCGTTGTGGTTTTGTATCGTGGTGAATATAGTTATTCAATCTCTAAATATGTGTGGGAACTACGACAGTTAAATATAGAGAGGGAGGAATTCAGTTGAGGAATACTCATGTTTGAGAAATATGAATATAATGAATTGACATGTGTGAAATAAATATCTCCACACTTAGCTGTTCCAAATATAGGTCACAGTACAGCAGTACATGTGGTGAATCATTTCTCGAATCTGACAATTTACACACACAGCACTCAAATTATTCCATCTCACATTACTCGCTCACATGAGCTCAATCTAGATACGACAAGTTCACATATATATCTAGATTGAATCTAGTAAGTTAAAACTAGCTGGACTCTAACTTCACTTCTAACTAACAACTCTTACCTTGGCAAGGTATATCTTCTGAGGGAGTGCCAGATTGTCTGTGCTGGCACACCGTACTTTGTAACAAGCTCTGCTCTTCTCAATGAGTATTCTGAAACACAAGGATATAGTTGCTCCAGGGTGACACTTCCTCCTCGATTACACTCAATATACACCGTGTGTGGTTAGAGTAATCACACAGTACACACATCACACATCACACATCACACAAATCACGCCGTCATTCAAGAGACACTGATCACACCACCGAATACCTCTCGCTGCAGACAAAGAATTCGGACCATGTTTTGTTGGATAGGTCATCTCGGAGTGTCTGCCGAGTGTTCAGCAACTTCAACAGTTCTGTCAGTGCACGCTTCTTCCTGAACATAAGCAGAAAGTGTTATGCACTAGGTATGTGCACTTCATCGACATTTCGAAGGCTGCATTATAAAGTTAATCAGGATCGGTCTGAACGCGGTATTTTGCAGAACCCTAACCTACCAAAATAGTGAGCTAGATTTCATCACGTACCAAGATTACATGAAAATTATATATTGATCTCAATATTTCGGAGACCCGCGATGAATTATACGGGTTAGAGCAATAAAGTCAGAGCAATAATAAGGTCTGAGCAATGAGCTATGGGCAGCGCATATCGTAAAAAAGGTTTCCAAGAATTAGGGTTATATTTTCATTTCCATGCTTTCATCCAATAACTCCTGCTTTTGATAGAATCAGGGCCCGACCAGGCCAGGGAAGCAATTTTAGGCCGGGGCCGGACCGGGGCCGGGAAAGCCAAATTTGCCCGGGGCCGGGGGATCATTAATCATTCTGTTTGAAGGACCTAAGAGAAGACTGTCTTGTGTGATATTTATCACACAATACAGCCTTATTATGACAACTTTTTACTTCTTATCGAGCATTACAGCAATATGCTTGTTTTGACTTGTCTATATTAAAACCCCGGCAACACTTTTAATTTCGGCCGGGGCCGGGGAGAATAGGCGAAATTTTGGCCGGGCCGGGGCCGGGGCACCGGTCGGACCCTGGATAGAATATAATATAATGGCGCTAATTCCCAGTCACGAATAATTCTCCCTGTAAGCCGCTACTCACCCCTGTATAAACTCCTTGCAGACGTGGACTCTACTGCCATGTTGAGAGCAATTGCTCGCGTTGGAGTTGATAGTTGTTGAACTAGCGTGTGGGGAACTGTTGTTATTAACAGTGTGTAGGTGGAGGGAGTTGTTACTGNCGAGAAGAATAATCCACGCTTCACCGACCTGAAATCCGTGCACAAATTGACACCGGTGACATGTGATTAAGGTGTCTTGACACCACTCCTGGCAGACACACAACTTCATCTTTGCAAACTGGAGCTATTTCTACAAAGTAGGTGTACTTGTAGTTGAACACGTTGCTTTGAATGTCGTGAGACACCAATTCTTGGGAAGTTTTGTATTGGCAGGGAATAGAGTGGGGTATAGAGTGGGGGGGGGAATAGAGTGGGGGTGAATAGAGTGGGAGCTAAATGGAGGAGGGGGAATAGAGTGCGGGGAAGGGAGGGATGGATGAGATGGGCTTAGACTTAGGTTGGCGTCGATATGACGCTTGAGAAGAGTGATATATGACTGGCTGATTCAGTATTATACCTATCATGACAACTTAGTAGAGACAACAGTAGGGATTGGATAATCTCATCTACTAAATCACAAATTTGTGGATTATAGGAGAGTTCGCGACAAGAAATTGACAAGGAGGAAGTTGAAATTCGAAAACGAACGGTCACAAAAATGGCCAGAGGACTGTGACAAAACGATCAGAAAAAATGATCGAATCGGCGACTGAAAATAAAAATTCCCAATCTTTCAGACCGTGGGAAACAACAAGTGAGTAACCTCAAGTGAATACTGCTACTAATGTGAATTGTTTATGAATAACGTGGGCGTAAGAGATGGCGTCGAATGATGCGGCGGCTAGCGATGCGACTCGCAAGCCGTCATACAGAGCAAGTGGTACATTGTACAATGTACATCACAACTGAAAGGTATGCTATTGTGGTTGGTGCGTTCTTGAACCGAAAAGGAGCTCAAGTCATCTTCATTAGAGCCGGAGTTTCTATTTGCTGAGGGGTTCGCAATTCTCTGTAATAATTCTGCTCTAATAACACGGCATGAACGAATTTAAGCGTCACAACAATGAGGTATACATCGTTCTAAATAGTCCTGAACTGGATTAACCGGGCTTATAATGTGTCTGAGCATACGTGTGCGTGTGCGTGAGTTTAGAACACAAAATTAGGATCAATGGTTAAGAAATTAAGAGATTAAATCGCATTCTGCCTCCATTCAAAATTAACATCATTAACCTCGATGCTCGGGAAACGAAAGGGAGAGAAAGTCAATACATGAGGCTGCTGACAACGATATGAACACAGCTAACTCCAATTTGAAGCTGACAACTCAGTTAGAACAACTCAACTAGAACAACTTAAAGAAGAGGGATAAGCGTGGAGAATTATGCCTGTGTCTGTGTGTTTGTGTGTTTGTACTATAATTGTTCATGCACTTGTTCGTATGTGTTTGTGTGTTCGTTTGTGCGAGTTAGAATGACAGAATAGCTGACGCCTTGAACTGCATTTTCACGCGATGAATTTCTCACATTCACACACAATTCCATGGGGTTGGATGTTTGCGCATGTGTGTGCGTGTGTGTGTATGTGTGTGCGTGTGTGCGCGTGTGTGTGTGTGTTCGCGAATATTTCTCTGTGAGTGTGTGTGTGTTAGTGTTTGTTGATGGAGTGTGCTAGGGGCATCGCAGACTTTGCAAGGACTACAGAAACAGTCCCCACAACACTGAATATATAATATGCAACACAACCCAACAGGAAACGAGCAAAACAAACAATGCTGTTATTAACAGCTATACAAGTGAGTGAACGTTGCACCAAGTAACGGTGAGTTTAAACCCTCCCTCCCTCTCTCCCTCCCTCCCTTCCTTGACGCTTTACTATTCCCCACTCTCTCCCTACACACACACACACACACACTATCCCGGACCATACTCGAACAAGATACTGGGGGAGTGGCAAGTTCTGTGCCCTCTGTGTTAAACATCATTTCCCTCTTTGTTCCAGTGTACCTGTGTGCCCGTTTCCGGCATAACTCGTGAAAATGACACGTGACACATCACCGTGACTACAGCAAACATGGAGACAGATCTGGTTTGTCTGACACACGTGTGTGTCTCCTGGAAACCGATATCGACTCACGTGAAACTGATTTATCACACGTCACACGATGATACAGTACATATTATATGCAAAGTACCTTCAACCAACGCCAAGTGTTTTAAATTGACATCTTACAAGTGGGTGAGAGAGAGTGTTTGTTCTTTCAACGCCGTGATAGAATCGTGAGCTACTATATTTGGTACCTACCCCGTGAACAAGGGGTGATTCAGACATGTGTCTGGTCTATGACGCTGTGATTGATGCTGGACAGCACGATCTTGTCATCACAGAGGTGGGATTCCTGTATTGTTGGGGGTTTATCGGGGAATGGGGGTTCTATATCTGGTATGTAGAGCGGGAGCTGCTATGTACAGTACACTGGACACTAGAGGCAGAGTAACACACCAGGGGTTCTGTCTAGAATATATACGCATATTTCTCTCTGTGTGTGTGTGTGTGTGTGTGTGTGTGTGTGGGTGTGGGCGTGTGTGTGTGGGCGTGTGTTCGTGTGTATGTGCACTGAGAATGAGCGGAAACTCATATTGCAGGCAGCAATTAATCAGCGTACAAATTACTAATCTTTCTTGGTCGTCAAGGCAAGGATGATGAAAAGTATACTAGAATTACAAACGTGTAACTGTAAACCAAGACATGTACAAGAATTTGGTATACGGAGTGTAATGAAGCTCGCAAGAGGGGGAAAAGGAAAGAAGTCAGTGATAATCATCCAGCGGAGAGAGCAAGTGAGACATTCGCACACGCGCACACACAGGGAAAGAAATGATCGTTATCTCACACTCTCGGAGAGAATATATAAACTAATTATGAATGATATCACAACACGTCGAATCACGTTGACGCAATAATGAAATACAGTGTGTCCAGATATCATACCTAGTAACGGGTTATTATAGAGGGGGGAGGGGAATATATTCCCTATTCCCGTAATAATAATAAGGCGTACCAGAAACGTTTAAGGTATCCGCTTCACAATATCATACTGGGTAATAAATATGGCACATATTTCTACGAATACGTAATCTCTCAATAAACCCCAATATGATGATCAAGACGAGATGAGGTAATTCTATGATAGGGGTTCTAGAAAATTCTCCGCGCACTTCAGTTGCCAAGGTGTCCCATACATTGTTATATAGTGTATGTTGATCCCATCACCTCTGTTCTCTAGCGCTGACACTGGTCCGTTAGAAAAGAAATGGAGAATGTACACTTTCGATGGATCGATGAAAGACGCGACAGCTGAAGTTTCAAGCGATTCATCAGGGTTATGAAAGAACGATTAGGAAGCAAAACTTGGCCTCGCGGAGTTACCAAACAAATCCAAATTATAAATCAATTGTCGTAACACAAATACCTTGTCTCATGCTATAAACATGATAATGGGGGGGGGTGGCTGTCTTGCTTAGTTTAACTTACCCAGTGCACTGTCTTGGGGAGGGGAGGTGAAGCGAGACGCTGGAGTGCGCACCAGTTCAAATCACAAATATCACTATCGTGATCAATCTTCAAGCAGGGACATCCCTTATACTTCTCCCCCATAGCTCCTTGTAGCAACGAATTTACTAATGCACAATCAGAGCTACATCGATACAAAACGGCACTAGCTAGTAATAGTATTGTTAACGCTCAGTGGGGAATGTAACGACAACTCTCATTAGCACATGCCTTACGGCCAGTAGCAGCGACAAAATACATCACGAGTTCAAGAAAATACATGAAACAACGCTTCCAGGAACAGATCATCAGAACGGAAATATGAATCCTCGGCAACAAAGGAGGGCTCGGACTGCTCAATATTTTGTATACAAACACACAGTGAGAGGAAGGGAGGGAGATTGCGTCAGTTACTGTTAAATACAACGTGTTTGAGCTGTTGACAAGAGCAAACGCCGCGCAAGTGCTACAGCAGTAGGTACTCACACAGCACAATATATAACAATATGTGCTATCTACATAGTATGCGTCCATTAGTGTGTGTGTGTGTGNNNTGTGTGTGTGTGTGTGTGTGTGTGTGTGTGTGCGTGTGTGTGTGTGTTTTGGGTGTACGGGACACAAGTTACTGATCACTTTGATATATTGGACCATACACAAGAGTAGGTGGGGTAGAGATAAGGAGATGGAGATGTGTTTAATAACATATCTACATGATCATGTCAGTTGTCAGAGCAGGAGTATCATATGTTGCTCCATGGGGATAGTACTTGGAAATCAGTAACAAGAACATAATTATACGAGACAGGGAGTACAAGTTTCCATTGTCTGTTAAATGATTTGAACTACTAAGTAGTATCAGTTGTCATAAAAATGAATTGGTAGTACCATTGACTAGATTTCACACCCATCTTGTTGGTGACTGATGATGGTGAAAGGTCAAAAACTGAGGCAAAACCCAATTGAATATCTTAGTTATACCAACCTGTCTTGCTGATGGCGGAATATCCCCTTGAATGAATGATGGTTTATTTGCATAGAATGCCATTGTTGTTTTCACTCTGTCAGTTGAAGGTCGCTTAGGTTTTGGAGGGGCATTGAGCAATGGGCCAGTTTGAACATCCTCAACAAGGGAAAGTTGATTAAGAGACTGGTTGATAGACTGAATGAGCTCAGCATGTTCAGGATGACCAAATCCATTGTTAACATTATTTGAGTATGAACCAGTTGATGACATCGAGGAATTTGATGAAAGAGATGAAGATGATCCATGCTTGGCTCCATTGACAGCACGGGCATATCTTGCAGAACCTGGCCTTTTGCGCTGGAGGTTTCCAAGTTGGTCTGTTTCTTGACTCGATACTGAGGGCTGGTCCATGGCATTTGGAGGGTAAGGATGGCCTTGGGGATTGAATACATGAGACTGTGCCAATTTCCTATCTGTTGAACTAAGATTATTGACAGTGGTCATACTATTTTGGTTTAGTCTACTACTGTACTTAGAGTCTGCTCCTTCGGTGAATGACTGGCGAATTTCATTCCTCTCAAATGGAGGCTGCTCAGGATGCTGAGTAATGGGTTCATCAGTCCCATCTAATATAGATCCTCTATTGTCTAGCTGATATGGCTTATCTTGAAAAGACACACACTCAAAGTCAGAACATTCTACAGCTCCTTCATAGCGCTTTGAAGCTGATGATCTCTTGGACAACTTGTTGATCAATTTACTCATGACTGTATAGGTTTTTCATACCCTAGTAAATGGAAAGCATGCATCATAATAAATCTTGATATTGATAAATCTTGATATTGATAAAACATATACAATCTTAATCAAACAAGCATCAAATACCAATCTTGAATGAAATGATAGTATTGGAAGGTATCATTCATTTCCTTCTCTGCATAATGAGAGAAAGTTAGTTAATTCTCTTTTGACTCTGTTTACAAATGAAAATACGTCTTTTAATTCATTTGTAAACAGAGTCAAAAGAGAATTAACTAATTCTCTCTCATCGTAACTTATGCAACTCTTATTCAATCGTCCAATCCATGAACTATGTAACTTCTCTGCATAAACATATATCATGTACACAAGCATATACACATCATGTACCCTGCTTTACAACAGCCAAGGGAATACACAACATGTGATACAAATCGATGCAGAGAATGAAATAAATGGAATCCTTTCAATGCCATGTATCTACACTGCATATAGATAAGGGCAGTGATCCTGTACATAGTGCAAGGAAATAGCAGATTAGGCAGCCGAATGGTAAAACAACATGCACATGTGCTGATGTTCTGAGTTTTTTCCCTATTCATTTCTTGATCATGATCTCATTGAATATGTATTGAAATGAGTTAAGAGTAAAGGGCTAGGTCACAGTTCATCATACAGGTCACAATGCAGTTGCTAAGAATCATTCTGTTTCTTAATCTATCAGAGTATGTTCAGAACGGTGAGACCGAACAGCACATGAAATAATAGTCCGAAATGGATAGCAGCATACAGATAGAAGTACTCAAGTGTTGATAATGAGAACAGTTTCCTTGTATCGACAATTTCGCACATCGAAACTTATATCAAAAAAAAGAATTAGTCAGATTTTATCTGCCTCCATTTTTCGCGAGCCGCGCGCCTTAATCAAAAACTGAAACAGATCACATTCGATGAAAATGCACAGTGCACACGCGCGAAGAACAGACTAACAAAGGTCAAACGAAATCTGACAATAAAAGGTACAGCCGACCGGCTTAAGATGAAATTGGACTAGTGCACGCCGCGCCGCGCAAGCAATCACAGATCAAGTAAAAATTGTCAGGAATTTATGTAACATGATTTTAATTTTGATAGTTTTTTGGCATGATGGCACTTGGCAGACAGGCAGAGTTTGATCATTTATTAGCCGCGGAAATTTAATGCTAATGTCTCGCAAGAATCTATCTTTGTGACGTACTTGATCTTTTCATGATCATTAATATCTTTTCAGTCATTAATATAGCAATCTGTTAAGTTGCTTCAGATGATTGATTGATTGAACATTGTAGACAATGATACAAAGTCAATTGAATCAAACCCACACACNAGGCCGCTTCGCGGCCAGGCTGGGTGGAAAAAATTGTCAGGAATTTATGTGACATGATTTGAATTTTGATAGCTTTTGGGCATGATGGCACTTGGCAGACAGGCAGAGTTTGATCATTTATCAGCCGCGGGAATTTAATGCTAATGTCTCGCAAGAATCTATCTTTTTGATCTTTTCATGATATGATGATGATCAAAAATATTATACAGGGTGTCTTAAAACAAGCGGACAAAATGGACTGGCCATATTTCAGCTTCTGTTGTGTGCTATATAAAAGCATGCATATCTTTGGCCTAGTATCATGATGTATATTTAGGTAATTATTGAGGCATCACCAAAGGCAATCCATTTTGAATAAATGGTAAGACTAACTGCTTACCAGTATATCTTTGCATGTCTATCTCTGATTTTGCAATGCTTTGGGTTATCTTTGAGATGACTCAGTCAACAAAACTTTAGAGGTATGGCATATTGATCATGAATTGAACATTTGGTTAAAAACCACAGAATATGGCTTCACAAGAATCAGAGAGTGAAGAATTAAGTGATACAAATTATGGAAGGTTATCCAAATTCTCTCAAGATGTTAAAGTATGGGAAGAAAAGCATTCCAAACCAATAAACATCTTCAAGAAAAGAGGTTTTTGCCTATTAGCTCATTAGAGATCCTTTTTTGTTTTAAGCAATCAATATTATAATTTCTGACTCACAGTTAAATGGGTCGTTTTGTCAACGTACACAATGCAAATTAGACAACAGGGCAAGCATCATCTTACAATGTCAATCAAAAGAAATGGCTGATTAGTTCCCAAGTGCTCCTTCATCGATGTTGAGACTTTACGTCCAGTCACACGGGTTTTCCAGTATGATGTATTTTGGTATAATGGGTGTGTTGGCTGAATATTGCCTTATAGTCATTTCTTAGGTGGAAATAAAGTTGAGCCAGCTATAGAGTTGACAGAACAAAGCAGTGCCTCTCATGTGGAAAATGGGGAAGGAAATCAGCAGGAAACAACATTTACTAACCCTGTGGCAGAAAATGATAGTCCTCCACTCAGGCATGAAACCCCAATTGCATGGCCAGAAGCTCAGAATATAGCTCAAGGAATTGATTTCATGAATAGAGCAGCATTGGACCCCATGTATTCACAAGAAAGAGTTGATGAAACGAACCCAAAAAATAAAAGGACTTTCAACTCTGAAAGTACCCATAACCGCAAGGACTCAATAATTTCCAAGAAGAGTACCTGCAATTCTATTGAGAGCATAAATGCACTGAATCCCCAAGCATACATTCCTTACAATGTGGCAAAGAGGAACATTAGTCGTGTTGTAAATGACATGAGAGTGATGAAAGAGGACCATAGAAGGGTACTGGAAGAAGTCAATCAGATATACAAAGAAATAGAAAGTGAAACTCAGGTTAGGAAGAATACTACCTCCTTTAATAGGTATTCCACTACTTAGGTAGTAGGCATACCACTATTGACCATTCTATCGCTAGCTTCAGTTTATTTTAATCTCTGCAGAGTACCTTTACTGAGTTTGTGACTGAATTGAGGAGTGACTATAAAGATAAAGTGAAAGCTTTCACACACATTATTGACCTCTGTTTGAAGGACTGTGAAAGGAGAGACTCAGAATGGAAGCTTCAAGCTGAGGTTCAACCTTTATCAACCATTCAACATCTTTTATCTAAAAAATCCCTCTATTTGAGTAGTGAGTACCTACTCCTTATAGCAAAATGATACACTGTTCACCTCTCAGAGCCTCAAAGAATGCAATATAAAACTAGTTGGCGAGATAAATGAACTGATTGAGTACAACACTAAACAAAAAGAGAATATGACTAAAGCCAATGTAAGTCGACTTCGATTTTGAATTCCATTATCAGTGATATGTTTTATTAGATATCTACCCCCTCTTCCCCCCATTCCGGCTGTCTAAACCATGGCAGTCCACCCTTCCCCCCCCCTAACCGGATAATCACCTATAGTGGACCTACCCGGTTCATGCTCTCCTTCATTATTATGGGTAAGAATATTGATTCATGATCTCCCTTAGTCAAATCTTGTCAGGACAAAGAGAAATCACAACTGCGGCATGCAATGGCAGAGGAGCGTAGACAACTTCTCGTATCCTTACAAGCAAGAGAGGAAATTATGAAGGAGAAGTACGCGGCACATATCCGGGAATTGGAGAAGAGAAATGAGAAGAAGATGGCGATACTCATGAGCCAGCATCAGATGGTGGGTTTCACATTGAGGTACTATAATGTTGTGCTAACATGAGATATTCAAGAATTGTTCAACTTGTAATTCTAACCCGATTAACTTCCCAGAATCTTTCTTCTCGAGAGGACGAATTCGCCTCCCAACTGGAAGTTCAATCCAAGACACAAGCAGGTCAGCTGGCCGAGATGAGGGAATCACACTCTGAAGAGATAAGACTGAAGGTGGAAGAGGAGGAGAAACGTGTGGAGGAGATGAGGAAAGATGAGGGGGTGAGACTGGAGCAGTTACAGAAGGAAAAAGAAAAGGAAATACAGAGGTACCGATGTCAATGACAGTGTAAGGGTCTTAATCCGCGATGACCAGATTGTTTGGATATTGCCTGTGTCAGGATTGTAGAGGAAAGAGACCGAGTGGAACAGGAATTAACGGCTGAGAAGGAACTGATAAGGGAGGAGTATCAACGGAAAATCGATGAACTCACTAAACTAATAGGCGAGAGCGAAGAACAGATAAAAGTAAGGGTTCATAGTTCGATAATTTCAGTATTTTATTTCAACCATTTTTGGAATGAAATATGCATTTTTATCACCATATCTGTTAGATACACGAGGAATCCCTGATCAAATATAAGAATTTGGTGGAAAATGACATGAAGGTATTCGAAGAACAGCGTAAAACGGACCTCAATCGTATCCAGACCGCTCCAACAGAGAAAGAGAAGCGGGAAATTATTGTGCGTATAACTGCCGTATAGTGCGATTCAAATCTTGCAATGGATAAAAGCGGTACTTTAACCAGTAACCACTAGGTATCATTTTGAGAAGAGTCACAAGTGACAGCAGTTCTTGAATTCGATTGGCTATGTAAATCTTATCGTTACTCGCTATTACGTGATAATCAGCAATACTGACTGATGAACCTATCTCAGGACGAGTTGGATGCTAACACCCGAGTAACGGAGAGAAAGATGAGGGATTCCCTTGCTAACATCAAGTATCACGAATCTCAAAAAGTGTCCCTTCAAGGACGGGTTGATCATGCAGAAAACCAGTTAGTCAGATTTATCACATTTTACATGGTCACTTGAAGTAGTTCACTTGATCAGCTAATAACTGAGCGAATTCAGTGTTGCTAATCGGCATCTCAGGCTCAAGGAAGCAGTCGTAGAGAAGGAAGAAGCTGAAGCAGAAGTGACGCACGAGAAGAATGAGCGACTGAAAGAGTTCAAAAGTGAGCAGGAATTGAAGACTGCCGAGTTAGAACTTATAAAATCCGAGGTCGGTATTATTATGGGTACAGCTTCACGCAATGCTTTATATGCTGTTGAACTTTGCTTTCGCTTGTAATGACTAGCGCTTCGCTGATGCAAACATGTTAGCACTCTGCAGCTGTCGAGCCAAGAGAAGATGTTGCCCGGGTAACGGATGAAGCAACGAGCATTGCCGCCCTCCCCTCGGATACTATCGCAGATCTGCCGCCACAGGTCCTCGCTGCACTTCCTCCATCTGTGGTTGCTACAATCCCTGCAAAGAAACTTTCAACATTACCACCCCAATCAGTTGCTGCGTTACCTCCAGCAACAATAACTGCGTTGCCACCAGCAACCATAGCTGCGTTACCTCCAGCAACAATAACTGCGTTGCCCCCAGCAACATTCGCTTCGTTGCCACCAGCAACCATAGCTGCGTTGCCACCGGCAACATTCGCTGCGTTGCCACCAGCAACCATAGCTGCGTTACCACCAGCAACAGTAACTGCGTTACCACCAGCAACAGTAACTGCGTTACCACCAGCAACAATAGCTGTGTTGCCACCAGCAACAATAGCTGCGTTGCCACCAGCAACAATAGCTGTGTTACCACCAGCAACAGTAGCTGCGTTACCTTCAACAACGATGCAACAATCACAAAAACTTCCCGAAGAGAATCGCAGCTCTTCTGNTCTCAGGCTCAAGGAAGCAGTCGTAGAGAAGGAAGAAGCTGAAGCAGAAGTGACGCACGAGAAGAATGAGCGACTGAAAGAGTTCAAAAGTGAGCAGGAATTGAAGACTGCCGAGTTAGAACTTATAAAATCCGAGGTCGGTATTATTATGGGTACAGCTTCACGCAATGCTTTATATGCTGTTGAACTTTGCTTTCGCTTGTAATGACTAGCGCTTCGCTGATGCAAACATGTTAGCACTCTGCAGCTGTCGAGCCAAGAGAAGATGTTGCCCGGGTAACGGATGAAGCAACGAGCATTGCCGCCCTCCCCTCGGATACTATCGCAGATCTGCCGCCACAGGTCCTCGCTGCACTTCCTCCATCTGTGGTTGCTACAATCCCTGCAAAGAAACTTTCAACATTACCACCCCAATCAGTTGCTGCGTTACCTCCAGCAACAATAGCTGCTTTACCACCAGCAACAATAGCTGCTTTACCACCAGCAACAATAGCTGCGTTGCCACCAGCAACAGTAACTGCGTTACCACCAGCAACAGTAGCTGCGTTACCACCAGCAACAGTAACTGCGTTACCTTCAACAACAAAGATGCAACAATCAGAAAAACTTCCCGAAGAGAATCGCAGCTCTTCTGTTGACAAGCTTTCTTCTTTCTCTGATCTTGACCCCTGTGCCATTGCAGCTCTACCCCGTGAGATTCTGAAAGCTCTTCCCCCGAGCATAGTTTCTGAGTTGCCCCCAGCAACAATCACTGCGTTGCCACAAGCAACAATTGCTGCGTTACCACCAGCAACAATCACTGCGTTGCCACCAGCAACAATAGCTGGGTTGCCACCAGCTACAGTAGCCGCGTTACCACCAGCAACAGTAGCTGCTTTACCACCAGCAACAATAGCTGGGTTGCCACCAGCAACAATAGCTGTGTTACCACCAGCAACAGTAGCTGCTTTACCACCAGCAACAATAGCTGGGTTGCCACCAGCAACAATAGCTGTGTTACCACCAGCAACAGTAGCTGCTTTACCACCAGCAACAATAGCTGGGTTGCCACCAGCAACAATAGCTGAGTTACCACCAGCAACAGTAGCTGCTATACCACCAGCAACAATAGCTGCGTTACCACCAGCAACAATAACTGAGATACCACCAGCAACAATAGCTGCGTTGCCACCAGTAACAGTTGCTACCCTACCACCAGCAACAGTTAAAGCGTTACCCCCAGCAACAATTGCTGCGTTGCCACCAGCAACAATAGCTGCGTTGCCACCAGCAACAATAACTGAGATACCACCGAATCAACCATCTATCAATGCTCTTGCTAATGCCACTGCTAATTCCGAAGCTGAGGTAAACAATTGCCGTTATAAAAAGCGTATTATTTCATTGTCGTATTTCCTTACCAAAGCTGATGTGTTCACTTATCAAGCTGACGCCCTAATTTACCAGCGTACACAAGATACTGTACCATCTCATGGTGATGCATCACTGAGGGAGGAATTGAGCAGACTAGAGGAGATAATCGCCAAACAGTCGGGAGAAATTTCACTCCTCAACAAACAGCTACAAAACGAGGTGGAGAAGAGTTCAGCAATCGAGAATCATCTCAGTTGCGTTCTGGCTGAGAGTGTAGTTGACGTCAAACAGAAACGACATAACTCCAAAAAACTGGTAATTTCTCAATTCACGTTTATGTTATCTAAAATTTGAAAATTCAAAATGGTGAACCGTTATAAACACTGTGAAACAATTTTTAACTAATATCTTGGGAGAGCAGGGATATTTAACATGATTTCTAATCAAGGCATAAATTGGTTGTCATTTTGCCAGGTCGAAAAACAAGCAGAACTTCAAACGGTACACGATCAGAAGAAAGAGCTGGAAGGGGAACTCGCTGATCTGGAAAAAACAGCAAATGAAAACGAGAATGAAGACCTTGTTAAGATGGCAAAGTTGAATATAACCGCCAAAAAGGAGGCGATAATAAAGCTGAATGAGCAGGTATCACTCTATATCACTCTATATCACTCTATACCTACCAATCTATATTATTGTTAAATGTTCGAATAAGATTTCGATTAATTTCCATGGGCTAGATAGGGACATAGGGTCGTCATGCCGTGTGGGTAGCACAGTAGCACACTGCGCGTCGTATTGCGGTCACTGTGGAGACGGAACATCTGCATTCAGACTGGGTGATACGGTACCTGGGGGAGAGAGGGGGAGAGACATGTGAAAACAAAAATATTTCAATTTCAAAGAAAAACGGTCTAGCTGTGAAAATTTCCTTTAACTTGAGGTCACCTGCTATAGTTATTGTGTCAATACATCTGTCTTTGAGTCGTTGTCACTGGTTATGACTGCTGTGGTCAGGGTGCTGTGGTGCCGTTCTCAGGGTGCCATGGTGCCGTACTCAGGGTGCTATAGTAGCGTTACCTGGTGTTGTTGTGGTGTTGTCAGGGTGCTATGGTTGCGTTGTCAGGGTGCTATGGTTGCGTTGTCAGGGTGCTATGGTAGTGTTGTTATGGTGTTGTCTGGTATTGTCTCGTTTGCTTGAAGAAATTCAGCATACTACCTGATACCTGTGATCTCTGTTATCTATACAGTAATACCTATGTGGGTGATATCTGTGTTTGGAAAAATACTCTGTTGAGAATAAGATTGGTTTGCATTAGCACCGCTATTCTCAGGAATGTCTAAACTCGCATAGTTTGGAAAATGTGCGCGGCGGCTGAGCTCTATAAAATCTGCTATAATGCACCAGAGATGCCCCCTCGCCCAATCTCCATTACCCGGTCCACATTGCAGCCGATTGTCGTTGCCGTCATATCGGAGCGGTCTTGCCGATGATATGACCCTGTACAAGTTGCGTCTCCGCAAGTCACTCTCACTCAATGTCACTCCCTCTCTGACGACCAAGCAGGTGCCATCGTATAGCTCTGCATCGTACACAATCCAGTTTCCACTGACAACTGTCAGGGACGTTGTCAAGTCGTTGAACTGCCAATTTCTGACAGCGCCTGACGCACATGTCAGTGTTATTGCTGACTCCGGGGACTGATCTGAGTCCCGGAGCATCAATTCACCGGATGGGCAATGCTCGTCTGCAACTCCTCCCATGTATGCGGACGAGTAATGGCGTGGGTGATAGACGGTATCTATTTCGTCTCCATCGCAAACAACCATCATTGAGTTGCTTCTGCCTGCATCCTTATACAGTGCCCAGTTGCCACTCAACGACTTCACGCTCAGTATTGCGTTTTCTAGCACAGGGTTAGAATAAGAGTTGTCAAAATAGTACACATCGGAAGTTAGCACTGTCGATTCTCCCACAAAATCATACTCTACGTAAACCTGGAGACCTGAAGGAAGAAGTTTATTAACACGCGTGGATTTTGACATGAACACTTGCCGTATTTATCGAATCATAATCAACATCAAGTGTATGTACTTAACAGACAACACGGCTTACTTGGGTTTTGTAGTGCTGCATTGAAACTTATTACAACTATCAATATTTGTAACATCATTCCCTGCATTCCTTTGTTTCGATTTACGATTCTCACATGCCACTAGATGTAGTAATGAGTAGAGGGATAATTCTTACTCTCAGTATAGAGGTGTTACCACAAAAATATGACCCGGCATATCATGATGAACGGTCGTTATTGCCCGCGGGGAAATGCCGCTAATGTAATACCTCCAGGAGCGGGAAACAGAACTCAGGATCAACGCTCTGACACTGTTGTCAGAGGGTAAAATAGTTGAAAGAGTGGTCCCGGAAGTCAGCAACAACAAGGCAAGACCCTCGTTATCAACGTTAATCTCACGACAGAAATTTGTAATAAAGTATCAGACAATTTTATACGTCCGCAGTATCACAACCATCCCCATTTCCAATAATGACCGGAAATGTCCGCTTTGTGAATTAACACAGCCTCTATTATTAAAATGAGGTCACCTCCGCAGGGTGCTATAGTCCCCCTGGCTACTGCCGATAAGGCGATATCGGTGAATCTATCGGGAGAGAAGGAGGGGGGCAATCTAGCCGGAGCCGTAGCAACTCATGGTCCCACACCCAGCGTTCAAACACAGGTGAATGAGGCCCTATACAGGTCATTGGGCAGGCAGAGGTCATATCGGTATTCGATGAATAATAATGATTGTGACAATATGGTGCAGGTGGATGCGCTGGAGACGGAAGTGGCATTGTTGAGGGAGGAGAAGGCGGCACTTACCGAGGAGCTGGACTACTCGCGAGAGGAGTACAAGGCAGTAGTTGATGCCACAGCGGCATTCACACGTGATGGCATCGAGCAGGGCAATGCGCTGGAGCAACTTCAATACGAGGTGTGACAGTGAATGTGAGAGTGGAACTATTCTAGTAGTGGTTCATATTGTTATTCATATTGGGCGGTGTATGGTTCAGGTGCGCTTCACGAGTGTGGGCTGTATATTCAGATGCAAATAAACTCCGAAAATGGAACCCCCTAACTCGGTGAATTAGAATAACAAAGTGTGACTAGTGATGTGCGCTCTTGCCGCTTGTGAGACGATATCCTGAGACAGCGCCATCGCCTTCACTTTGTGTTCTGAGCAGGACCTGGACTGTGAATGAAGTAGCAGGCTATCTTTTACCCATTATACATAATACTATTTCAGCTCAAAAGAGCTAACGAAGAATTGAAAAACGCCAACGATAGGGTTGAAGATGCCAAATCAAGCGCCGAAAAGCTACTTAGTGATGAGAAGAAGATAGCGGCAACCCAATTGAAATCTCTCGAAAATGAAGTTGAAAATAAGCTTGAGGTGATCACTGATCCCCTCATTGGTTCACGGAAACTCTATTCTGGACTATCTGGGGGGGGCTTAAGGATGAATAATTGCACGAATAGCAAGAATAAGCTCTAAAATAGAGCCTTTGCTTCATTCACCGTTTTCCAGATTATCAAGGAACTGCGGAATAGGGTTACTGATCTAGAGCGTGAGAAGATAGCCCAGCTGCCGGCAGATGCCCAAGAGACTATTCAATTCTACCGTGATAGGTACCGACTAATTCAGAGTATGGAAATTGGTGAACAACGTAAAGTCCGGTGTCAAGTCATTGCAGAATACGCTTGGCTGCTTTTATGATATCGCAAACGCTAAGCATACAATACATCAGCTATAGGTATGTTTGCAAGTGTGAAGTGAATTATACATATCACATATTTCTTTAGGTTAACTTTACTGGAACAAGACGTTGAGGGTTTCGATGATGTAAAGAACAAGATGGATCTTGAGTTGGAGGTGGAGAAAACTAAGTCCACTTCCCTGCTGGATGAAGTTGAGAAGCTGAGACATTCGCTTGAGATATCAAATGTAAATCACTGACACTGACAGATAGACAAACACACAAAATATACGACACGCCTACTATACTGCAAACACAGACACATACCTACGTCATTCATAGCACACACACACACACACACACACACACACACACACANCACACACACACACACACACACACACACACACACACTCATGCACACACTGGTTGCAGCAAGAAGTGGCATCGCTGAGGGCTCAGACAGATACTGATATTAAGAAGCTACTCTCGAGGGCTCAGCAAGCTGAGAAGGAGAGGGAGCTGGCATCTTTGAATGATGTCACGAAAGATAAAGCAGAGATCCGAGAGCTCAAATCTGACAACAAGAAGCTGAGTGTAAGTGATCATTCTAGTTAGAAATAAGCAGACCCCGCAAATAATAGAAAACTCAGTGCACACGATATTTTTATCGGTGAATTGAGGAGCCTGGGTCTCAAACGATTTCCCTCACGTGACAACGTTTCTTGATTTTTATTGCTTTGTTCTCATTGGTCAATCACTGTTACGTGACTGAAGCAAATGTGTGGCGCCTCACCCATAATATCGTTGTCTATTCCACTCAGAATCAGGTTGTAAAGTTAGAGAGTGCCGTGTTGCACGCCAAGGAAGAGCTTAGTGCCACTAAAAGTGCTCTCGTGGAGTCAAAGCACGAAGCCGCCCTTGCGGCAGCTGCCACCGCACCGCCACTTCCATCTCGACCTGGGCGGGTTGGGCGAGGTCGGGCGGCGGTGGCGGTGGGTGCCACGTCATTATCGGATGTTCAGGTATGTACTATGACGTCATAGCAGTCAAACGATAAGTACAATTAATATGTTCGTGTTGCTCTGTACTGGAATGCACTAAATGCTGGTCACTTAGAGCACGAAAGCCTATGGAGGATGGAAAGATTGAAGGAAACGTAGAGCCTTGTGTACTACGTGTAACCTTTGTCTCTTATTGATCGTTGTGAACCTCTCATTAACATTTTCTCTACTACAAACGAGACAGGCTTGCTTCACATCATTTATTCATATCATAAAACAAACGAGTAGTATGTGAGAAAGTCTCTCTTTCTCTCAAATAATTATCCTGCAAATGAACGAGCAACAATGTGGTTAGCATGTGTTTGCTTAATTCTTTGAATAGAAACGCGCCCTCAGGACGCCTCTTAGCGTCCCTCACTCCAATTGTAACAATACTTTATTCTGACGCAATAGGTACCACTTACCAGAGCACCGGGGCCAGATTGTGAGTTCATTGAGCTTATCAGAACAGGCAATATGGGCCATGGCGCGACCACACGACTCAGAGAGTGTTTTCACCTCATTTTCAGGCTACCATATTGAAGGACAGGAATGCAGAACTGAAGAAACAAGTGGAGGAGTCTAACGCCGCCGTTACAGACTTGAAGAAGAAGCTCCGCACAGCAGAAAGTGGCGCTAAGAAAGCCGCTGATTCATCTAGGAACAATAAAGATGCCAAGAAACTAGAAATTATGAAGAAGGTATTAGATGAAACAAGACTTAAAGTGGAAAAACTGGAGGCAATTAAGACCGAACTCGACAAAGAAACAACGAAAAACCAAAAGGAAATAACGGAGGTGAGATGACTGCTGTAATTAACGCTGTAATTATCGAAATGAACGTTCATATATGTCTTGGCACAACTGCACGATGCGAGTTCTCTAAGTGAGAAATGAGGGATAGGAAAATGGTATGCATGTGCCATGACTCATTCTACCCACAACATTCCCGATGTAGTTGCGAAGTGAGCTGGCAGCTGTCATTGCTGCGGCGGAAGAAGAGAAGAAAACAGCGCGGGAAAGTGAGGGAATGCGGGAGGAGGTGAGGAAACTCAGGGCTGAAAACGCTGAGGTAAGACCCCAACTTATAGTTGTGACATGACGCGTCACTTGTCCTAACTTTGTCGTGACATGACGCATAACATGACGCATGACGTAACGCATGACGTAACGCGTCATGTCACGACTAGGAAGAATAGTCATGCGTCTCCTAGTTGCTGCATCCATTATATCCATGGTGATGCTTCACATTCTCAATATACATCCAATCTCAGCTAGTTGAGAACTACAATAGCGAGAGAATCCTCCGCAAGAAGTACTACAACATCATAGAGGACATGAAGGGCAAGATCCGTGTGTACTGCCGATCACGGCCGCTGTCGAACAGTGAGCTGGATCGGGGAAACTACTCGGTCATCCTATCCCCTGACGAGTACACTGTACAGGTGCAGTCAAAACGAGGACTCAAGGAGTTTTCATTCGATCAGGTGATCATAGCTACGACATGATATGGGTATGACACATGGCGGGTAATGGGTATGGGTAAGCATGTGGGTAAGCTGTAGTAGTGGTTTTAGGCTACACACAGGAGCTACTTAACTTGTCAATGTTAAACTTTATCGTATCACGTGAACGTCTGGATTGCCAATCACTCTCTGTGACACTCGGAATGACACCTGATAATGACACCACTAATAATGACACTACTGTCAATGACACCTGGTTATCAACCAGGTTTTCACACCCGACACACGTGGTGATCAGGAACACGTGTTTGAGGATGTGAAGATGCTCGTCCAGTCTGCAGTGGACGGTTACAACGTGTGCTTGTTCGCGTATGGACAGACTGGGTCCGGCAAGACGTTCACCATGATCGGTGACAGCAGTGGGAAGATGCCGGGAATCGCACCCCGGGCGTACGCCGAGATATTCGACCTCCTGGAGGGAAACAGGCGGAAGTTTTCCTTCAAAGTATCGGTTTACATGGTGGAGCTGTACAATGACCAACTCCTGGATCTGTTTGATGTGTCACACTCCGCTAAACTCGATATAAAGAAGGATAAGAAAGGTTAATGAGTGTGTTGTTGCTATGTTTATTGTTTTTAATGGGTGCGTTGTTAATTGGTACGATGTTAATTGGTGGATTGTTCATGTAGTTGTGTTCTCATTCTCAATTCGTGATAGCATCACAATATGTTACCAGGCATGGTAATCATACAGAATGCGGTGGTAAAAGATGTTCACAATGTAGACGAACTGCAGAATGTTTTTGATGAAGGAAGCAGGAATCGGCACACTGCTTCCACCAAAATGAACGCCGAGAGTTCGCGGTCACATCTTGTAATTGGTATTGTCATGGAAACCACAAACCTGACAACCGGAGCTGTACTCAGGGGCAAGGTGGGTGTGATAGTGGGGTGTGATAACGGGGTGTAATAGCGGTGTGTGCTAACTGGGTGTGATAGCGGTGTGATGGCGTAACACCAGGGTGTAATAGCGGTGTGATGGTGTGATAGCNGGTGTGACACAATGGTGTGACTCCATGGTGTGATAGCGGTGTGATGGTGTGACACAATGGTGTGATAGCGGTGTGATGGTGTGACACAATGGTGTGCTGGTGTGACACAGTGTTGTGATAGCGGTGTGATTTCCAACATTAACTAATGTTTGACTGTATATCACAGCTGAGTTTGGTTGATCTAGCTGGGTCGGAACGTGCAGCAAAAACAGGAGCGACTCAGGAGCAACTCAAAGAAGCTCAGAGCATTAACAAGTCGCTCTCTGCTTTAGGCGACGTGATACAAGCCCTCAGCACTGAGGCCAACTTCATTCCTTACAGGAACAATAAACTCACAATGCTCATGCAGGACTCACTTGGTAATCATCTATTCATTAAGCTATGGTTGCCCTTTAGTTACACATAATAACTACTGAATAGGCTAGGCCATGTTAAAGTCCTGTAGATACATGCTATCATGTAATATACAACTTTTCTCATCCTATGGTCTCAGTGACGTGCAGTGTATTTCCCTGCTCTTATTGTTACCATAGCAACGTGTAGTAATTCCCAAAGTGATCTAATAACATCCCAGGGGGTAATGCCAAGACGCTCATGTTTGTTAATATCTCACCAGCTGACTACAATATGGATGAAACTGTCGTTTCACTAACGTAAGGCTGTGACCCCTCCCGATACTTATATAATCACTATGATTTCATATGATTTTAGAACTTGATGATTTTAGAACTTAGATTATTTTAGAACTATGATGTTTGAACTATTATTTTAGAACTTGATCTCATGACCCATCTTATACTCTTAATCTTTTACTCCTAATCTTTTACTCTTAATCTTTTACTCTTAATCAAGGCATCTTTTACTCTTTTTCAAGGCATAGCAGGGCGACAGTGAAAAATAGTAGCAATAGAGCTTAGAGCACTTCGAACATTTTCATCGGATATTATCATGTTTCAGGTATGCGTCCAGGGTAAAGTTAATCACCAACGATGCGTCTAAGAATGCCGACAATAAGGAGATAGCACGCTTGAAAGAGGTAAGCGTGTAGACGCGTGTAGACGCGGAACGCGCGAATCCTTTAGCGCAGCTTATATGGAAAACACCACTGGTTCATTGTCGGCAGTGTCTTGAGAATATCGCACATGTTTCGAGCACGCACATGTTTCGAGCGAAACTTATATTTTATGCGTCATCAATCACTGTTTTTTGTTACATTCTTTTTTAACCCGATTGATTGGAGCATCTGAAAACAATAAACTTCAGATTATCGGGAAATTGAAGCGAGGAATGGAATTAACAGAAGATGACGAGGATTGAATGTTGCTGCGTGAAGAATGAAGTTCTTTAAACTGATCTTATGAACATGAAAATCAACGGTCACTGGTCAGAATGGTCAAATTGCAGTTGCAGATGCAGAGAATAGAAACGATTCTCCGGGTCGTTCGCATGAGTGAAGCTGAAGTTCCGTTCACGTTCTTCAATCTGATCTTATGAACAATGAACAATTTGTATATATGATCTTGTTAGAATGTTTGTCTGTTGTACTTGTCGATCGACGCGATATATAGAGAATTTCGTTTCACGCGCAACGCAAACTTGTGATCGCGGATCCGCTTGTAGTTGTATCAGCAGTCTGAAATCGCCTGTGCACACGTTGCGCGCCCCTGTTCAATTCAATTCTACTCATTGAACTGAAAAGTTGAAGAACTAGAACCACGGAGCGCGGAGTATTTGGGTCACGCACTCACGCAGCGCGGGAACAAAATCGCCCGACGGACAACATAATCAATAATGCAGTGATCAGAGTTCATCCAATCTCTGTTTTTAGTTTAATTTCGCACTCATTCATCGAAGGCCGAAACAGGCCTTCGATGTAGCCGAACTCCGAAGGCGCGCGCGAGATCATAAACATGAACAAAGGATCACGATCAACGTGTGCACAGAGCGCCGTAGCGTAGATATGCCCCTCACCCAAGCTGCCGAAGGCAGCGTTAAGGGTGAGGGGTTTCTCCGAGGAGAAGAGACAATGAGCCAAATGATCCGGAAGGATCTACCACCACGGCATTTTGAAGTAAAATTAAAAATTTTACTATATACATGGGAGCCGCGCACTCCCCTAGCACACTCATATCGAGCGCTGAATATATGAACACGCCGGACACGAGAACAATCCGGTCATCTTTGAAGCAATCAATGATAGATAGAAACAAATACAAGCATGTTTGTAGCAAGGGTAAAACCATGCGTGCGCGCACAAATTAATTGTGCGCGCGTTCGAACAATAATTGTGGAAAAGTTTGATTTGTACTACGCGATGTGTAAATTGCTAGTTGAAATAGTTAATCTTGTAAAAGTGTCCCGTTACGAACTACACAAATTCGTAGGCATAAAGAGCCTAATTCCCAGGTGTTCTGGTAATACAAATGTTCAATGGACAATAGCTCACCATTAAGTAAAAACACCAACCCACAATGGCTTAGCAAATGAGCAATATAACCTCGTCATGAGGGAATCATCAAGATCGAACAGGTCCGAAAACGCATTGCATTCTTAGGATGCATGGAGAGAAGCATGAAGAGGTNTTAGATTTTCAAGATAGGCCTTATATTTTGAGTAATGAATGTCGCAAGTGGGGCAGAATTTGAGTTTTTTGAAATATTTGAACTAGGCAGACAAGTAGTAAAATGCATGAGCAAATTTGCACGTTACCAGGGTAACGATAATAGAACTATGCTATAGCATGCACAAGTCACACTGTTAGTGTATTTGAGTTTCTGCTGTGTATTGTACGAGCCTTTTTGACATGTTCTGAGTTCGTTTAGGAAGGAAAGAGACTTTCTCAATATGAAGAGTATAAAGTACCTATAATGGCTTGGTATTTTGGATCAATTAACATTGGTCAATTAGACACTAAATCTCTTGACACCACTCTCCCTTGGTATCACTTTCTGCTGACACTACTTTTTAATGAAAATTGAAATCCCTCCCTCAAGACATCACTATAGGTATCTCTTGGCACTCTTTTTTGCTCACATCACTTTCTCATCACATTATTCTCTATCAACGCCATTACCTCTCGGAAGCACTATTTACTGACACCAATTTTTATTGACATCAATTCTTCTGGACACTATCCTCACTTGATACCAGTAACTCTCGACACCACGTTATCTTGACACTGCTTCTAGTTATTAAAAGTATGGTCTCCAGAAGTGTTGCCCTTACTTGTGTGGTTAAATTGTTGTCAAGTTACTTTCATTATGTTGAATAATTCCAACATTGATGTTAAAATCTCCTAGGATGATGGATTTGGGTAGGAGTAAAACTGCAGATGGTGCATCTTGACGACATTAAAGGATTCATATGTTCCAGACTCCCAATTCCTTCCACAACTATCAATCTTTATAATGGACGAACCTTCCATTACAGGGGAAGAAATATAAAGAAGAATAATAATGGAAAAAAAGAAGTTTTCTTTTATGAGTCAAATTTTGATATTATGCAGCAATGTGCTGCCCTGATCAGATTGTCAAAGTCCAGTTTCCAGAACAGCATTATTTCCAATGATACCCTTAATACCTTCATTCTTCCTTATAGTCGATACTTGTCAGTGAATGACAGCAACAACAGACTAGGTTTTAGAATTCTTCATCAGCACATTGATATCTCAGACATTTTACACTGTGATAGTGAGGCATTCAATTATATCTTGCATCAATCAAGATTAGATCTTTTGCAGTTGATGAGCAATCCTGACAATATACAGAAGAGATATAACTGGATAATTTCATCTTATGGACTTTTGCTTGCTGCTCTTCTTAAGCGGCTTAATCTTAGGAGTCTGAAGTTTGAGTCGTTGCTCAGGTTACTCAACAGTCCATACAATGCTTTTTTGACGAAAAATTCGAAAGAGATCATGCAAAAGTGCCATGAATATGTTCTGAAGTACAGAACATCAGAGGAGTGTAATTTCTTGTTTATCAAGAATGTAATTGAAATGACCAATATGCAAAATTATTCATTCTCAGTTTCAGCATCTGTTGGTGAGCAAAGTTATGATCAAGTAAAGCTCATTGTATCAAATCATGATGTATGTTTGAATACTGAATCTGGTTTCTTCTATACCATCAATTATAAACAGTTTGGTCAGATAAAGATAGGACCAGCATGTAGATCTTTCCGAATCATTTTGAATAATGCAACATCAGTTGAAGTAACCTTCTTATCAGATGGCTACCAGGAACTTTTTTCATGTTTGGCAATAATTGATCTCTACTTCAGGCACCATATAAAATCGAGGATGCTCATTGAACCAATAATGAATATTCCCTTTGACCCTTACGCAATGTCATATAATGAACTAAACCCTTCTCAGACATCAACTAATATTTACAATATCATTGAAAAGAGCTTGCTGCCTTTGAATTTTCTGAGCATGACACAAGGTCATAAAGTTCTTAAAGACTTGGGATTGAAAGTTGGTTGGTACATTCTGCTGAAACCCACAACTCCCCACGTTTATCCAATGTTTATTGTTCTGAATGCTGAGGCTAACAATGAACAGAAAATCCATTCTATCAGAATTTTGAATAAAAATGGCCGTTTTTTGGTTGTCGAGCGACGAAGAACAGGACCTACTGACAATGTGGGAATGGTCACTGGATATCGCTCTTTGGAAGAACTCATTGATGGCATTAAAATCTGTATAAGAAATAGAAAGATAGAGCCAAAGCAGATTGTTTCAGAGGAAATGGTCATTGATATCAGGAAGAATATTGCTGAAAGTGAAAATGATTCCCACAAACAAGCTCACATACTTTCACTACATTGTCTCCAACTTCTCCCCTCATCAGTGACTAGGAAATCATTGTGCACCACATATACAGGGAAATGGTTTGATCCCAATGGCAAAATGAAGGAGGTCATTGCCTTTCTATATGACAAGAAGTGTATGGATAAATTCTCCTTGAATAACATAGCTAAAGTTGCAGAGATTAGTCGTCCAGAATTCATTCATGAAAATATTCTAAAATGCCATGGTTTTGCTGATGATGGTCTCAACACAATTTACTATGTCCATGAGAGTTTTGGTTTTGAAATCTCGAACACATTCGTGCAAGGTTACTCTGTTGAGCAGCTTTACGAATTTGGCAGACAGATAAAGAGTGCTCTTGTGTTCCTGCATGATAGAGACATAGTTCATGGCTTTCCTGCTCTGCAGAATGTCTACATCAATACATCCTTAACTCAAGTCAAGCTTGGGAAAATAGGAATATTGTCCACTATCATCCAGGGTTATAGTGCAGGCAGGCCCGATGGAGAATCCGCTATGAACTCATTCTTCAAAACTGCGAAATTCCCGGGATTGAATGATTTCCTTGCCAACTGGTTCTCTCAGAGACGAATCAAAATCCTTCATGAATATTTGTACCCCGAGGAGCAGCTACAAGAGACATGGGACAGGTATGTAAATCTTGAAACTAAATTTAGATATCATCAATGTTTTTCTAGACCAATTATGAGTTATGAAATCATACAGTGAGTAGAGGTCCAATATATTGGGTCCTTATCCTTTAATTTTTACATGGGGTGTATATATTAGATTGTAGGTGTGGTGAAAACTAATACTGTACTTTGACCAGTGTGTGCCATAGTTCAGTAGGTATTGATTTCTATTTTTTGCCGGCAACAAGGTAAGATTAGGTATTATTTATGGCGATTGTTGTGAGGGTAGATGCCTGCCTACCTATGATACTAGTTAAACTTGCTACCCCATTTCCACATTAAAATATCCTTATCTTGACTCATGATCTGCGAAGGAAGTTCACATGTGAAATGCTGCAAACAAGGACTCCAGTCAACCTCTATGATGGAACAGCGTTACGGTTTCCTCGAAAATGTACACGTTTCGAGCAAATGTGCACCATTGCCAATCATCTTAGAATCGCTCCTGAATTCTTCAAGTTCTCAACACTTTATTGTAACAGCACATTTTGTTTGCCATACTCAAAGAAGCAGCTTGATACACACATAAAAGGCACTTTTCTCTACCGTTTTGTCACCGAGTTCATCAATTTGGAAGACATTGCTCATGAATGTCCCAGCACCTTCAACTATTTATATCTGCAAGCAGTTCACGATTTTTTAACCTCAACAAGCTTACATGAGGATGTTTTTGGTCGTATTTTAGCCCTGAAGCTGGCTTCCCTTGGAATTTTCTCAGTATCTGTTCATCTGCTAAACCGTGTACTTCGACTTTTGGGATTCAAAACACTGGTGGCCGCTGACTACCTTGAAACTGTTTCTAAATATCTCGATGACTGCAAAGAAAATGTGACAGTATTCAAATGTAACCTAATCGAAATGATAATCAAGTCGAACTGCAAGCCATCATGCTGTGTTTATGATTGCTTGATTAAAGACATAGACTCTTTAGTTGAGATAACATCATCATGCTTGAAAATCACAACCTGCGAATCCTTGTCGATGAAACTACCTCAAATCGACCAGGTCCAATTTAACTTTAAGCTGTGTTCTGCCACCATATACTTTGTCGACAGTTCAACACCTAAATTGGAACTGGTCTTGCCGTCCAGGCCCAAATTGGAATCATTCCTCACTGTTCTGGACATAGCTTACAAGGTAGCCTGTCCTGGAGACCAGATACTCGATCACAAATTAGCCGACGACTTCAATACGGAATCCCTGCTTTATCATGATCCTGAGTTTGTAGTTCTGACTGTAAATGAAGAAGGAAACCCAGTTTCGCACTTCAACTATTCTCTTGTAGACAAGTGTGACCTAGTCTTGAAGATAGATGACAGAGCAAAAGCTGAGAAAACCATATGCTTCCCGGGAAACGAAAATAAATTCCTGGTAACTGATAATATCTTAGCAAAGGAACGCATGAAAATACAAAATCAGTATTTTCTCTTCCAATTCTTGGGCGATCGATTGATATCCTATAAGATATCCATGACAGGGGGGAGATACAAGATAGATCAACTGCAAGTTTATTTATCGTTGTATAAAATGTTTAAGAAGATCAAACTCATGGATACAAAAGGTGGAGGGGGACAGAAGTGGACGTTCATTGACCATGTAACCTACGAAGATCTTATGAAGATCAGTGAACATGACTTTATCTATGCAACAAAAGGAGAAGCAACAACGAGCCCACTGAATGTTGCCATGGGAACAGTTGCTCTCAGCTCAAACTACCTGTACACCCTCCATCATGGGGTATTCCATAAACAACAAGGACAAGTAGAGCATGTCCACATCACTCAACTCATCACTCATAACTCTGACTATAGGAGCTTTATCTTGGGACCGCTTATCTCTCATATAAAGAATATCAGGAGTAGTGGTATCACTCATGTCAACCTAATGGACGTCTTAGGAGTTTACCGGATCAATGATATGCCATACATCATTGAGAAGAGGTATGGGATCCCGCTTGATCATCATATCAAGACCACAAATCCACCCACTGAATCACTCTTCAATTTCGGGAAGCAAATTGTGTCTGCACTGCTGTACCTCCACCAGAACAAGATTATTCATGGTTTCCCAGCCCTGCACAACATCAGTATAGCGGGCGATGTTCTGAAACTGGGTTTCATAGGCGTCCTGCCCGAGCTAGTCAAGTGTAGAGATGTTTACAACTCATTACTACTGCGGGACTACTTGTCAATCGATGTCATTTCGTACAAGCATCCTGCTAGATGGCTCCATAAGTCCATGATAATCACGAATGTTACTTGGAATGTTGAGATAGACAGGTGAGTTCTTTTGCTGAACCAGGCTCAAGAGTGCAATCGGCTCGGCCAACAGAACAGTTGTAATTCTTCACCTGTGAACTACATCACCTGTGAACTACCTCCAATGGATCCCACTTCTATTCAGATTGAATTCGGCTGTCATGATTTGGATGTCTGAAATTGAATGTAGTCTTGACACGAGTACGGTGCCGATTATCCAACTTTTTCTTTTAAAAAAATCAAAATATTATGTTGGTGAGCGATTGCATTCTTGTCAAGACTACAGTCTCTAATTTATTACAATATTGTTATTAGTTGATTTGTCAAGAGTATTGAATCATAAGCTACTGTGTATAATAATGGATAAGCTGAGTAGAGAGAGTTGTATGATTCATTAGTGATATGATTGCATAGTGCATACCTGATTATACATGACATTATGACATCGATTTGCACTGCTGCGCGCATTAAGTACCACATATCAGCAGTCTAAGAAAACCCGGTGCTCGACAGGTACGTGTTTGGGTGCACACTGTGGCAACTGTTCAATGATGGGGCACCTCCACTCCCTGACAAATCAGACCAAGAACTCCTTGATAAACTAGAGGTAGCAATATCATACCTATATATTTGTAGATCTTGTGTGAATTCTGAGACCTACCGGCTACCATCATCTGCCTATGAGGATGAATCACCTTGCTATATTCTTCTGTCTCCCCTCTCCAATGTTGCAACTAATTTGCTGTCATTTATGTGCAATTACCTCTGATTCAGCTCCTCTATTTGATTTTATTCAATTCCTCAGATACGATCCCGCTTGTTCATTTCTTTTGTTCATTCCATCTAATTCATTCCCCTTCAATAATGTCTCCGATTTTACAGGGTAAGGACTACTCCTGGTTCAGTGGAGGTGCTTACTTCCAACTCCCTCAAACCAACACTGAGTTCCTCAACAAGCTGCAGAAAATCATCTGTGTCTGTGTCACGTGGGGAAACAAAACTAATCAGGTACCTTATGACAATCATAGGAGAGTAGTGCTTTGCTTCTCTAAAATAGCTCGGTAATATCATGATATCACTACCCTAGTCCCTATTAGCTTACTAGAACTTATTATCATAAACCCTCGCCCTCCAGCGTGCAATGTTCCTCACACACACACACACACACACACACACACACACAGAAAAAGA
>CAMPET010000029.1:73370-85305 GCA_946803715.1 Beroe ovata | reverse complement strand
GTGTGTGTGTGTGGGTGTGTGTATCTGTTAGAAATCTCGTTGTTGATATTGGTAATTTGCAGGCGGGTAATGGGAAGCTAGATTTCGATGTTAACTTAACGTCAAAGGACGGTGTCATCAACAAGTACACTCTTGTGAAGGTTAGCTATCCAGTATCCATCCATCCCCAAAAAACAGTGGAATACTGATACGGAAAATAGTGATAATCTCTATGTTTTCTGGGTTATGAAGGAATTCTATGTATTTTAAGAATCGCCGTCTTCACGGCTTCTCTTATGGACACAAATCAGCCAGCTGGGAATATGAAAATATGAACTTGTGAATCACACTATGTGTAATCTGTGAATCACACTATGTATAATTCACAACTATATACCTACACAGTGTGACAGTTTATTAGATCTACAACCTGTAAACTGATTGGATCAAGCGGATGGTACCTATGTATTGTTGGGTTATTGTATACATCACAGAATATAGCCTCGGTGCCAACATTATAGTACTTGAGTATTATAGTACTTGAGAATAATGTATGTAAGTAATATTTGAATGAAGAATAATGAGAATGGTTATGCTACAACAGTAACTCACTGATTGCATCTGTAACAACAGTAGTTTCATTCTGATTACGGATCCTAAATCTCGGACACATTACACGCGTTGGATTAATTACATACTGCTTAAGGGGTCTTAGGAATGCGAGAAGAATATGCCATCATAGTGACTGAGTAGAGGCTCATGACATTATAGAGACAAAAAGAGGCAAAATTCATCACCAATCAAAAAGGCAGGGCAGAGCCATATTTCACTCGAGGAAGACGCAAGTCGGAAGTGTGTATAAAGATATGGGAATATGTTACCATGGGAGAACGTTACCATAGACACAGAAGAGATGGAGACAGGTAAAATGTACATCCTTAGAGAAATGGGTGTGAAGCGTGTGTTGTCATATAGGCACCGAGAACTTCTGTTAGTGTACGATGGTTGAAACATTTTTTTCAACGTCTTTTTTTAAACCGTGATGATAAATTTATCAATCTGTTAGTCTTGATAAAGCTGCCATTCGAGGCGGCAAGTGTCTAATGAAATTTCTTTCGTTCCTCTTTTCCAATTTTTCGCGCATGAAATCAGAGCTTCACCAGTTTTAATGTGGGCTTTGACATTGCTTGAGTGCCTCATAGCCGCATCATACCATGAAATCTAAAACTACTTGCATTTGCATTCATATTCGCGTTCATGATGTGATCGTTCCCTCTGAATTGTGATAGTTTAGAGCGGCTTCAGTCAGACTATACAGTATACCTAACTATAGTTATAACTATAGTTATTCTGTATTTCATAAACCTCTTCGACTTTGTTTTGTCAGACTAAATGTTTCATCCGACATGTCCTCGATGTCTGAAGAAAGTGATTAAAGACGCAGTGGTTTTGGGCATGATTTCACACATCACACCAGAACGCTTAATTTGGGAAGTGATACTTTAGCTCGTGTAAACACGTCTGACAATAACGTCAATGAGGCGGTGAAGCCTTATTTTATACTTTATCATATTCTTGGTAATAGGTAACCGCATGCTTCTCTGCTGATAAGCTCATCATTTTCCAGTCTTTTTTCACTTCTTGTCTCCACAATATTTTGCAAGCAACGCAGATTGTTAATTGTAGGAGAATATACCGTATCGTGTCGTGTTTTGCTCGTTGAGTAGCCCTCTCAAATCATTCAGAAACCGTATCGGGTAGTGTAATTCAATGCATCTTTTTGATAAAGTTCTCAGTGGTTAAAACTTGCTATCCAAGGTATCCAATATAACCGGGTACACTATAGAAATCTATTGCTGTGTTGCCGCTGTATAACACCATTTCCCACCTTCCTAATACAGAATACCATCATGTTTCGTCCACTACGTCATGTTTCGTCCACTAAACCCGTTACTCCTCTTCTTGTTTAGAATGATGAGTGAGAGTGTCAACCTGCTGGACTCCACCCTGGCTTCTAGCCAGACACGACGTGCCATCTATCTTATCATGGTCATGTTCGGTCTCACGTCACTCCTTCCTTGGAACATAATCATCACAGCACATGGGTACTATGAGGTCAAACTCAACCAGACACGTCATGTTCCTATCAGCATATCGGAGCACTTCCCCAGTTATTTCCAAATTGTGGGAATTGGATCCCACTTTGTGCTGTCCATGACCGCAGTTACATTCCTCCGGCCGTCCAACTTGTGCATCTCCATCTTCACCACCAACACAGCCATTCTACTTATTTTCATAGTCACTACTCTGCTGGCTGCCATTAACACATCACAGTGGCCGATCATCTTCTTTGGAACAAGTCTGGCGTTATTTGGCGCCTCTCTGGCGTTATCAGCAGTTTACATGTCTGCTATGATGGGGCTGTGTGTCATTCTCACACCCAATGGCGTGCAGGGGTTCTATCTGGGTCAGGGTGTGGCCGGGCTCTTTGCTGCTTGTCTCAGTCTGATCACACTGTCCATTCCTCACGCTGACCCCTGCACGGCAGGGATCTACTATTTCCTCATCACTGCCACGTGGCTCGCCCTGTCACTACTCGGCTTCTACCTCTTTAGGAGGAATGAGTTTGTACAGCGGTGTGTCACCACAGCGATAGGACAGCAGTCAGTGTCACAGAGTAAAGAGAAGGTCGGGATGTCGACTGTTGCCATATTCAAGACGGTGATGAAGTATTGTTTCGTAACGACCATGACATCAGCAATCACCTCGTCATGTTTCCCTGCTGCTCTGTCCACTGTGGTGTCCACAAACCCGTCCCAGGGCTCACTCTGGGTGTCCACTTTCTTCCTTCCCGTCGTGGTGTTTCTCCTCTTTGCACTGGGTGATGTGTTTGGTAGGGTTACTTCCAGCCTGGTTCTCACACCCTCCTCCAAGTATCTACTCCCAGTCGCAGTTCTGCGCCTCTTCCTCATCCCTCTCGTCTACACGTGCAACTTGGAGCCGCGCGGCTCATGGCTACCCGTTATCTTCCACAACGACACTGCCCCAGCTCTCTTCACCCTTGTCCTGTCATGGAGCAACGGGCACGTGCAGTCACTGGCTGCGTATTACGCACCCCTCTGCCTCAGTGTGCACCGTGACAAGGCTACGGTTAGCACGCTAGTGGCGTTCAGCTACTCTCTGGGACTGCTATCAGGCAGTGTGACTGTGTTCTTTTTATCTTTCCTACTTAACTTAGAGTGAGTGTAGACCTGGGAAGCATTCGTAAAGGCTGAATCTATTCAATGGATAAAGAGTTAAAAATCTCCAATACAATACTCGTGGTTTTACTTTCATTGAGGAATATACTTCATGGATTGGATGATTGAATAAGAGTCGCAATTTGATAGTAATAAGTAGTGTTGATCAGTTTAAAACTTATCAACACTACTTATTACAATCAAATTTGAGCCTGACGATGTCGTTAACGACGAAATTGATCGCAATTAAAAAGACGCATTTCATTTGTAAACAGAGTCAAAAGAGAATTTACTAACTATCTCTCATCATTGAGGAATAGGTACGTGACCAATAATTTGATATCCAGTTTAGAAGCTCATTTGAAACAAAAGAGTACATCATTCTTTGGAAATTCTTCACCGCCTTAATCTTTGTCTTCATGTGTACTTCATGTTCTTACTTTGTTAAAAAACATATGAAATATCTGTTCATTTCTGATCGTTACAGTTTTCGTACAACACTACACGGTGGCGGAAATTTGTTCTGAAGAATTAAGAATTGCGCCGGGGATGGGTGTAACTGACGGTCAGACCGTTCATAATAATGTAATTATGTAATTACTAGAAAACCCGTCGGTTGGATCCGATGCTACGAATGTGATGTGAAGACTGGAGTTGAAACTGATATGAACGTTTGCACTACTGCACAATGTACTTTCAATTTCGTAATTTTTCCCTCATAATATTCATCAATGTTAATAAGAAAAGAATGTACAATAACCCTTAATACACAGGCAGAGTCGCCACAAATCGTTGNAGATTGCGTAGGTACCATTGTGCCATCACTCTAATTGCTCAGTTTCGAACGATAGGTATGACTCAAACCATGTAGTTTTACAATATAATGTGGTCCGAATGAACAACAGATGTTTTGCCATTGTGAAAATTCTCTCCTATCCATTTGTCTTACGAAAAGTCGTAGTGAACACAGAAAATAACTCATTTTTTTCTTACTCTAGAATTTGGTTTCATTTCTAACTTCGCTGAGTGTTCAGTACAAGAAATTTGACTGAGAATTGTCAGAACTGCGATGCTGAAGAAACCCCGAGTTTCTTTAGTCAAACGGGGATTTGCAATATTCATATGTCTCGTCGTTTTCACTCCATTCTGCTTTATGCTGATGCCTGGACACGTGTTTAGAACAGCAGATCCGATCGACCATGATTCCATTATAGAATCACATGATGGTGAATCACCGAACAACAAGTACAGCTTCATCGTTCTTATCAAATCCCCCATAGAACGGCTTGAGAATCGTAAATTTCTCCGTGAGAAAAGTTGGTTATCATACGAATGGTTAGATAGTGAAGGACATAACATATCCTGGACTCATTTCTTCTTGACGGGTCTCAATGTTGATTTCCCCTTGTCAAACATACAAGATGAAATGGACACATACAATGACATTCTCGTGGCCCGAACTCTCGATCTCTACCTCAGCCAGATCTACAAGGTCATGTGGTCTCTGAGGTACCTACTGGAGAAGTACTCGTTCCGATTCCTGATTATCCTAGACGAGGACTCCATTCTGAATGTACGGGGAGCAGACGAGTTTCTCGCCCACCTCGTGGCGCAAGGCAAGGACACTATGTTTTACGGGGGTTCGAAGTGTCAGAGACGGAAACGAAAGCTGGCCGGCAAGTGGAAACTCTCGGCAGAGGTATGGGTACCTGACCGGTACCCGCCATATTGTGACGGATCAGGTGTGATATACGGTGTGGACACAGTCCGAGAACTGCTCCGCGTGTGGGATAGCGATAGGCAACCCATCGTGGGGATAGATGACTCTATGATCGGCATCCTTATCTACTACTCGGGGAGAATACCCATAACGGAGATCAGGAATGCGACTGCTGGCTGCATTCCGGGAAGGAGTGATGTTTTCCTACTCAAACAAATACAGCCCCTGCAAGTTGGGAGTGAAATAATGGCGAGGTACTGGGAAACGGGGGTTTATTGCGATACCAAAGTGCCTGATCATCGGACTAAGGGATGACAGAGACAGGAGCCAGGGTCTAGGATAGTAGTATCCCAGGGTGGACACTTCCCCAATCCCCAGTTATATCGGATACAGCGGTTTGTGTGTGGGGGTCTCATCGCACGGATATTTCACTGTCTCCATGAGGTTTATCAAACACAGTGTTTGTGTGAGGACTGAGGGTGGATTGCTGGAGTCACGGTATCAGACATAATAATATTTATACAGTCTGAAGATTGGTTTATACCATGAAACATTATGTTTGCCCAATATCATTCGTTGTTTGACTTCGATCTATTGTCTAGGGTATTCTCCCGTATTCTCAAATGACAATGGACAGCTATAATTATCATTGTGAACACTGAGCCTTAATTCAATGATTGCAAAACAGAACAGTAGTGTTATCCAATATCCCTACAGTCTACACTGGGACACACTGGGATGCCTATTGCATTGTGTATGGTGAACATGTATCCTGTAGAATTGTCGTAGTAAATACGGTTTGTCGATACGAAAAAGGGTTTTTTATANGTCGAAGTTATAGCGACTTGAAATCGCCGAAATCGAGGGTGTTTGTCGTTTTTTGGGTGACGATTATATATATAGATATAGAGAGAGAACACTTTTTACACCAAAAGTGACCCCTCTTTGAACGTCTATAACTTCTAAAGTAAAAAAGGGAAGCAAAATTCCGATACAGCATTGGAAAGAAGAAAGATAGGGCTTTTAGAAAATGGCCATAAAAATAGTTTTATCGCACATCTATGACGTCATAATGACGTCACAAAGTAGCTAATTTCAATTTTGACAGTTTGAAAAATAGGTGATTTTGAGGCGCGTTTTTCGATATGAAGCAAGTAAGTTATCAAAAAACGGAGGACATATTAGCGAAAGGAAATTCAATGTACTTTCCAGCCATATGGTCAAAGTTGATCTAACTCCTTAGCATTACTGAGATAATTGAGGTTAATTGGGGCACATTGAAGCGAAAATCGCGCAAAAAATTGCCAAATTTGTAATTAGAGTTTTGGGAGAACTGGAAGGTCTCTGGACTTCATCTTTCGATATGTTGTCGATTGAAGTCCCAATTTCCGAAAACATTTTTTTCGGCAAGATTCGCTAATTTTAAAACCTCATTATGACGTCATAATTGGTATTGGGTAAGGCAATTTGTAGCGAAACAGATTTTCTGGACTTAGAAGCAACTTGGCCGGACAAAAACAATAGCTTCCTGATCTGAACTGGTAATAGTTTGTTTTATTTGACGATACAACCCCAATAACGCTGAAAATCCAATTATTTAATTACCTAATCAACCTAATTACGGTGGATAACTCTAGATCTGATGAAGATATTCTTGTTTTTTAAACGGAATATGATGCCTCGGTTCTTGTATGTGCAATTCAGTGATACTTATTCGATTCTCACGAAAACCTAATCAATCTATTAGCCTAATTAGCCTAATTAAGATAGATATCTCGTGTTTGAAAGCAGATAGGCAGGTTTTTTCAGCGTGGTATGATACCTTAATTTTACTGACCACATTTCATTATAGTAGCTCATTAAAGTCTCAATTAGCTAATTGGATAATTGACCAATTAGTCAAATTTCACTCGAAAAGTCTAGATATTGGAAGTTAAACGAATCCTGTTGAAAAATAGTGATATTTTTCCCAAAACCAAATGAGATTTGTTTGTTGTAGTCCGCAGCATCTGTGCGTTCTATATTTTCAAGTCTGCGATATGAAAAAGAACGCGGCATATACGTCAGACTGTCTCCACCTCACAAGAAAAAGCTTGTTCGACTGTGCTTTGTACACACAACCGAATTATAATTGAATTTTTATGACTGTCATTGACTGCAACATGGATAACTTTGACGTGTATTGAAATGATGCTCCACATATTCAATAGTTGCGCATTACTTGGCGGACACGAACATTTTCAATTTTATGCTCTTCTCTCAGGGATGCCTATTAGCTACTGCTCTTATCTAGATCATTTTCCGGAAAAAATTCAAATTGCCGTGTTTTCAGATTTCGTGGACCGAGTTCCATGCCTATTCCAATTTGACATTTGTCATGCTGGCCAATGAGGCTCACATCCATATTCTAAACATTTGAGGTCTATCGTGTTCATTACATGCAACAGTTCTTATACTATTGTTAAATGGGATATGCTTTTGAGTTTGACGTGTAAGTGTAACTGAACCGTAATACAATTAGGTTAATATCCTAGGCCGTAGAGGAAGCTTGCAGAGGAAGCTTGCGCAATGCACATGATAAACGTGGCGATGCCTGAAAGACTTATGGAAGAGTGCTGAGAAACTGGCAGTTGCATCAGTGATGAGCAGGGTGGATCTTTAAATATGACTTATTTCATCGCACAATGGGGCTGACATTTGAGGGTAATCACCTGACCGGTGTTTTGTGTCACTCTCTTGAGGTGGAAGCTTGCAGACGACACACGTGGCGATGCCGGAAAGCAGGAAAGGCTTGATTATGTTACGTGCTAATTGAGGAGTGTTGAGATATTAGCATGGATCTAATTGGCTCATATCCGATTATTTCATTGATAAATGATCATGGTACAACTAATGAGGGTAATCACGTGACTGGTGTTTGTGTCACTCCCGTGAGGTGGAAGCTTGCAGACGACACACGTGACCCTGTTACTTGCCACGCAATCAGAGGATATAAAAGGTATTGAATACATTTTTACAACCCTCTTAGAACTCACTTAGTGTTTTCTTCCAACTCTATAACTCTTCGAATTCGTGCTCTTTAGCAAGAAATCCGTTTACTGTCAACTTATCACTTGATACATCTAAAACATCAATGATGAGTTGTTCCGCTACTTCGTGTCCCAGAGTGTTGCTGATTGGTGACTCGATCACGCGTCCCATTCGGTTCCAATCTGGGGACACGTTCACTTATCCGGGTATTACGTCTCACCGTCTCTTGCAGAAGGTATGTTTGTTTGTAGTTATACGTCGTTCGCATAACACATCATCACACCCAAGGTATTCAAATCATGGGGACCCCTAGGCCAGGAGACACAATGTATCGTTATTCCTAGCTGAGTGGTTTGTAAGATAAGAGAGACTGAGAAGTACCCAGCTGATATATTATATCAATGGTGCTCAGTATTGCGGTGATACTCATTTATCATCATTTCCCCCTTTGTGTCCCCTTTTCGCCCCAAAAATACTCTTTTTGTGTCCCCTTTTCGCTCCCTTTCTGCCCTTTTTCAGCCGTCTCCTACACATATATGATCCCAAATTGCCCCCTTTTCAACTCTTCTTTCAAAATTTGTGAACCATCCCCAATCACATAGCTCTTAGTCTAATAGATCCATTCTGAAGAAGCCCATTTTTATGATTATACGTAGAAATCTCTCGAAGGAACGCTTGTACGTCACTATGCGTTGAATTACAAGTATGTGTGCGTGTGTGTGTCTGTATGTGAACTGTGTCTACTGTCTCTGTCTCTGTTTGTTATGGTGGATTAGAAGGGTCACCCGATTACCCGAAATATCATCTCTGAAAAACATAATATGACTCTTGACACACACGTGGATCACAGGGTTCATGGATCAAGAGGGTCACTAAACTCTGATTTGACCTCAGAGAAGCGCACGTGGATCAGAAGCGTCACCTTAGGTGGGCCATGTGATCCACGTGTCGATCAGAAGGGGACAAATTATATAAAACTAGAGAACCCGCCAAGTGGACGTGATACACTACTTGAGAACGACAGTTAAACATGACCTGTNCACACACACACGTCACACACTCGCACTCACACACAAATGCACGTGTGTTTTTCAGGAGAATGACAGACAACAACGTGTGGTACTTCTCAACAACAAGTTGGTGGGACCGGATCACACCCAACTCGTACAGGTCAAGACAATGCTCGCTGAGAGGGACAAACTTCTCAAACTTACGGATTTGGAAGGTGCGTCGCGTTCAGCTCGTACTGGTAGTTCCTACGTCATACAGTAATACGTTCACCTACTTGTCGTCATTTCAATGAGACCTTACTCAATGATTTAAAGTATCGTTGGAATAACGATAGTAGATGAAAGTAGTTAGTTACTCAAGGACATGGTATGATGGCATAACCATAAAAACTTGGCCCAACTATATCCAGCCCGCTTTTTTAACCGAGTTCTCATGATGATGTCATGATGTCATGATTACGTCACCTTGACGATATTTCGCAGGTATAGACGGCGGGAAATTCGTGGTGCCGCAACCCGGGAATGCCGAGGTCGAGGCGATGTGTGCGAAGTTCACCATTGATCACAACGTTTGGGTCAAATCCTTCTCAAAGTGTAAAGATGTGCCCGAGAATGATTTCGTAGAGGAAGTCAAGCATCTCCTTGCTTTCCAGCATCAGTATGTGTACTAGTTTGTTTGTTTGCGTGTATGTTTGTTTGTGTGTTTGTTTGTTTGTACATATTTGTGTATCTTGAAATTCTCCTGAATGGTGTTCATCCATGAGTGATGAGAAGTGAGAATACTTTTTGTCTGTCAATGGTCGACAGGAATATCGAATTACTGTCGTTCTATCAATTACAACTGTCGCTTTATTAACCCTGTTTAATGATTTGCTGTCATGATGTTTAAGAATGGAGTGAAATGTCTCCCTGATAAGAAAGTGTCATGTCTTTATGACCACCCTTTCTATAGTAAGGAGAATTAGAAAAAAATTCGTCTCGAATTTAAAAAGTGCTTTACTATATTACTATGTGCTTTACCATGTTACTCCGAGCTATTTACAAGAATTACACCTTACTTAGGTAACATGATACTTACAATTTTATAACACCACACTAACACACACACACACACACACACACACACACACACACACACACACACTCAAAAAGTGCTTGAGTCATCAGCAAAAAAATGACTTTTCAGTTTTTGTGCACTTCTAATGCGGTCTATGATAACTCCGGTCGTGTTAAGAGCTTCACGATAAAATTTTCAGTGTTGATAGACATTAGACATCACTAACACATACATGCTACAAAAATTTCAAGTATCTAACTCAAAAAATGACGGACGAATTCGCAAAAATCATCAAAACTGCTTTTTCAGCCTCATTCATCGACAACGCCGATCTGAGCATCTGAAAAGAATGCAAATTTCAACATAATAATCCTCAACTATTTGAGAAAAAATCCTGAAAATTTTATTGAGTTATCTCAAAAAACGTCGGAGATATGCAAGTTTTTGTAGAGCACACAGATGTGGATGTTTTCTTTTGTCTACTTATTTTGACACTCCCTGTATAATGACATTATAATGTGTGGGATGATATTTGCAATAAGAGTCTAACCCTAACAAAATTAAGGCATAACTCTGGTCACGATCGGTACATATTCTTGTACATATTATTTTTCTCAATCCGAGTTAAGTTGAAAACGTGATGAATGGAGTTGTTATACGAGCAGTAATAGGTACCGATTCCCATCTCTTCAAATCTCTCAACCCCACTTTTCCCACCTTTCTCCTATCCATCTAGTATATAAATCAAGGGAATCAAATTGTAACATCCCAGGAATATAGTACCACTACTTGGGTGTGTCCTTCTTGAGGAAACTGTTCTCCTGGTTACACCGTGTTACAAGTACTGTAAATCACTCCGGGACTTCATGGACAACAACAATCACAAGATATCGGTAAGACTGACTTTTACTACTTTGCACATAACAGGATAATATTAAAGCGGATAAATAATTACAATCAAATTACAACGTTTCAGTGTCACAAATCACTCCTCTGTGTTGAAGCGAGATATATAAACTTATTCACGATCTTACGTGCAAAAACAAAATATTTCGCATATGCTGAGTCGGTTTCGGTGTAAATCGCTCGTTAAATCCTCGACCTACGGTCTCCAATTCAATAGCCATATCTCGGGTTTCGCTCTCGACATTATAATATTGCAATCAACGCCTCAGCCTTGTCGGTAATGATTAACCCGGTTCATTCATGTATCGGTCACATGACATACAGTATGTGACAGTTAAGTATAGTCCATGGGATTTGAGATTGGAAGACTTAGTAACTATGATATTTGAAGTGTTTAACACAGCTTATTTAGTAATTTGTAGAGCGTTACACAACTTACACATTATACAGGCGCAATGATCACATCTGCAGACTATAATCACACCTTATGAGATGAACGGTCTATAGATATCTCACATGGTTCAGCTTACAGTTCGTGGATCATTTAACTTATCAACAAATAGCAAACAAACAACAATCAAGCTTACAAACAAACAAACAAACAACAATCATCCTTACAAACAGACAAACAAACAAACAAGCGAGCAAACAAACAAGAATCAAGCTTACAAACAGAAAAAGAAACTAACAAGCTAGCAAACAAACAAACCAACAAGCAAACAAACAAACAGAGATAACACCTGCAGGAGGCACAGCGGGCGAGCTATGCACTACAAGTGGGTGCTGGTATGAAGTACCTTGCTTCCAACAAGTGTCTTCACCGGAACCTGAGACTAGGCCACGTGTACCTGACTAACTACAACAATGTGGTTATCACCAACTTCGGACTGGCACGTGTCACGGAGGCGCTGTACTACCAGCAGAAACGAGCATTGAACTCCGATACCTTCCTTATCTACCCACCTGAGGTATGTTTAACACACACACACACACA
>CAMPET010000029.1:57261-68774 GCA_946803715.1 Beroe ovata | reverse complement strand
CAGCAAGTTCACCATGCTTCTTGATGGCGCATTACTCATCTAGATTTGTACTTGCCCAATCTATCGAATACCTATCGGTTAAACTTAAACACGACCAGGGCTTATCAGTATCGATCTCTGCGAATTACCGAGCTTTTCTTGTTAAACATTTGAGTAAATTCCGACAGCTTTGATTGTGTTTAGAAGTAAACTGCTGCTCAGTTCTGATTGGCTGCCAGTGAATCGATCGTATAATGTGAACAATCTGGAGTCGGCACCTGCCGACTTCTGCTACCCGATCAACGGGACAAGGGACCCGAGATATTCGGATGAGGAGTCGGGGGATGAGAGTGTCTTGGTCGATTCTGAGGACGTCGTTGTGTCCAGTGACTGGACACAACGACGCAGGCCACTACGGCACAGGAAAGAACGGCTCACATTCAGCGTTCAACTAAAATTGCCATTTTTCCGGACTGTACACAGGTAGTTAAAAAAAAAACATACCTCAGCCTTGCCAGAACCCTCATGACGCTCTTCCTCATTATCGGCGAAGAAGAAGTGCCACATTTTATCCTCGGTATTATCGTGTCCCTCAATCACTTCTACTAGATCGGCTAGCTGCTCCGGCACTGGTTCACTCGAGGAGGGGAGAGGAGTGTTTGTTGACTCTTCCATCACCTCCTTCATCGCTTCCTCAATTTTCTCCAGTATTCCGAACCCATCCACCACTGACAAGTCTCCGTCATTGTGGGAATCCACTTTCTCCTTGTTGATGTCTTTCTCTCCCCTGGGCCCGTCTACACGGTCTTTTTTATGTGCAGAAGACTCATTTTCTAGGATCGCTTTAATTACCATTCTGTTGTCATCCTTTCTCCACGACGGTTCAAAGCCCTTTTCCCGGAGTAGATTCTTGTAACGCTGGAACCGTCGCGGAATTCGACGTTCGAGCATATTCGTTCGGTATTTGTCGTCGTCTTGCTCTGGATAACTTTTCACTTTATCACCATCAAGATGTCTTAGGTAGGGCGGATATTTTCGATGAAATTCATTGCTAAAGTGACCAGAATCAATCCCCCAATCGTCCATTTCCTCTGGCTGTGTTCGATCTCCGTTCTCGGCGGGCTGGATATAACCAGAGAGTTCAGGGTCATCGTCATACCAATCAGCAGTAGCCAGACTCGGGTCCTGGAATAGATTCGTTGCAAAAACTCACTGTGAACTTCCCATTTTGATTCTAACTCTGGACAAAGGATTATTCTGCTTTCTAAAGACCCTCTCAATATGGTCAAATGAACTTCCTTTGTTACGATTACGAGTAAGTGCAACTTGACTACGCGCACCACTACAACAATGCCCCAACACTCTCAGTAAGCAAGATGGGCGATACAATTCTATTGTGCAAGAAGCTCATATAGATGATGATGCAAGGCAATATTCTATTAAAAAGTTTTTGCAGCTATCATGACATTTCATGAGAGAAAGATAAAGTATCTCTGTGTTTCTCTGTGGGTGTGATACTCACAATGGTAGGAACAGATGCTAGCATCGGGAGATACCAAAGAAAGCAGCCAAACCATAAGTTCTTCATCCTCATTCCTCCTTCAAAGTACCAATCTATATAAAGGCAATGTTTGGTATTTCGTAATAATACAGGGTGTGTCAAAAAAGTGGACAAAAGTAAATATCCATATCTAAGCTTCTGTTTGGATTTTCCGGATGACATTTGGAGATGTTGTTTACTGTAAACAATATCGCACACTCAAATTGATTTTCTCATATAATGTAGACTGATCATCCAAATGCGTGTACCAGTTAATAATGTACCGGATGTATGGTCAATCAATGAATGAGTCGGGTGTGTATATCAATATGAATATGTACAGGCACGTAGCCAGACTTTTTTTCCGGTTTGCACAGCGAGCGAAGCGAGCAAGCCACGGCAGGGGCATGGGGGCGCAGCCCCTGGTTGGAGAAAAGGAAAATTTTTCGAAAATAGAGTGTTTGAGATGAAATCTGGCATCTAAGAAAATATCACAGCAACAAAAAATAAGAGGAGCAAAAAGTTATGCGAGAGTGAAGAACTGACGACAATGCGATGATCTGAGACGTAAGATACTCATTTGAATTGCCGAATACATGGCTTTTATTGTTTGTCGTAGCAATGCAGATAAAGCTGTTTTAGGGCGCTGTCCCGATATGAGATATCAAAAGGTACTGAAAGAAAAGCAGAAAGTCATCTATAATCAGTAGCAGGGATCTGGGGGNCCCCCCCCCGGCCTTCCCTGTCTACGTGCCTGAATATGTGCTCCATATGCAGCGATATTGTTTACACTCACACACACACACGGTGCTGCGTGTCACTCTGTATGGTTTGCGTAGTGTCCGGCATTTTGTGCTACATGAATGCGTATATCTCAGCCGTTTTTAAAGCAATGTCTATGGAATTTTAAATTTTGAGGATATTTGGCCTTTATGACCCGTTGAGAGCTAACGTCTTTGAGGCTCAGAGGATTACCAACTTACAAACTGCAAATCGAACATTGAATCCCTAAGTTCTCTCCTAGATATCGTACCTACCGACTCTAGAGAGTAGCTCCCGACTCTAGAGGTAATATGAGGTATCTGTCAAGCACGAAAACAGGGGGGACATAGGGGCTGGCACCACTGCATGACTGACGTACGAATGCGTTGTCACCAGTATGAAATACGTCATAACGGGACTCTGTGACGAATGCGCGACTCCTTTTCTCTTGTGGTAACCGGTTTCTGGACTCAATAAAACCTTTTCACCTGCGAAACTCTTTCGTCATACATTGCTGGGATTGCTGACACCACTGCTTCTCTCTCGTTGTGACGAACGGGAGAGTCATTCGTCATAACTTGCTGACACCACTACTTATCTCTGACGTAAATATGCGTTGACACCAGTATGTTATACGTCATAACAGGTCTCTGTGACGAATGGGGGACTCATTCGTCATAATTTGCTGACACCACTGCATGACTCTGACGTAGAAATTCGTTGACACCAGTATGCAGTAAGTCATAACATGCCTATGTGACGAATATGGGATTTATTTTCAGAACTTGCTGACACCACTGCATGACTCTGGCATATGGATGCGTTGACACCAGTATGCAGTACGTCATTACGGGACTCGGTGACGAATGTGGGATCCATTCGTCGTAGCTTGCTGACACCACTGCATGACTCTGACGCAGGAATGCGTTTACACCAGAATGAAACAACCACCTAGACCTCTGATGAAAATTTTCAAGTTTATTGTAGATACTCAGTCCTAGGTCAAGAAGTAGTACCTGTTGTCAAGAAATAGTACCTTCTTGATTAAAGTTCANCGGCCCTCCCTGTCTACGTGCCTGAATATGTGCTCCATATGTAGCGATATTGTTTACACTCACACACACACGGTGCTGCGTGTCACTCTGTATAGTTTGTATAGTGTCCGGCATTTTGTGTTACATGAATGCGTATATCTCAGCCGTTTTTAAAGCAATGTCTATGGAATTTTCAATTTTGAGGATATTTGGCCTTAATGACCCCGTTGAGAGCTAACGTCTTTGAGGCTCAGAGGATTACCAACTTACAAACTGCAAATCGAACATTGAATCCCTAAGTTCTGTTCTAGGTATCGTACCTACCGACTCTAGAGAGTAGCTCCCGACTCTAGAGGTAATATGAGGTATATGTCAAGCATGAAAACAGGGGGGGGCATAGGGGTTGGCACCACTGCATGACAGACGTGGGAATGCGTTGTCACCAGTATGTTATACTTCATAACAGGCCTCTGTGACGAATGGGGACTCATTCGTCATAATTTGCTGTATATTGTAGATACTAAGTCCTAAATCAAGAAGTAGTACCTGTAGTCAAGAAATAGTACCTTCTTGATTAAAGTTCAGGGTGAACTTTACAGGGTTCATCTCGACGAATTAGGTTTTGTTTGATTGTATATTCTCTTGTAATGGGGGTTGAGTGAAAACGATTATAAACCCCTGGTTTAGCTTCTCCTCACAGTTACAAGTCTCTCTAACACTGACTTTCATGCAACTGAACTTTTGGCTTCAACGAGGATAGTTAATTAGAACTTTGAGATGGAAATTTTATAGTTTATACCCCTCCCCCATTTAATGAGTCCATAGAGAACAATGAACATGGTTGTAAACTTTGTATTTGTTAAATTTTGCAATTTCAGAGTTATTATATCTAAATTTTTAAGGATTTTTGATGCAATTTATTGGGGATTACACATGGTCACTAATTTTTGCATTAGGGGCAATATGTAAATATACTAGATTTTAATAACAATGATAATACTTCTTGAGTTGTGACCACAGATAACACTTCTTGATTTGGGAGTTTTGCTTTATAGAGTCCTACTACTGTGCATCGGCACAACTCACAAGCTACAAATATTTTTAATTCAGGTGGAAGCTTCAAGTTACAGTGCCTGTAGCTCCCAACTCAGGAGGTTGTGTCTGTATTGGGTAGCTCCCAACCCTAGAATAAGTAGGCCATTAGCCATATCACTAGGGCCTGTGATATTACTTGAATGAGGCTTATTTAAAGATGGTAGTAAGATATGCCTGCTACTTCTACAGATATAACTTCTTAAGTTAGGACCTAGTACCTAGGTACAGTGAAGGTAATTGGTCCTCAATCATGAATTGTATCTGTAGGTCAGAACTCAAATTGTACCTCCCAAGAAAAAAAGTAGTACACGTACTCCAAGCTCCTGATCCATGTCAGTTCAGTGTTGATGACACACCTATCTTAGGAAATCTTTGAGATAAGTATATGATGCCATGATGAGTACAAGGGAAGGAAATATATTAATGTGGGACAAATTGCAGATTTGAGCAATATTTTAATCCTACCAAAATTTAAGAAACCACTACAAATTTCACAAATCCATTGACCATTTTCGATTTATCTGCAGCTTCTGTGTGCTTATCCAATTTGGTTTTTGACGAGATCACCAATCAGTGTGAATATGAACTTGAGGCACATTTCAGCAATTGATTGATTATTTAGTTGTAGGATTTTACCCTACCGTCGCTGCACGCGATTTTCAATCCCTTGCCAGGAATAAAATCCCGCCAGCAAGGGTAGGGTGAAATCCTACAAATTATTAAGATCTTGCTGCTCACCACAATTTTACTTAGCAAATGGACCTCATTGGTGTTTAAGTACAGAGTTGGAGAAATGTCTCCCAGATTGGTGTGAGATGTCTCAAAAGACTTTTTCCTTTTATTTGGAAATATATTTTTCATAACATTAAGTCGATCATAATTAGAATAGAAATTACTGATAACTGGTGTGTGTTATGTATACCAGTGAGAATAGTCTAATAAAGTGATGAGGACGAAAGTGATGGGAAATGTGAAGTCATTTTTTATGATAAAATATTGAGCAAGTTTTGATTTTGCTGAAATCGTAATTTTGGGAACACACCAGTTGTGTGCACACGTTGCGCGCCCCTGTTCTACTCAGTGAACTGAAAAGTCGTAGAAAGGAGACGCGCAGCGCGCGCGGAGTATTTGGGTCACGCAGCGCGGGAACACACCAGTTGCCGGATGTTATCTGTATGACAAGGTGGAATTTAGGGTTTTACTCTACCGCGTCGGTGCGCGCAATTTTCATCCCGCCTTACCAGGGATAAAATCCCGCCAGCAAAATCAGAGTAGGGTGAAATCCTACAAGACGGAATTGGAACGCAACAAATTACAATTGCGCGCGCGGTGTCGACGGTACGAAAACCCTTACAAGTATGTTACCGCGCAGCGCGACTTTGTCAGATGTTACCTGACCTGTTTCTCGCGCGAGCGCGCCTTCATCGAAGGCCGAAACACGAAACCTGCGCGAGAAACTGAGGTCAGATAAAATCTGACAAGCGCGACCCAAATATACTCCGCGCCGCGCGTCTTTCTACGACTTTTCAGTTCACCGAGTAGAACTAGAACAGGGGCGCGCAACGTCAAACGTGTGCACATACAATTCAACTACAATACACAACCGTCGCAGGTAGCGATCGCGTCGTTTCTAGGGCGCTAGGCTCTGAGCACTGTCGCGAGTGTCAGTTCCAACGGTCAACCTCACCATCATCAATCATGGTCAATGGTCATGTTCGATTTCGAAATGAAAATGGAATTAAAAGCTTCTTTGACAATGTTTTTGTAACAATGTTACAACATATCAATATATCATTGTCTATCATTATCACATTTATCTTTCTGTTTAGTTTTAGTTCATATTCCTTAACTAACAGTTACTGCCAACTGGTTCAATGTTCAACTTCATATCATTCCCTTGAGTGTGACTATTCAGTATTCCAACTGGGGGTCAGGTTTCTGACTTAGCGAGTATATCTGGGAGTCCGTACAACACAGGCGCAGCTCCCACCAGGAATGGCAGTTTACAAGCATCTCTTGATGGGTTCATCAGAGAAAGCAGGGATGTCGAGCCTCCTTGTGTCAGCCACAACTCCAGCAACTTCTTCGAGTACCTGATGGACAGCATGTCAGTTGCGTTCTTTGTCACGGAAATCAGATGTAGTTTCGAAACGTGGAAAGTGGAAAGTAATTGATATGTATTCACTATTTGTACCTGTCACAGTCTCTGTCAGTGATGTTCCACAAATACCCGAGAACGGCAGGACAGCCACTCAAGAGGTACTCTACTGGTGTCCCAGTGCCGCCCACTGCCGTCTGCTTGATCTTGCCACTGCTGCAGCCCATCAACAGAGCCACTGCGCGGCTCTCTAGCTCCTGTATCGGCTTACCTCCCAGGAACTCCTTACCGGATCCATGACCAAGGTAGAGGAACATATCACTCTTCAGACCGTCCTGATATTCGGGTATGGAGGGGGCCTTGGCAGCAACGCCCCTCCACCCCTCCTGTTCCTCTAACCAGGTTTCAAAACAAGCCTGAGTCGAGGGAAGATTCTGAGAGGGGTTCAGGATGTAGTACGTTTCCCGGGGAGTTAACTCAACTGGGAGCTTCTTCAACTGAGAGGGGAATGGGGGTTTGATCAGTCGCTATTCAGATAGAAGAGTGGTGAGAGTTTCGAAGAGGATATTCTAACTCACAGCTAGGAGAACAAGAGCGAAGTTTAGGCTGGGGATCCTGGAAATAGGCTGGTTCTTGAACACTCTGCACGCTTCCCAGGGCAAGATATCTGTCTCTGGACCTGATATGACAGGACATGATTCGAGACAGATTGTGGAGCTCGCTTTAACCAATTTAGTTGATCAGTTCGCATCTCCACTTACCCAGTATGAGCAGGGAGGGATGCCTGGTGTTGGGTGGCGCAGGTGGCGCCAACTCATGCAGGGTTTCCAGCATCTCATCCAGGGGGATTTCCGGGAGCAGTTCTGACAAGTGCTCCTCCGAGAGGAACGAGTAGCAGTCAAGGATGTACTCCGACAAGAACTCCCCCACTTCAACATCGTACTCCTTCATAACCTTCTCCCTGAGTGTCCGAGCCCCCTGTGCCACTGTCTTGATGTAGGTGTGGCTGGTGGGTCGGCCGAGGAGCAGTCCTCGCCACGGCCCCAACCACTCACTCTCCAGTTTGCCACAGAGAGACTCTAGTATGGAGTCGAGCTGGAATCGGCTTTCCCAGAACTGTACTTTATCTCGCACGTGCATGACACTGTCGTCGTTACGGGCGATAATGTGCCGCATTTCGTCGATACAACATGTGTTATCACCGCCAACCACCTGGCAGTATCACGTGAGTCACGATCATTCTATAGTATCACCGGCATTGGGTACAATCGCAACCAAACCGACACTTGGATGTCAAACATGTACCTGAGATTTCACAGAATAGGGGAGTTCCCGGCTAAATAGCACTTTCCCTTCCCTTCTCCTCTGCCCAATGTAGAGCGTGTTGTCAATCTTTGTGATACTGACAACAGTCCATGATGATGGTAACTCTTGGTCCGTCGACACACCAAACTTCAGGAGTTGGTGGTTGAACGGGACATTGCAGTATTCCTCTATGTCTTCCCATTGTGGAGCACGTTTTATCTTCCGTTTTAGCAACTCTCGCTTGATGAACACTGGCTCCAGTCCAGAACAAGCCGCTAGACCTACGAATATTCTTGATAACAATAATCGAAGTAGGTACAGGATAATTCAGATCATGTGGAGTGTTGAGAGAGAATGTACGGTTACCTGCTCCAATGTGATCTTCATACGAAGTCCGTTTCTTCTGATCTGTCCCTGATTGTTTCCTACTTTTCACACTTCTCCCTCCCCCTCTCCCCTTCTTGTTCGCTGATTCCCCGCCGGCTGCCGCTCTCCTGGACCTCGTATTGACCGGTTGGAGGGACGCTTTGGTTCCTGAGTTCCTTCTTGATCTACCTCGCCTCGGAGCAGCCTTGTTTTTCTTAACAGATAAATGTGGCTGGCAATCTGCCAGCAGTGATAACCACGCAGCACACAGTTTATCCACCTCGTGTGGCATGTCGCGGGAGTGCTGACGCGCCGTTTTCAACAGATGGTAATACTCCGCAATCACCTCAGGGGAGGGTAACGCGTGACACCACGATAACTCCAGCGTGAGAAGCGTGAGTTTGGTGATGTGTAACGGAGGGAGTGATGAGGAGAACACAGGATATGCCACTTCTCTCTCCTCCCCCTCCTCCCCTCCCCCATCATTCCCCTCCTGCGAGTTACTCCTCTCCACAGCTCCCACCACCAGCTGATTCTCTGCTGTCAGATACCTGTCCAACTCCACGTACTCTGACAGGAACTCGTTACTAGCACACGTGACTTTGCCAATCCCAGACCTCGGGGCAGGGACTTTAATAACTTTGCGGAGTGTCGTCTTGACAACGGCAGAGAGGTGTGAGTGGGTTGTCATCCAGTATTCGGAGGCTGTGAATTTTGCGAGTTGTCCCAGTCTGTCCAGGTAGGACAATGTGAGATGTACAGAGCCCCACGTGTGAAGGAGCGTGATGTAACGTGTTAGCACGTGCATCACATAGGGAATCATGCAGCAGTTCTTCCACCTGACAGGATGAATATTATTCTATTTCACGATAACTTATGGACAATTTGGACATTAACCTTGTTCAATGATCATAAGTGTAAACTTACAGCAAAGCTCTTGTTGACATCTTTGTATTTTTCCAACTTTTCAGTTTTGTGTGAGCTGCTTGTAGACTGAGACTCGTACATTTGTCAATGAGATCATAAACCCTCCTATTCTCAGCCAGTGTCTTGTCTATCAGAACATATGCACAGACACCGCAATACAACGCAGACTCGGTGTCAACATGGGTGTCCTCAACTTTGTCTGTTTTGTTGTCTGTGTCATCCTCAGTCCGCAGACACACCGAATGTCTGTCCCATATCTCCTGGACGTCCTCCCTCGTCACATCACGGTTAGTGAGGGTGTCAATATCGGCCGTGGACGATATGCTGAGACCACTAGATCGGAGTGCAGGAACTGCAGACAGTATTGTCACTGTGGTGTCACGGTGAGGGGAGAGAAGTGCTGCACATTGGGCAGTGACACCTGTCAACCCGAGCAATCCCGACATAAACATGGTGACAGACAGCAGCACATCGTCAGGGGGTGAAGGCGGAGAGATGAGGACAGTGTGAGCATCCTGGGAGGAATGAGGATTGTATACTCTCTCCAGTTAAAAAGGAACATGTCAAAGTCTGGGAGAAGACTGATAATCCTTGTTTGCTAACCTTGCAAAACTGGACAGGATCAGGCTTGTGAATGTCCTCCCTCTTTTTCACAGCAATAATGAAGTTGCAGTACATGAGGAGAAGAGAAATCGATGCAGAAATGAACTCGTCAGGAGTATCTATCCTGGGATTATGTCATGATACGGTGATACTCGAGTTGAAATAGCTTACATGAGTGTGTGTGTGTGTGCGACTGTGTCAGTGATTGTGTGTGTGCTTGTGTGTGTGTTTGTATTCATTGCACATCATGTTTCTCTTCCTAGCTGCACTCTCGCACTAAAGGATCTATAAATAACTTGCACTACAGCTCCATATCACACAGTAGAACAGTGTCCATGATATTGCTTACTCAGTTACTCGGCTGAGCCTGAAGATTTTGTAGCAAAAGCAGAATAAAATGCGTCTAATTGGATTCAATTTCGTCGTTGACTTTTACTATCTGTCATCGTTAGAAATATGTTTGTCACTAGTGCCCACCTTTTGAGAAGGTCAGCAGCAGGCTGACAGTTTAGCATTCCAATATGGCATAGTGACAGTAGGAGTTGAGTCGTAGGCGAGGAGTCCTCCACTTCACATAACAGCGATATCGCATCAGATAGATGACTGAAAGCATGATAAAATGAGGGGCAAAAGCAAGGTGAACTTTTTTAGAACTATTTTGGCAAAACAAAAGAAAGGGTAGCAACAATGTGCCGGAATTTCTCAGAATGAGCTGCTGAGTAACTTACCCCTCATTCCGATACAGCGATGCGAGGCTCTGCACAAAATCATCACTCAGACATTTCTTATCAAAGAGGAGTGTCCCAAACTCGAGTATTTGTATTTTCCGTTTCACGTCCTCCAACCCCGCAGCCACAGTCCTCAACCTGTCCAAGTAACTGGTAACGTCATCATCAGTAACATCACGTGATTTGAGTGTCTGGGCCCGCAGGTTAAGAAGACGGGTGAAGGAGACGAAGTCCTCTTCAGACTCCAGTGAGTGGGAGTTGTTGAGGGTGTGGTCAAGGAGGGAGCAACTGGAGTTTTTGTGTGACTCTTGCGGACTCCGATACATCAACTTGCAGATCTGAAATGCGGGGTTTATCATACGAAATTAAGCTCAATCACAGCCCACGAATAATCGTTGTGTGTTGTGGGCGGTTCATGATTCTCCTATAGAATGGTCGAAACCGAACGCCCAGTCCTGGACGTTTCGGTTTCGTCCATTCTGAGATAAATATGGAGATGAATGTCCAGCAGTTGTACTAACCTCGAAAACAAGAGGGAACCAGTCAGATGACACAGATGATTCGCGGAGTAAACAGAAGGTAAGGTGCTGAGATACTGATAGCAATATCATGATCGTGTCCTTGTGTGTCGTACTGAATACCTCGCATAGTTCAGCTGGGTGGTGTTCAGGGTGTTAGTTTTGGAATGCCAAAACGGTAAGTAATGCTCAGAATATCAGAAAAGTGCTTAAGTAATCATCATCTCCATTTCGCATCTATGAATGAGAAATGCGTACCAGTTGGTAGGGGCAACGCGTTATCTCCTGACGTCATGTTATTGGTCACGCGTGATACGAAGTAGAATAGTTCTCGTAACTGTGCAGTTGACAACTTCTCTATCATGGCGTGGAGAGCAGCCTTTACATGTGTTTCATCAATACACCCGTCAATCACATCTGTCATTATGATTCGTGTGGTGAGATACTGAAGACGCACAATTATTTGTCATCACTGAGACAACTGTAATAGTCCATTATTGGGACCACACACACACACACACCCACACACACACACAAAGACACACACACACACACACA
>CAMPET010000029.1:28936-57252 GCA_946803715.1 Beroe ovata | reverse complement strand
AAAACAAAAAAACACACACACACACACACACACACACACAGTACACACTCACACACACACACACACAGATGGCAGAAGATTCAACATATCCACGCGCGACCTCGTGGTTTACACTCACTGAACTGTATCAGTTGAAAGATGAGATCTGGTAAGCGGGATGTGATATTCTCAGCCAGTGACCACTCCACAAACTCCCATAATCTGAATATTGTGTCGTCACATTATACAGATATTGCTAGACCAGGAAATTGGGACATTTTCATCTCAATTGCTGTTACACATGAACCTGTCATTGTAGTGTAATCTGGTATCAGGGTCGGTGTCTCTGATGAGGAGTAGGCAGTTGGTCGGCAAAGTGGAGAAGAGCTTCGTGCTAGTACAGAGTGGCAGATAGGGTATGATGGCGACAAACAGACGAAATTTCAATCGTACATCCTTCTGAAGAAACTCATTGTTAGGTTGGAGCCATGCTACTTTATACTTACTACTTTATACATGTGACTGATCAATACTACACACTAACAGTAAATTCGAATCTTCCCAGTTTTCTACCAATGAAAACTAGAACAAGAAGAATAAAAAATTAGGGCAATTTTGTAAGTACAAACCCCTTGGAAATAATTTGCAATTACCCCCCCTCCCCCCATATAAGATATAGGACTTGTGCGCGTCTTGCCTCAACAGGCACGTGCATCATGAATCATCATGTATCATGAATCATCATGTATCATGAATCATCATGTATCATGAATCATCATGTATTATATTGACGAGTATTATTATGCACGACGAGCAGCATCATCACGTGTTATCGTGACTTTTACTCTTCGGAGTAGCCATTACAATGCATGCACAGTCATGTACACTGCAAGCATATATAATGAACTAACCACTTGTACACACCATTGAAAATACACTCACATAACAATGCGAGATCCACTTTCATTAACTCATTATACGTTGGTCTTTACTGCTTGTTATAGTCTTGGTAATGGTGCCCACAAGCACACAGACGCATATTTAGGCACACACAGACAGTAGACACGCACAGGCATGATATACAAGCACACTCACGCAAACACACGCTGACACAGATCCACGCACAGACACACACTCACAGATATACGCAGACACACAGACAGTCACAAACACACACAAACACACACACACACACACACACACTCACAAGCTTGTCTGGGTATATGATGAATTCTATATTTGATTTTATTGTACGCAGCTTGTTGAGAGTCATTTCGAGAAACATAGATCAAGTTGTCAGTTGATCGACTAAAACAGTCGTCAGCAGCCAGTAAATAGTTCATTGTGGTGTAACACAAGTTTGTATAACGAGTTCGATCAGCAACACAAGTAGTTTTTCACCTCGTGCAGGGTGATGGATGTTCTCGGGAGTAAGCGAAATGTGTCAAATTTTGAACAGAGTAGAAGGGTTATTCCACTACCCAAAGGATGTATCACGTGATTTCAAACCGCTGCTCCTTCATAAACTCCACTTTCTACATAACCCCATCTCATTCAGCGTAGGTAGCTCACGTGTTTCTGTAGGGTTTTGAAGATGTTCCCCACTGTAGCGTTGTTTGTCGACTGTTTACCCGAGCTAGCAATGACTGGGTGGAGTGTTTCCGCTACCTCACACAAACACGTGGCTGCCTTGACACCTGGCAACGATTAACAATCATTAAATTCACCCAGAGGTCATATCCCAGCGCAATTGATAGTAATGTGATTAGGCTATCAACTTCTGTGACAGAGTGGTCTGTACGGAACCCCACGGTTTCGATTCCTTGTTTAACATGCCGTACAGCAAGGATCTCCACCGTGTTCGCCAGGCTAGGTACATGACCACTCTATCTTGACCAAAGTCGATTTTATAAGTCTCGTGTACAGGAAATGTTTCCTTGTGTTTGACAACGAGTGCCTACACAGTACTCCATTACAACGAGTAGTAACTTACCCGTTGACTTCGAGAGGGCCTGTATAAGATGGGGTGTTATCTGTGCAACAAACTTCAACACAGATTCCTCTGAGCTGAGAACGCTGTGCACCTGTGGTGTGATAAACCATGAGAACATCGTACAGAATAGAATCTGGTCCATCATTATTCCCGAGTACAAATGAACGAACACACAACTATCACGAGATAAATGGTGGTCGACAGATCTAGTGATCGACAATCAGTGGTCGCCTGATCAAGTTCTTAATCTTACCTCAAGTACAGACAAGGTGAGGGCCTCCACATCTGCGTGTTCACTCTTAGCCAAACAGTCTAGCACATGCTTGATAAGATGGTTACCAAGGTAACAAAACGCAGCTGCGTACTTCGAGCCCGCTTCGTATTTCCCGAACTTGTCCTGAAGAGAGCGCACACACATGACTGCATGACATGAAAACAGGGTAGTGGCGTCTCGCATACTTCTACTTATTCAACTCGGACATCTCTGCTCGTACAGTTTGAAAACAGGATACGTATGTTTTTCTCTGTAAATTACTGAATACATGGAGGGAAGCTATACCATATGCATATCATACTAAACGCTCCGCCTTAGTGCAGTATACACGCTGATATTTGGTTCGTATCATGTGCTTCAGTAGCAGAAACTTCTTCTTCGTTGCTTTAATTGTACTATTACTATGATTGCTCAGTGACGGACAAGAAGTAAACCAATCAACAATAGACCCAACTACTATAAACATGTCATTGGGTGTCATTGTACTTTAGCCAAGTGATATTATCGCCAATCACCAATGGATACACAATACACATTGCTATGGTAACATGTCATGGTAACATGCGTCACTCTTTCGTCAGGCAATTGTATTGTACCTACTAGCCGAGAAGTAGTTATTTGATCATTTGTCGAGTTCTCTATCCTGTGTATCACATCAATTAACGTACAGAGCTGCTTTTCATGCTCTCTTCCGGCCTTTGAGATTTAAGATTTCACTTGAAGCGTGCTTTCACTTGAATAATGGAACAAATAACAACAGGTTTTTATGAGTGTGGACTGTTATAGGATTTTAGAGATACAGCCACTGTAACTTTCAGTTAACAGCGATCTTGCTATGACGATGTGTTTACGAAGGAGCAACAGATAAGAAGCTGTATCTCCCAAATTCTATAACTTCTCTGATGATTGAATCGTCGTGAAACATATTACGTCGATTGTCTGGCCACACCCATTAAATCTTGTCGTCATTTGTTCTAATACAGCTTATCTAGTTCTAAGAAGTCGAGCACTGTTTTGGCGAGATTTTTGTACTAATTCAGCTCTTAAACTTCAAGATTAGATTCATATGTCAACTATCAGGGTCGAAACTAACCTTCACATATTCTAGCTTGTCGTCTGCTCCATCGAACTCCTTCTTGACAACCTCCCACTTCAAGCTGCCCATCCGGGATTCTGCTAACCTTCACATTCTATGAACCAGAGGGAAATGTCAACAAAAAGTATCGCAAAATGATTATGCCATATAAGGAATGATTGAAGTGATGAACACGTGACGAGGTAACGCGTGACAATGCACGCGACATCATCATTCATGCTGGTGTACGTGTGTATTGGATTGATATGCGCTACATTCCTCGGGATATTGGTGTACTTGTGTTTGTGTTGCTCAGGATGTTGCTTGTGTGCAACACCACACTTCAAATCCCATAGTGACGATGTGACAGATGTGTCTCAAGAGGGTGACAAGGCGTCAGAGAGTGAGAACATGGGAGAGTGTAGTGATCATGTTATCGAGGAGACACAGACACTGGTTGATAAGACTGATGATGTTCCACCATATGGGATAAAGCTTTGTAGCACTAGTCTCGTTGGAAAGTGTTGTAATGTAGAAGATAGGTGATGTAACCACGATAATAAAATGTTAAATTGCTCTGAATTGGCTTTTCCTTGATTCATATTCTCAAGCTATGTAGTTTTCTAATCTATCATTCTCCTGTGACAGTGTTTTCCTTTTCTGGCTTTTCTTCTTGAGAATGACCATCTACTTCTGACGATACTTCACCGAAACATCAAACATGGAACAATAGTAGCAGTCTGATTGATTTCGTATTCGAAGGAAATGACAATGTTCTGAACCGTTTCTCCTTCTCCTCAATGTTGCCCTCATCAAACCTCATATCTCTCCATCTCCTCATATGAGGACAACTTGCTCACAACCAGGGTACTCTGGTAACTGTAGATCATGTTTCAGAGCGAGGTCTGGCGGAACAAACCTGCCACCCAACCAGTGGTGTCGACCAGTGAAGTGCTTGGCACACAGTTTCGGGGCTGTCAATGACACCAGGATGTCGGGTTGAAGCCCGTCCGGCGGACAACCCCCCTCCACGTCCCAACCTGTTGGAGAGGAGGAATGACAGTGAATCCAGGGAATTGTCTACAGTCCCATCCGGGATTTAAGATTTGAGGAAGAGCAGGAAAATTGAAACATGTCGTACCAGAAGGAACATCGACACTCGCTACAGGAACTGACGTGTTAGCCAGAGCTGGAATTATTGTGTGGAAGGGAGCTCTGATGGAGCCTTGGAAACTGAAGCCGAACACAGCGTCCACAATGCACGTGTAGGGAGACAAGTCGTCAGGGAGCTCTGTGGTGACTGGAATACCCATACCGTGAATCTGGGTAGTGGGATGTTACTGTTGTACTGGGGTGTCACGAGGGTGTCACGGGTGAATAAATGTCAGTAATCTCTCTTTCCCGTGAGGGAAAGATACAGATTTTCAGTCAGACTAAGATGGAACATAGAGGCATTCTGATTTGGGGGGACGGACCTTCATGATGAACAAGTCACAAGTACTCCACCCACCTGCCGTATGAGTGGTGTGAAGGGGTGCTTGTTTGGTTGTTTCGGATACACCACTGAGGGTGTGAAACCGAACAGAGCTAGGTGTCTGGCTGCAACCAGCCCATCTCCGCCGTTATTCCCTGGACCACATACCACCAGGACCTTCCCTAGCTCGGCAGAATACGACTTCTGTACTGCAGTTGCCACAGCCAGACCTGTCGAAAGTGGAGGAGGTAGAATTGGATCACTTAAGATGAGTTTATTCTCGTGACGGGAAAATTTAAAGCCAAACAACCACGTTGAGCCATGTTATGTTCTGGGACGTTGATCGAGTGACACCCAATATCGGATTATCGGGGTTTGACTTTGAGTAGCATATGTAATCGGAAACCCTGGAGATAATGTAATAACGGGGGATCACAGGATTCAATAAAACAGCCCCCCCCCACATCAAAACATTCACCCCGATTTACTTTCACCGTTATGAATCGAGTACTCATCTTCATAGTTGTGCTGTTCCTGGCTGCAGATGGACTAGGAACATCGCGATTTAAGACCCTGTTTAGCAGAGCTAAAGCCGAGACGGAAGAGCGACATGGTAAGCTCTGGGTGGTTCTAGTGGCTGGTTCGGCTTCCTGGATGAACTACAGACACCAGGCGGATGTGTGTCACCTGTACAAATTCCTGACAAAACACCACAACGTGCCCCAATCTCAGATCATCGTGATGATGTACAACGACATTGCGTTCAACGAGGAGAACAAGTACCCGGGAACGATTATCAACGCTCTTCACGGGACTGATGTATACGAGGGTACGATGATAGATTACATGGGGGAGGATGTTACTCCGCAAAACTTCCTCAAGATACTCCGAGGAGAGAGGATGCATGTGGGGAGCAGGAAAACCCTTGCCAGTGGACCCCGGGACAATGTATTTGTCAACTTTGTGGATCATGGTGATACGGGTGTCCTGGCATTCCCCGATGACGAGCTCCATCTGGTGGACCTGAACCGCACCCTACACCACATGCACGATACGAGGAAGTACAACCAGATGCTCTGGTATGTGGAGGCGTGTTTCTCCGGGTCAATGTTCGAGGACCTGTCACCCTTCCTCAACGTGACAGCTTTGACAGCAGCTAATGCAGAGGAGTCATCATATGCATGTGTGTTCGACGACGATATTGGAGTTTACCTGGGGGACTGTTGGAGTCTCAACTGGATGAATAACACTGAACAGATTTACCCCAGACTTTACAAGGAAACGGTTGCCGAACAGTACCAAATAGTGAAGGAAATGACCACTGAAAGTCACCCTTCAGTATTCGGTGACCTTATCAACATCTACCAGGATAAACTCTCGGCGTTTTTCGGCCACCCAAATGGAAACGTAGAGCCCATCCCCATCTTGAGCCGTCCAAAAGATGCGGTCCCCGCCCAGGATGTGTTTGTGGAGACTCTAAAACGGAGAAGAGAGCGACAGAACGCCAACGTGGATCGAGAAATAGAGTATCATGAGAAGAAGGAAGAGGAAGTTAGAGGGACGATAGATCAGATTGTGGGAGCAGTCGTGGGGGAGTATGTGGGTACAGCTACACGGGTGGGAGGGGACGAGAGGAGGCAGAAAATAGGAGACCCGCAGTGCAACAAAGATGTCCTGAGTACGTTCTACAGGGAGTGTTATCGTATGCAGGACCACCCTTACGTCACCAAGTACACGTTCAGAGTCAGCAACTTGTGCAACACTCACAACCCCAAACTCATCGTCGATGTGGTGGAGGGGGTTTGTGGTCGAGTTAAAGCGTGAACATGTACCTCAGCTGTTTTCATCGATTTGAAATTAATGTTAATTATTGGCCTAAATCATCCCTTTCAGTAATTGTTCACGAGACTGTTTTCATGCGTCAAATGAGGTAGATCGACTATGAATTTGAAATCGAATTTGAACATCCGCTCTATGTAACGCAATTTGAAACATTCCCCCGTTTAAAATCGCTGTTAGTTACCTCCGACTGTATTAATTACCTGCTAACTCCATAAGTTGGTCAATAGAGAACTGGTAATCATTGAAAAGTTCTTGATCTATCAGCTGTGCCTGTCTCTGACCTAAGTAGGAGACAGGATGCGAGGACATGGTTGCAAACCCAAACCTCCAACACGACTTTCGGAGAAAATGTGTGACCAAGGCAGCTGTCATTAACACCAGAACTACATTCCTATACCATACCATGCATCCTAAGACAGTAACAGCGATTAGATAGGGTGGAATAGTTTCAAATTGCGTTATGAGCTTGAGGAGGGACAACTGAAGACAACCATTTCAATGGAATAAAAGTAATATAATCGATTGATATATCACTAATGGATCCTCGGTGGCAGTGGGTCCATACTCTGTATCCTCCACGCCGCCTCGTTTAGTTGTTGAAGTTGAGGATTTTGTGATCTGAACAGAGTTTGTTGAAGGAATCATCTGCCTCACCCATCTCTCTCACGAAGCCGCAGCTGGCGAATGTGAAGTTCTTGCCGGTGAGCGTACCATTCTCATCGAGCTCGCCGATGTTAATCTGAACTGAGGCGTGATCCTTGGCTGAGATGATCCTGTTGGTGATCGAGCACTTCCTCGGGATGTACAGGTCTACAATCTCAAACTTGTCGTTCTGCATGATCCTACAGTGAGAGAAATACGTGAGATCGTTTGTCAAGTTCTAGTTCAAACATCAACCAACCAAATGAAAATTGTGAAGCACAAAATCGAAAACTGTAAACAGGGACAACACTCTTTGATAGATAAAAATCAGAAATTTAAATTCGAAGCTTCTGGAAGAACCATCTAGATTTCCCGGACTTATATTTCTCTTCGAGATTCGTTTTCACGATGGTCAGGGCTTTCCTTTTCTGAGAGGGATCTTTGATCGTGTTCTTGTTGAAAATGTCCTTGTCAACATTCAAGTCGAGCTGGTATCTGGTGGGCATGAGATGGTTTGCGTTGTAAACCTTCACGAAAGGCTTTATCTTGCCCCTCTTGTTCTGTTTCTTTTTGCCCATAGATTTGGTAACTTTCTTGGGATATCTGGAGATCCCTACCACAAGAGCGTGTCCATAGGGCCTGTCACCGGTTCCATCGTCCTGACTCTTGATGATCACTGCTTTTCTCCCGGCATTTCGACCATTCAACACCAGGCACACTTTACCTGGTTTTATGATCTTACCCATCCTATAATGAGGAATATTGGTTAGTCTGATCGTTGCCATACGAAATATTCTTAATGACTAACAGAATGGGACTCAAAACATTAAAGAAGAAATCACATAATTCATTCCATTGATCAAAGAAAATTAATTTAAACAAAATCCAAAGTTAACTTCAAATATACACAAATACTGAAAATTCTCATTTCGCACTCCAACGTACACATAATTCGATTGAATATTCGTTTAAAAAAGAAATATCGAGAAAAAAGCCATCAACCCGATTCAAAAACCACTTACAACTACCAAAACCTTAGCAAACAATTCCCAGAGTCTGAAACACGAACAAAATTACACAACAGTTACAAATCCGCGACTCTACAAACAAGCTCGTCTGACAGCAAAGTAAACTCCGACTTCTGAGAAGTGGACAAGTTGAGCACTCCGGTGGGAACCAGACCGGCAGCTTTCAGGATTGTGGTATCTCGAGAGAGGGGAGGTAGGCCGGGAGTCACGAGGGAAAATTGGATGGGTTGACGGAGTGAGGATTCCACGAACTTGAACACTGACTCCACAGTATCGTGAGCACTGAACGTACCTGTGATACGGGGAGTTAAATCGTGTTTTTGGATGAACGTTGTTCTACGATATCAGGGAGGTCAGGGAATAGAGTTTGTCAGTGTCTATTTCTGTGTGAATTAACTGGTAACAGTACCTTGTAAGTAGATGCCGTCTGGGAACCGAACTCTGATGACGGTGTAGTGATATATTCTCATTCCAATTCCTGCATCTCTGTCTCGAGTTGCCTTGGTCCGTAACATTTCACTCCGTTCCGACTCCTCAGCCCTGTGCAACGATATTAAATGAAAACTAAAATCGCAGTTGTTCAAAGCTTTGGCGCAATGGGGCGCGTGAGAATTCCAATACCTCCTTTTCTGCTCTGATAACAAGTCCTCCTTCGTCACCCGATAGAAGTCTGGCGAAAAGTCGAATTTCTTCAATCCGGCCGAGGGTTGTAACACTTTGGCATCTCGGTCTAATGTGGGAGCTATTTTCTTGGATGATTCCAGTGTGTCAACACATTGAGTCAAGTGTTCCAGTGCTGGCATGTCCAACATTATGAAGTACTCCTGACCATCTGAAGCGAGGGAAATAATAATTTCATGGCTGATGGGACAGCAAAATATTCCAATCCACAACGCAGTTTTGAGAACGCGCGTGCGCGGCGCTAACTTGCACTTCATTGTGCCGAATGTAGCTAGTTCAACATAACGAAAAAACGGTCGCGCGTTCCATCTTGTACAGATATCGTTGCGCCCGTGGAAAATTCTCACGTCACATTGTACAATCTGATCAGTTTTGCTGTAATGGACACCCCAGTCACCACAGGCTGTAACACTTTTCGCCACCGTATACCGCTGACACTACATATTATTCCATGACGTATACTCCACTAAACGTCACTGCGTTACACTGACACCACTACAAAATGTGATTAGGCTATCAACTTCTGTGACAGAGTGGTCTGTACGGAACCCCACGGTTTCGATTCCTTGTTTAACATGCCGTACAGCAAGGATCTCCACCGTGTTCGCCAGGCTAGGCACATAACCACTCTGTCTTGACCAAAGTCGATTTTATTAGTCTCGTTTACAGGAAATGTTTCCTTGTGTTTGACAACGAGTGCCCACACAGTACTCCATTACAACGAGTAGATGTTGTATAAGATGTTGTATACCATGACGTATAAACCACTCTACGTCACTGCGAACCGCTGACACCACTTCAAAACATTCTATGACGAATTCACCACTCTTTGTCATTGCGTACCGCTGACACCACTACATAACATTCCATGACGTATACACCACTTTACGTCACTGCGTTACGCTGACACCACTTCACAGCATTCCATGACGTATACACCTCTCTTCGTCACTGCGTTACGCTGACACCACTTCATAACATTCCATGACGTATACACCTCTCTTCGTCACCGCGCACCGCTGACACCACTTCATAACATTCCATGACCTATGCGCCTATGCTCAGACTCTTCATATGGCATGATGAACCAGCACCCTATTTTTCCTACATTGATAGGCTGATACAGAATTCCGTGTCATATTTCCAGGCATAGAACTTTTCTGAGTTTCTTCCCTATTCAGTACTTGGTCATGATCTCATTCAATTGATAAACCCCGCAATACCTGTATCGTCTGTTATCCTGGTGAATCCGGCGAGTTCCAGGAACTCAACACCACCCACAAGCGGCATGACTTTCTTCTGGACACCAGCATTGTTAACTCGGATCTTCTTGTACTTTTCTTTATCTGGCGAGTTGACGACATTCTTAACGAAGAAAACGAGAGTTTTCACGCCGTTACTGAGAAGCTCTCCACTGTTAAGCGTGTGTATCATGGTACAGGTCGTTTCGAGTGGTTGTAGATCCAGTTGCTGAAATTGTGGTGTTCAGCACCAAATACTGGCTTGATAATCCATCTTGCTTAATGTCTAATGTCTATTTCTATCAGACGGAAAGTTGTATACAAACCTTCTCTAAACAAGTCTCAAAATGGGTTGAAATGTCTGGTTTAGGAGCGGATGTTCTGCAAATTGGGCACACCATTCTCAATCCAAGTTGTGGAATGATTTCCGGCTCGGGTCTCGGTGAGACCACAGCAACATTCCTATCCTCACTCTGTTGACGCTGCATCTGCCTCTTTAGCTCCAGTTGCTGGGCTCTCCTCCCGCCACTCAGCTTGTTATTCTCTGCCTCTATCCGAGCCAGAGCCGCGGCACCCGCGCTTTGCGCCTCTTGAGATGGCGCAGCGCGTCTAGGTGCAGAAACTGGGCGTGGCTGGGCACTCGGCGCGGCTTCCTCATTAAGCTTGTGCCCCTGGCCAGCATCAGAAAACTTGATATCTGCTACAATCTTCTTGATAAACTTCTTCATGATACCGCTACCATGATGTCTAGCTGTAGTCTTCACATAGCGTTCAGGAGTGCAGGTTTACATTGCTACGGAAAAATGATATTATCGATAACGGTTGCAAATATCGATATAAAGATTTACAGTTCGGAAAGAAGATGAGGAAACAATGAAACAAGTTATAAAATCTCGTAGATTTCATTCGATTTATACAAACATTTACACGGGTATGCATCATTATAACCTATCAAATCATAGTCAGATAAACATCACATAACGATAAAACTCTGAAACAAAACTCATCGGATCCCCATAACATGTTCACTTCTCCAGTTTTCCCGGTTTATGGGGCAGTTCCCAGTAGTCGCTACACTGCATCTCATATAACCTACTGATAGCTCTCTTGTGTGAAAACACCTCATCTTCACCCGTGAATAGGTTCATTTCTCTCGCCTCAGCTTCGGTCAACTGCAAATCATCCATGAGAAGTCGCAATTGGTCCTCGGCCTGTTGTTCTGACCCTGACAAGTCTATGATCTGAGAGATGGGAACATGGCATGATATGATCAACTTCACTCCCCTATCATAGAACAAGTCCATCATGACGATAAACCGACGCAGGGGTGTTTTGTATTTCAGTGACAGCTGTGGGAAATCTTTGATCAGAACGTGAGAGTAGGTCTTAGCCAGAGCCCTGAAATCAGAACTCCCGTGATTTTTCTCACACAGTTCCCTGTATGACGTCATCAGTACAGTGCCATGTGACACACCCACTGTCAACTCCCGGCCCAGGAAGCGGAGAGTTCTGGGCGTGGCCTCCACACCGCCCCCACCACCACCAATGAGGTGTAAGAATAACTCCTCCAGCCTCGCATCATCGTGCATGAAGGAAGCTTCGCCCCCCGGTATCATGCTCAGGGGTTTTGGGTTCACGAGACGGTAGTCAACAAGAGAGTCCATATCCAGGACTTCACAGTGCTTCTTCAACAGCGGGATAAAGGGAAGGAAGTTAGTCCGCTGTAGTCCGTTCTTGTACAAGTCGTCAGGCGGCCGATTACCCGTGGCTATCATGACAATTCCCTCAGCAAAGAGAGTCTCAAACAGCCGCTTCAGGATCATAGCGTCAGCCACATCTGTCACTTGGAACTCGTCAAAACAGAGGAGTGTCGTCTCGGCTGCAATCTCACGTGCAACAATGGGAATGGGGTCGTAACACACACGCTGAAAGGTAGAACACATGTCACATTGATAGAGGAGTAAATGTAGTGCTAGCTAGCTGAACTGACTTGGTTGTTAAACACATCATTCCACACATAAAACAGATCCATGCGTGGCCAAGGAGGTTACGTCTATATTGGCTGTCTTTGATATGGTTATCACACTGTATGATAGTCACTCAGAGGAACAGCCGTAATGATGATTGAAGATTGGTTAATCTTCGCTAAACTATGTCGCAATCATAACATTTCCTTGTGTTTGACAAAGAACACGTTGCCATAGTAACTCACATCCTTCACATGCGAGGGAGGAAGCGATGATTTGAACTCGTGTATCCGCTCATGAACATCCAGCATGAAATCGTGGAAATGGATCCGGAGTTTGGACTGTGTGTCTATGTTGGTAAAGAACATGTCCATCAACATGGTCTTGCCACAGCCCACTCCTCCATACACGTAGAGACCTCTGATATCGGTGTTTTCTGCAAGATCACGTCATGATGCTACAATGGTACATTTTGCAATGTCTACTGTCGGGAATTGGGTACTTGGAGATTACACACAATAACAAGGAGTAGGATCTCGACTGTAGAACTAACCTTTGGCTGGACTGAAAAGTCGTGAGAAGAAAAATTGAGCAACGGGTGGCCGGTAGTTGTTGAGTTGATCCTGCAAACTGTCCAGTTTTCCTAACAGAGTGAGCTGTTTCAAATCCTCTTTCAATACGCCTTTATCTACCAAACCGTAATACTGAGGAAGGTCCTTTTTACTTCCCGCCGATCTAAACAATGTCGTTTAACAAGTTTTCAACTTTTCATATCCTTACCTCCTCAGTGACTGTAGACAGCCCTCTCACACGTGATTGCCTGTGATGATCGTGAGACGTCACGCGTGACGAGAGAGCACGTGACACGGTGTCATGAGAGAGGCATCTGATAGCTTGAGACACGACATAATGGTGTCGAGCTGACATCACATTCCCGATACATCTACCCAGCGTCCTGTCCGACTTTACATAAAGCTGTAGATAGAAGAAGAGATGGTTAACAATGCTTTGTCGAGGCAACCTACACAGTATATACTCATGCTGTGAAACTGTCTCTTTATAACACAACTCTTTTGTTTCATGAATTGGAAATCATAACATTTTTAGTGTTTGCTCATGTCATTCTCGTCTGGATTAACATGTTCAAAAGATATACAGTCACAGGGTTGGGATAGTTCACTCAAATATTATTCATTCAAGACTATTCGTCACTCTAGATAGTGTCTATTTCAAGAGGTGTTGCAGGAATTTGAGTGTGGTAATGTTGGAGGGTCGTCTTTGTTTCTCAGTGATCACCGTTAGTCCTGCTAGTTCCTGTAACCAGCAGAATACACGGCCGATATGTCGTGATGCAACTAGCTCGGGTAGTGTTGGACCACTGAAAATGAAGATTCGTAACCCAAGTGATTCGTTACTCAACTCAATATGTCAGTGAGCAATATAGGGTACAAGAACTATTCTCCAATGTTTACAAACTCACGCGAAGGTGAACGACAGCGAGGGGTGAGGGACCACTGTCCCATCATCTCCCGGGTTAAGGGAAGGTAGCAGTTGAGGCGGGAGAGAGTCATCACACGATATTATGTTTATATTGGGATGGTGTCTCAGAACCAGGTATCTGTCTCCTCCAACACAGAGTACCACCAGTTGAGTCTCAGGGGTTAGGAGTGACCATGTGGACTCTGGGAGAGATGCTTGACCGATGTAGTGGGTGTTGGGGTCAGAGTAGAGAGGATCCTCTGATGTCACACTCAGTGATATTCCTGGGCATATTCGAATTGCATATGGTGTCATGTGTGATTATAGAGGAGCATTGTGTTGTGCGGACACTATCTTACACCGGTAGATTACCCACCGGGGAACTCGCGCATTGACGAAGACAGCATCTGATGGAGTGTGTAGAGTGGACCAGTGAGGGGGGCATCTGGGATACTTCCACACGGAGAGACACCCTCCAGAAATGCAGGGGTGCTTATCGACACCATCACCTTCCGTAACCGCTCCAACTCCGCTTTCATTTCCTGCTCAGATTTGCGGAGGGAGGAGACCTGATCCTCGAGTGAGTTGGCGTAATCGCACATTTCACGACGTCCTATCAACTGGGGGAGTAATCATTAATAAACGTCAAAACAGGGGACAATATTCATTAGGGCGGGGGTAAGTCAAACTTTGGCAAAGACTTTTTTTGGCAATGCCCAAAAAATTGGAAATTCTTTGCCAAAGTTTGCCTAATTTCCCCGACGTTTTAGACAGGTTAGGACACTTTCAACGCCTCATTTAGAACATTGTGGTCATTAAAAACACTCACCAATACAAACAGTCATACAAAAACCGATTTCTACGCAGGAAATATGATTTAAACGGAATCATTTCTAAGCCTTCATAAAATGGACCACATATCAATAGTTGGCTAGCTCGGGCCCGCATCAACTACAAAAATCAATGTAGGCTATTTATTTGACTAAAAATCGATTCAGCGTCCAAAATTATGTAGGAATCGATTGTTTTTGCATCAAAATCGGTCAAAAAATATTTCGCCACTTTGGCTTAGGTGGCGACTTTGGTGGCGACTTTGGTGGCTTACCATGTCGCCAATACATCCATATTAATTAGCGTCAACAAACCCCTATTTGTAAGATAGGACAACATCCAAGTCGCCATATCTGCTATAACATCTGCTTCAAAAAATTCAGAGAAAATGTCCGAGAATTTTTTGTCAGGGTAAAAATATTAAACTACGTATATAAACCATTTTAGAACGCTGATTTCGAATGTCTTCAGAATCAAGCTAGCTTGACGGTAGGAGGGGAAAATTTTGACGCAAAGTGGTCAAAAATGCTCTCCACCATGATCCCACCAGACCAAAGTTCTTAGAGATCTTATATTGATCTGAGATTCGTTCTCAGGACGTGAAAATGTTTGTAACTCATAAATGAAATCAAATTCGGTCAATATAGATATTTTTCCATAAATAACTGATTTGTAAGACCTTTTTCGGTAAACTTCGGCAAATTTTAGCCAACTTTTTTGGCAAGACTTTTCTGGCAAAGCCCAAAAAAAGGGGATTCTTTGCCAAAGTTTGCCTGGCCTTATTTCCCCCCCTCACTAACATGCAGATTTTATTGTGGTCTAAAGGGCTCCGATTAGACACGGATTTAATGGCAAGAGGGTTTTATGAGAAAGTTACCTCGGCATCGAGTTTTTCTTTGACCTGAGCATGGGTAGCAGACTCAGGGATCGGTTCAATCACATCATCTGCTTTCCATGGTCGAACATCATACTCTGTATCCATGTATGTGATGTAAGAAAGCTGTTCTTCCAATACACTTTGACTGTCTTCGCATTTACTTCTTAACTGGTAATTATACTAGTTGAGAATTTAAATTGGATAAAAGTGAGGGATAAACTTGACATTTAAAACGTCTGCACTGTTCTTACATCATAGATTTTTTCATATTCCATTTCAGCTTCCTTCATAACGTTATGGTGCTGTCCAGCAAGTTGACCAAAGAGAGCCATTGCATCAGCCACCATATCCTCATCAGCGATACCATCCTTCTTCTTTGCATGGATTGCATGCAACAGAGTTGTCAATGTTGTGCATGTCCCTTTCAGAGGATGATCAACCATATCCTGCTTAGATGGAGTTTCAATTAATTTGTGAGATATCTCTGGCTAATAGTCTAAATAATTCTTGTAATAATAATAATTCTTGTAATAATAGACTATGAATAGATCCTAGAATTATGTACAAAGAGACTTGATATTTTCTAGAGAGCATTGAAACAAAGAAAGATGAATAAAAACTATCAAAGAAAATTAGTCATCAGCATGAATTTTCTTCCACCCTGATAAAGGTCCATGAGCTGCAATGTACTTGGCATGAGCTCCAGCAGGGATAAGCCTCTTGCAATTCCTCCACTCTTCATAGATCTCTTTGGAGAACTTGGTGAAGCCCCAGTTTCTTGATGGGTAGATCTTCTGACGACCAGGGAACTTCATTTTAGCTCTCCTCAAGGCCTCAGTAGCAGCTGCACTGTGTGCATCCTTACATCTGATAGATATCAGAGTCTCCCCAATGTTAACTCGGGCAACCAAACCTTGTGGTTTTCCATAGGCCCCCCTCATACCAGTCTGGAGCCTATCAGCACCAGCACATGACAACATTTTGTTGATTCGCAGAACATGGAAGGGATGTTTCCTCACTCGGATATGGAATGAATCCTTACCACAGAATTTTACCATGTACTTGTTAGCACAGATTCGGGCAGCTTCCAGGGCTTCAGAGGACAGCTGCTCTTTCTCATCAGAAACTAGATGGACACAAGCAGGGAAGTCATCAACATGTGCCTTCTTTCTTCCAAGGTCATAAATTCTGATTTTTGGGTCAGGTACACCACGACAAAACCGAGACTTGGGATAAGGTTTGTTCTTGCAGTATCGATAACATCTAGCTGGACGCCTACCCATGCTGCTTCCTGGAGTGTATCATGAATTAAAGACAATATGTCAGTGAGGTTCATCCACAAATACAACACAAAAAGGAACTCCTAAAAATCCATTAAAAGATAAGATGAGTTGAAACAAATACTGCAATACTGCAGAATGTTAAAAGAAGGTCTCCACAGTTAAAGAACCTTTCCCAAAAACACAGTGCTCCTTGATACCGGATGAGGCAAAAATTGGGCAAAATTTGGCATCCAGAACCCAGCTTCAGTTCACTCATGATGTATGGGGGACTAGCAGGTATTTTAAATAAACTTTTCTGGTTTCTCTCTGAAGAATATTCACAGCTTGCTGAAGATGGGCCTAGCATTGCCATTTGGATGTTTCCTACATATGGCCAGCGAAAATTTTTTCCAAGTGTTACCTAGTACATAGATGTGGCCTAGATATGGCCTTGATAAGTTACCCAGATACGGTCTAGTAAATCATACTTATAGCCATATTTGAAACACCTCTTTATATATTCAACACAGTACTCCATTACACTATTACAGCAACTAGGTGTTATACAAACCGGCCTGAGAATAATAATCTAGATAGGAATAAAAATGGTTGCAGTGACAGAGAATGAAAATGGGGACTATGATAATTAGCACTGCAATATTCAAGACCTAGTAGGATTACTCCCTATCCTCGCAGGCGGGATTTTATCCCTGGCAGTCATTAATGCGCGAAACCGACCAAAGGGAAATAATATGATATCATGACATATGGTACAGTAGTAAAGTTTTTCCATACCACAGCGCGCGATTTGGATTCCGTATTCCGTAATTATAATTTTGATCATTGTCTGCAATTGTCGATCGATAATATAGACCCTGTCGAGAATTTCGTTTTGCGCGCGCGCGGCGCAAACTTATTCTCAGCGGTGCGGTCAAGCATCGCCAAACCACAGACAATGTCTGCAAAAGAATAAATTTGTGCTTGTCAAATTTTATCTGATTTCTGTTTCTCGCGCGCTTTCATCAAAGGCCGGAATTGAAGGCCAAAGGCGCGCGCGAAACAAAAGTCAGATTTGAGATTAGCTTAGATTTGTTTGCCGGATGTTATCTGTCCACAAGAAACAGTGGACAGATAACATGATCAACATCCGTGATGGCCGGCAAAGATTTGTCGATCAATGATAGATTGATAGACCTCGACCCTGCTGCAAGAATTTCGTCGCGCGCGCGACTTATTCTCGCGGCTTGCATCAGCTGTAGCTGTCTGGCATCGCCGATCACAAAGATTAAATATGAAAATCTTTATATTACTGTTTACATACTGTCAATCGATGATAGACCCTGTCGAGAGTTTCGTTTTGCAGCGCACGCGCGGCGCCAGGCCACCAGCCAGGCGCAAACTTTGCGGCTTGCATCAGCGGTTTAACTTCCCCGATGTTATTTGTCCATCCAAGGCCGAAACTGTTTCGGCCTTCGATGTGTTGCCCAATTCAAACGAGTTGTCTGAATTCTTGAAATGTGAAAATTTAATGAGAGTGCTCAATTGAACATTGTATTATGGTTGAGTTGTTATAATTCAAAGACAGGAGTGCTCAATTGTGGAATCATAAGAGCAAAATATAAACAAAGTCAAACAACCATTATTGGGCAAACATAATGTTTCATGGTGTCAAACCAATCGGCAATCTTTAGTGCTTTTGATAGGAAGGATGGACAAAACGCTAGTCCAGTGAACTTCATCCTCGAATTCAAGGTACCGAGTACAAAGTAATACAGAGTCTTTGTGGAATTTTCGATAAATTCATGACATAAATCATCATCAGCTAAATTGAGGACATATAATTATATTCCTTGCCAGGGATAAAACCCTACCTGCTACATGGGTAAAAGGGATAATCCAATGAGTCAGGCTGCAGATGTTACATATTATCCCATATAATCATGCAGAACACCTTTGCCTGGTGAAATGGCCCAGTTAAAAAATATTATTCAATTCAATTCAATTTCTCTAGTTGCCTTTCATGTTTGGGTCATGTGGTACAGTGCTATCTCAAATGTTATGTTTTTTATGTTCCTGTTATATTATCTTACTAGTGGTACCTGAAGCTTCTGGCTTGAGGCATCTGCTACTCAATTTTGAGTTTCCATGTATAGTTTAAAGCATGCCCTATCATCCTCAAGGTTGTTAAAATGGGTCAAAAGTGCAAATTGGCATGCCTGAATGGGTCTTGTGGTGAAACAGGAAGTTTATTAAAGTAACTAGATAGTCATCCATTTATTTATGAGGGTATTGGATAAATTGTAAGAAGTAAGATTCCCTATTACTATGTTATTACTCACCATCATATATTAGTTTTAGTTCACCCATGGTCAATATGGATAAAACTTCAGTAATAATTGATGAAGAAGCCAATTTTCTGCTGAACTTTTCATTCAATTTGATGGACCAGATTTTAAAGAAATATATTGATACCAAGCATGATAGCAAATGTCAATTGTCATCATTAAAAGAACTCTTACATAAAAGAACCCTGGAATACCAAGATAGATTGGAGTGTGCATCTAGAAACATTGAAATGAAAGAGAAAGTGATAGCTAACATGGAACAGGAAATAACATCATTAAAACAAGAACTTAAACACACCAAACTGTCGTTACATCAGACTAAAGAAGCTCTTTCATTATGTCAGTCTGAATTGAAAAGCACAAGCATGGACCTTGAAAAGTATTTTGCAGTTTCAGAAAGTGACAGGAAAACTATTCATCTAGCTTATCTTGAGATGCGTGAAAAAGCTGTGGAGGAATCAATTAAATGCAATAAATATGAATCCCAGTGCACAACTTTGAGAAGTGACAAGGAAAATTGTGAGATCAAACTAGTTAAGAATCAGAAAAAGTTGGAAGAGACATTGCATGAACTGAAGAAAAGTAAGTCAAATTTTGAGAAAAATATGGTTAATAAGGAAGCGCAAAATCATCAGATGAACTATTTATCATTGCTGAAAAAAAACAGGTAGTTGAAGTTTAAATATCTTTGCAAGGTGGCTGAAGTTGAAATATCTCAATTGTGTGTACTGTATATAGTAAATATTGTATTTATAACATGACTTGTCCTTATACCTTGATATCAATTTTATTTCACATGATTGGTTTGTTGCACCCTAAAGTCTTCTAACTTATTGATTTCTGTTATCACCCCATACATCTTTCTCCTCACAATTAATATCAAAGAATAGCCCATGATATTATTGTGCAGTAAATTTATAAAGCATTCAGAACATTTATCTTTCAGTGCTAAGAATATGAAAATCCCAAACCTTAAATCTCATGCTTCATGTTTGAACAAAAAATATCTTGATGGTCCTCAGCGAGGAAAGGTACCAGATGGCAAAATACCTTTTACGACTCCTTTTAAAGAATATTCTCCTGTTTCTTACACTGCCAGTAGTGTACTGAAAGGTCCAGTGTGGGCTGACAAAGAAGACACTAAAAGCATTAAATTCAATGTGATGGATGGCAAAGTCAATAGAGTTTCATACTATGGCTTGTATAAGGTTGAAGCGGGGCTTCCTATGAACCCTGTGGGCCGCACTGGTATCTGTGGTAGGGGCCTTCTTGGAAAATGGGGCCCTAACCATGCTGCTGATCCAATTGTGACCCGCTGGAGAAGGAAAGCAAACAAAGAAATTGAAAAGAATAAGACCTCTGGGAAGCCAGTATTGGAGTTTGTGGCTATCAAAAGAAGGGACACTGGAGAATGGGCTATACCAGGAGGGATGGTTGATGCTGGAGATACTGTGAGTCTCACACTGAAGAAGGAATTTGGGGAGGAGGCACTGAATTCAATTGAGATGGACAAAGCAGCACGAGATGCACTACGAAAGAACCTAGATCATCTTTTCCAACATGGAGTTGAACTTTACAAAGGTTATGTTGATGATCCCCGGAACACTGATAACGCATGGATGGAAACTGTTGCTGTGAACTTTCATGATAACAGTAGCAATTTTGATTCATTCAAGTTAAATGCTGGAGATGATGCTGGGGCTGTATCCTGGATTGTTATTGATAAGAATATCAAGTTGTATGCCAATCACAAGCAGCTGATTGAAGCTACTGCTGCAGTCAATAAAGCTCACTGGTAGACGTAATTAGTTGCAGATTTGTAGATTTTCGTGTGTGAAAGAGGGATCATTTGGTAACTTTGATGATGATCTACACTGTGATGATTTATCATCAAAGTGTAGATTTTCGAGATGTTAATCTAATGAATCAGTATTTTGATCAATTGACATGACATCGTGATAGTTCAAGGGCTGATCAGAATTCCAGACAGAAGTTTATGTTTCAAGAACGAAACCCTGCTTACGTTGCTTTTACTTTATGATTCAATTCCATTCAATTCAATTTGGGTTTAACTTCCGAAATATTGTTGCAGTCATCACAAAACAGTTCGAATATCTCACTATATGTCTTTATACAGACATCTAGTATAGCAGATGACTTAAAAGCCACTGTCTTAGCTGATGATATTTAATTAATTGATGTGTTGTTATTTCACCATTTTGCATAACACCAAGCTATTACTTTTGTAATATTAAAGATAAAGATAAATTCACTCGAAGTACCCCGATAAAAGTGTTGATTTTGGAATATTATGATTAGATAACATTAGTATAGATTCTAATGACTTTTTAATGTTAACGATTATTTTTAGGTACGAAAGCTGGGAAACGCTGTCGAATATTCTTATGTACAATGATTGATGAATATATTATATACTTTTACTCCACAAAGTATTAGTGCCGATAGATTTATTTATGTATAACAGGTCAATGTATATTTTTTGGTATCATTGAAGTGTTCAATTCAATAATTTGTTTTCTTAGCAGCTGAATAGTGAATGTATGATGCCTATAATTGCCTATCCAACTATTGACTTATCGGATGATAATCATAATGGAGCAACCTCTGAGTTTTACCCGTTTCAATCATCAGTACTCTCTTTATGGAGCAATCACTTTATCAATGAGATAAACCAATTGACTGAAAACGATAATAGATTCCAGGTAATCCATGCATTCCAGGTAATGAATGAAGTACAAGGCATGATCCTGGCTCAGGGCCAGACCATTTCCCACACCAGATGTAGGAATGTCAAATACCTCAATGGTCCTCAAAGGGCAAAGGTCCCCGATGATAAAGTCTCCTGGTCGGCAGAGTTTGAGGGCTATAATCCGCCACACCACACTGACCCTCAGGTGCTTGCACAACCGGTATGGGCTGATTCTGAGGAGTGCTCTCTGCAGTATAACAAAGTGGAGGACGGTGTGAGCCGTGTTTCCCATGAGGGGGTTTACTCTGTGGTGAGAGGGTTACCGCTCAATGTGGTCGGTAGAACGGGACTGAGTGGTCGGGGTCTCCTCGGACGATGGGGCCCCAACCACGCTGCTGACCCTGTCGTTACACGGTGGAAAGTGGACAGCTCCGGAAACCGGGTGTGTCATGAAAAGAGTGGGAAACCGATCCTGGAGTTTGTGTGTATCAGACGGAATGACACCTGTGACTGGGCTCTGCCGGGTGGGATGGTGGAATCAGGGGATAGTGTGACAGAAACACTCAAGAAGGAGTTTGGGGAGGAGGCACTGAACACTAACAAGATGAACAAGGACGAATTGGCGCACGTTTGGGAGTTGCTGGATGAGTTGTTCGAGAATGGGAAGGTTATCTACCAGGGATATGTGGATGATCCGAGGAACACGGACAATGCTTGGATGGAAACAGTGGTTCGTAACTATCACGATGAGTCAGGCAGGTTCAGGGAGTTTAGTCTGGAGGCGGGAGATGATAGTGGCAAGGTACAGTGGAGAGACGTGGACTCATCCCTCAATCTGTATGCCAGTCATTACGATTATGTAAAGACTACTGCTGAGTCCCATGGAGCACATTGGTAAGCACTGTCACAGATGATAGAGAAAACGATTTGTATGGACATTATGTATCTGTAAATATTTTGTGATAAAGGTTTTGAGAAGCAAATTTCATTTAGTACACTGTATATAGTTTGAATATTGTGAAACTTTGTAACGTCGAGTAGACCTCGTTTTTTATCTCCTGATAAATTGTGCAGATGTGTCAAGTCGTGGTTATACACTTGATTATTAGGCTAAATTTCATATTTGTTAAATATTTGAAATCATTTATTCTATTTGTTTGTTGTTGATAAGCTTTGAGAATTTGATTGATCTATTAGACGTGGATTTATAGACGTAGATTTTGTACCATCGTTCACATACATCTACCATTCAACTGTATAGGTGCCTCGCAACTTTCGTATTTCTCCGTTTACCCTCATATCATGAACCTTTTTGATGACTTGATGTCATAGTTACATATTATCACCAGTCACCACGGCATAGTAGCATGTCAGAGTGACTGTCATGTTTTCCTTTCACCCACAAACTGCCGGTTAGGTATGAACCTAGCCTTGCTACAAGGCTCAGGAGACATCGTAGCCAATGGACTGTACTTTGTGACATTTAACCAAGATGCAAGCTCGCTTGCCGTGGGGACTAGTACCGGATACAAACTATTCACACTCAATGGACACGACAGATTCGACCAGACTTATGAATTCACAGGTTAGTACAAATCCTAAACAATCATCCGGTTAACAACATTGGTTTTAGGTGTTGTAGTGCAAAAGACTTTTCAGACAAGTAGCGCCCCTCCCATTGGAAATTTTGGAATGTCCTCGGAAATATGCGTCTGTGTTCAATGTTCATTTGAATAACTTGCGTTTCTGTTCAAAGTAAATGTTGACATTTGACAATACATGTGTCTGAGTAGAATAAGACAGGTTACTAATCCGATTTTAATGATAGTATCAGGAGGGCGTGTTGATGATAGCTATCGTTAGAGTTCTTCTCTACGGAGAATGGCACACGGGCGTCTAACTGTCTACTGTGTACTGTCTACTGTGTACTGTCTACTGTTTACTGTCTAATGTGTACTGTCTACTGTCTACTGTCTAATGTGTACTGTCTACTGTCTACTGTCTAACAGTCTACTGTGTACTGTGTAATGTCTACTGTGTACTGTTTACTGTCTAACAGTCAACTGNACTGTCTACTGTGTACTGTGTACTGTCTAATGTGTATTGTCTACTGTGTACTGTGTTCTGTGTACTGTGTACTGTCTAACTGTCAACTGTGTACTGTCTAACTGTCAACTGTGTAATGTCTAACTGTATACTGTGTAGTGTGTACTGTCGACTGTCTAACTGTCAACTGTGTACTGTATACTGTGTAGTGTCTAGTGTGTACTGTGGACTGTCTAGTGCGTTTGTTAATTGTGCCATACCTGATGTTTGAATAATACTGTGTTATAGTATGCAAAGTACTATGTTTGTTGTACCTTGTACACTGCACAGTCACTTAGATAGTGAATACCTGGTATCCTAAACTGAAGTGTGTAGCTGCATGAAACATAACATTGTAGAAGCATACACTTTTGTTCAAGTTAAATTTCAAGAGCTTGTTCTCTCATCATACGACATTTACACATTTATTACTCCTACTATCGCACAGTAAGATACTGTTCAGAGTAACGGCACTGCCGTAACATACGTCACTACCTTAACATTCGAAACAGGATGTTGCTATCGCATGATATTGGTGATCCAGGCTCCCATTGGAGTTATCATTACTACACTAGGTTATTATCTCATTATTACTAGCTGTATGTTTGACGTTGTGTTCATAAACAATGCATATCAGCATACCTTTAGAGACGAAGTATCGGCACTGTCTATAATTGATTCTAAATTTAGATCCACGAAGTCTCTACTACTCTCAAATGTAAGCACTCTTCGGAATGATATAAGTCTATTTCATTTAGACACCAATTTCTGACACCTTTCGACTGCACGAACATCACATATACCAGATCACAGCATCACACAGTTGTACCATCACATAGTTGTACAATGTACACTTTCACAACACACTAGCACCACTTTCACGACACATTGACACCACTTTCAAGACACACTGACGTCAAACACCATTTTCAAAACAAACTGACACCATCTCCACGACACAATAACGCCACACAAACACACTGGTCACTGACACCATTTTCCTTCCAGGGGAAGACGTATGTATCGTTGAGCGACTCTTCTCATCATCTCTTATTGCAATGGTGTCATTGTCGGCCCCGCGCAAACTGAAAGTGTGTCATTTCAAGAAGGGGACAGAGATTTGTAATTACTGCTACCCTAACACAATCCTAGCTGTCAAACTGAACAGGGCTCGGCTACTAGTGGTGTTAGAGGAAATCCTCTACATTCACAATATCAAGGATATGAAGGTATGGACCGTGCAGTTTGACTATATATCACGAAAATATGACGTCAGCTCTAATTAACATGACAATGACAGGTACTACACACGATACGAGATACGCCTGCCAACCCGAAAGGTATCGTAGCACTAAGCATTAACTCAGACAATTCGTACCTGGCATATCCTGGTTCTGGACAGATTGGTGAGGTTCAGGTGTTTGACACTCTGAATCTAGATGCGGTTACCATGATTCCCGCTCATGACGCGCCCCTGGCGGCCCTCTCGTTCAACTCCTCTGGTTCCCTGCTTGCCACCGCCTCAGAAAAGGGCACCGTTATCAGGATATTCAGTATCCCGAGTGGGAATAAGCTATACGAACTGAGACGGGGTATTAAACGCTGTGCCGCCATCTACTCCCTGTCCTTCAGCCCAGACGATAAGTACCTGTCCGCATCCAGCAACACTGAAACCATCCACATTTTCAAACTAGACAACACGACGCCATCAGAAACCCCGACCCCAGCCCCTGAATCGCAAACCTGGGGTCAGTACCTGGGCAAAGCACTGGTTACCACTGCATCCTACTTGCCGTCACAGATGACGGACGTGTTCACGCAAGGGCGCGCGTTCGCGCACGTCAAGCTGCCCTCGCCGGGGTTACGGAGCGTGTGCGCGCTCACCACAACGGGAAAACTGCTGGTCGCGAGTTCGGACTCCTATCTGTATGTGTACGCTATCGAGCCTGACGAGGGAGGCGAGTGTGTCTTGACAAAACAACACTGCATGCTCGCTATATCAGATAATGAGGGGTGCGTGGAGGAGGCGGGAGAGTGTGTTATTCCTGAGGAACCGGGACCGCCGTCCTTCCAAACTAACTACTGAGTGGTCTGGCTGGAGTGGGCTGTGGAGGAGGCGACACGCAGGCACAGGCACAGCAGGGGAAACTGTAGACTATACAATCCTGTCTGTAAATCCTGTCTAAAATCCTGTCTGTAAGACTTTTAACTCTTCTTGCATGCTTTCTAGATGTTACATTTCATGTGTATGTTCATTTTATCTTTCTAGATTTGTTAGCATAGTCTGGACTTTGTGCCAATCGAATGAACGTATTTTCTACAAGGATATAGTTCCCGACCCTGACTGATATCATAAAGTTGACCAAATCGACCCTAAAAAATCAAATTCCGGATTAGGTATCCTGACGTTCTCTGTTGGTAGTTGCCTTTCTTTAATCTAGGCTCACATTCTTTCACCTACAAAGTTAAACATAGAATGCGACAACTATTATTGTTATGTATGTTGAGTTAGTACGTGGAGGTTTATACACTACATTTGTCAGTAGGATTCGAAATATGAAAAGTCTGCTTTATTATTACGTCCTTGAATGATACGTTTCATGTATTTTGAATGAGAAGTAAATGAATGAGAAGTATGAAAATTTATATCTTATCAATTCTTTAATTGTAATATTTTCTGTATTTCTGTTCACTGAATTCCGAATACCGTAGTACCATCCTTGAAAAGTGACAATCATCATCGAACGTACCATAAACGTAGTTGTTCAAACGGTGTTCGGGATTTATTTTCGAAGATTTTACCGGTGTGCAAATGTATTTCGTTTGTGCATTTTGGGATTCCGATGCTAATCCATAGTTTTATTGTGCGTGATGAATAACATATTTTAAAATAACAGCAAAACATCTCATGTTTTCGTTACTAAAGTACTAGTTGACAAAGTAAAAAGTATTGTGATAAAACGGCAGATGCCAGTTATTTGCTTGATACTCTTTAGCGCGCGCGCACGCCGCGCAGTTCTTTTTATTATTGTGATGTTAACACAATGGTTAAGACCGTTTATTTATTTGTGTTGTCATATGCTATTTTTTGTCAACTTTAACTCAAATACTGTCATCAGAGCCTAACTTGCCAAATGTTTAGTCCGTTTATGTCATGGTTCCAAACTACAGTTTACAGACTGGGCAGAGTTTCACTTAATCCGCAACTGAAGCAGTTACTCCGTAATGGTGAGTTTTAGAATGAAAAAATCATGGGAAGTAACAGAATCCCTTGGAATCTTGGATTCTGTTGCTTAACAGCTCATGTTTATTCAGATAAATGGTGTCAAGGATGGAGCCCTGTATTCGTGGTACTGGCAATTCCTACTGCATATTGGAGTGCACCTAGCATTAGGGCAGCTTGCAAAGTTAGGACCACTCGTCGGCTCAATTCTACAGAGATAACACGGTCTCTCAATAGATATGATGATGGCGGGTGTGGGGGTGATGCCGTGTCACTACTCAGGTATGTTCCTTCTTAGGTATTTCAACTTTAACTCAGTGTTATCTTTGCTACAAATATAGAATTCCAGATAGTGAAAATGTCTCACTGATTAATTGTGAATTTGTTGCAGATATCTGAGAGATGATATAGCGGGGTTGATTGCTGCTGTACTGCTGGCTGTTTGTGTGGCTTATTACAACACACTGATACCTTTGGCACTGGGCCACCTGACTAGCGCTCTCAGCTCACTCACAGATTCAAGCGATATTTTCTTGATAGTTATCAAACAACCAGCTTTACATCTCCTAAAATGTTACTCTTTACATGTAAGTTCCCTTCATTGGAAAAGAACGACAGGGAAAAAGCTCCCCGTCAGGGAATCGAACCCTGGTCGCCCGCGTGACAGGCGGGAATACTAACCACTATACTAACGAGGACATGCCCTAAGATGAATTCAAACATATTGAATCAAGTAATGCCGCGTACTGCAGGCTGCAGGCACTGCATTGTACATATCAGTCTTGTCCTCAGTCGGCGAGAGATTTGCTTCTCGCGTCCGACTTGCTCTATTCAAATCTCTCATTTTCAAAGAGATGTCATTTTACGACACGCACAAAGTGGGCGAACTCATCAACAGGTACTGGAAATAGTGAAAAAAATATAACGATGTTTTAGCACAAGTTCTTTTCGGCCACATTTGGATGATTTCCTATGATCTCATTCATTCCCCAGGTTGACAGGAGACGTACAAGAGGTGAAAAGTTCGTTTAAACAAGTTGTTTCTCTGGGTATTCGTAACACAGTACAGTTTACTGGATGCTGTATCTCACTGTACAGTATTTCTCCAGCCATGACCATCAATCTCTTCGTATCTTCTGTTATTCTCACAGCAATCGGCTCCCTCTTGGGTAGATCCTTGAGATCCGCCTCCAGACACGCTCAGGATCAGGTAATTTGCGCGTCACAGATACAGTACACACGCAGTACACACAATACACATACACACACATACATACACACATACATACACACACACACACACACACA